>JAMRXY010000094.1:0-152458 GCA_024447195.1 Panagrolaimus sp. LJ2414 | reverse complement strand
GTTATTTATAATTCTTTTCGAGAAGCTGCAGATGCAAGAGGAATGATTGTTGATGATAAATTGTATGTTAAAGCAATGGAAGAGGCAAAAGATATTTCATCCCCTAAGGGTTTGAGAAGACTTTTGGCTCGAATTTTTGCACATTGTGATGTGAAAGATCCTTTGGCACTTTTTGAACAATTTTGGGAAAGTATGATTGGTGATTTAAAGCATCGTTATAAAAAAAATGAACTTAAAGATATTGCATTGATGGGAATTGTTCGAAGCATGATTTATCAAGATAAGGAATTATCTGATTATCCTGCCCTCGAAGCAAAAATGCAAGAACTTAATTTTGTTTTGGATACGAGTGTTGATGACGTTTTGGAACTTCTTGAAAAAGGAGAACAAATGTACAGTACACTTAATGAAAAGCAACTTAAATTTGTTGATCATGTTCAAAAGTTGGTTAAAGGTAATAATGGCGGATGTGTCTTTTTATATGGCTGTGGAGGAGCTGGAAAGACATATTCCATTAAAACTGTAATAAATTTATTGAAAGCAGAATCTTTTGAAGTAATTGTCATGGCTTGGAGTGGAATTGCTGCTTCACTTTATCCAAAAGGTCGAACTTGCCATAATGTTTTTCGGCTTGATTTTCCTTTTAAAAGTGACAGTAATTCAACCTTAAATGTTGAAACAAAAGATGCACAAAAAATTCGTGAAGCAGCTGTTATTTTTTGGGATGAAGCTCCAATGGCTCCAAAGCAAGCAATGAAAGTTATTGATTTAAAACTTCGAGATTTGATGCAAGTTGATGCTCCTTTTGGAGGCAAAGTTTTGGTACTTTCTGGGGATTTTAGACAAATTCCAGCAATTGTTGAAAATGGAGGTCCAATGGATGTTGTAAATGCTTCCATTTGTAATAGTCCATTGTGGCCTCTTTTTCAAAAATTTGAATTAACTGAAAATAAGCGTGCCAATGCAGATGAAAAAGAATTTGCTGCAACTTTGCTTAAAATTGGTAATGGTGAAACAATTGATGAAGAAGGATGTGTCGATATCCCTCCTCATTGTATTGTTGAAGGAAATTTAGTTGGTGAAATTTTTGAAGATTTAATTGCGGAAAAAAGATATGCAGAATTAACTTCGAGAGCAATTCTTGCTGCAAGGCATGATGATGTTAGAGCATTTAATGAACAAGTTTTGCAAATGCTTCCACCAGAAGGAGAAATGACTTATGCAGCTCAAGATGCAGTAAAGCATGGTGAAGGAGAACTTCATTGGCATGGAGTTCCTCAATATTTTAAGGATACTCATATCAATGGCTTTCCTTCACATAGTTTGACTTTGAGAATAAATTCTGTAATTATGCTTTTGCGCAATTTGAGTATTGAAGAAGGCTTATGCAATGGAACAAGACTTTTGGTAACAGATTTACGTCCAAATGTAATTGCTGCTCGAAAATTACTTGATGATGGAACTTTAAGCGCTGAAAAAATAATGCTTCCCAGAATTACTTTAAAGCATGATGCTGGCCCATTTGAACTTTATCGTCATCAATTCCCAGTTATGCTTGCTCATGCTTTAACAGTAAATAAATCTCAAGGACAAAGTTTTGAAAAAGTTGGAGTATTTTTGGAAAAGGAAGTTTGGAGTCATGGAATGCTTTATGTTGCATTATCAAGAACAAAGGCTTGGGATTGTTTAAAAATTCAACTCAAGAAAGGAAGAGTAAATAAAACTAAAAATGTTGTTTATGCAGAATTAATTGCCCAAATTGGTTAAAATTGTTTTACTCGTGCATTTTCGTGAACGTGATTCCTACTCGTGTTTTTTATTGCTTATCGTTGATTTTTTTGTAGTAATTTGTGGTAATAATGCTTATAATGTTTTAGAATGATCAAACATGCTTTCAAAGGTGCTTTAAGCACAATCTTCACCATATCAAATACAAAAACTTTTCTTACCAGGTAAGGTTTTTTATATACTTTTTTAATTTAACATTTATTTTATCTTTTTTATCTTCTTTTTTAGATATCGCAACCACCGGTTTTTTCATCATTCATCAACAACTCAAAACTCACAATAATCAGGTTAGTTATTACATACATTTTTTATCTTTTTAATTTTAATTTTTAGATACTGTACCTACCGAATCATCTTTATTATTTCCATCAGCTACTTAACAAATTCTTATTTATTCATAACAATTAGATTTATTAATCGCCACTCAATATTCGTTAAGAAATTATTCGACGATTCAATTCAACTTAATTCAAGTGGTATGAAATCATGGAAGATGTTGAATGTTACATTCATCATGAAGTTAAAAGCTGAACTATATTTTATTCCTGACTTATTACATTTTATTTTTCTTTTGCTTCTTAATTTATAGAATATGAACGGTCGAATCTGATTTGGATCATGTAAGTTGTATTTTTACAACAATGTTTGATTAATTATTACGTTTTAGAACTTCATCAAATTTTTGTCTTCGATAATAAATGTTCGATAGATGGTGTCTTTATCATTATTTTAAACCTCGACCATGCATATATTATTGTGTTGGTTGCGTATCTGGTTACTTTTATTGTATTTCTTTCATTATATCTCTTTTGTTGTTGTTTTAATTGTTTTTTTATGTATAAATTTGTTGTTTCTAAATTTCAAATGATAGTATGGATACATTAGATCTATGGATTACATTAGTATATTTTTGAGATTTTATGCATTTCAGTCATTATTTGTTTTTATTAGGGTTTTGAAGGATCCTATGGTCGTGGTTGTCACTGAAAATGAAAGGGGATGAACAAAATTTAGGGGTATGTACATTTTGAGGTTATAACATGAGGGAAATGTTGGGATGTATGAGAAGGGCATGAAAGATAAAGTATAAGTATTTCTAACGATAGTGGTGATCAATGATGGTAAAAATGGGGAATAATAAAGGATGTTTCTAAGATGATGAATGAAAATGAGAATGATGGGGTTGTATGTGGATGAAATCGAAAATTGTGAAAATAAAGTATGGCATCATTTTATGCAAAACTTAAGAATGCGGGAGCCGCGACCGCGGCTCCCCTAAAGAACTTGTCACCCGCTATGTTATTTGAGAATGGTGTTTTCAGCTGGACCTTCTGGGATTATGGGCATGTTTGGTATCAATGGATAGAGCATGAAAAATGGGGAATTTTGGGATTGCCGTTTGGCGCCGGAGGTGGCCATTTGCGCGAGTTGCGCGCGCTTGAAAATTGGAATTTTCTCTCTTGGCCAAATGGCTCAGTTGGAAGTGTGAAGGGTTGGGGTGCAGCATGTCATGGGTTCGATGCCCATGCAATGCAAATGTGTTTGTATGCTTTGTATGAGTGTTATATGAGTATGTGAGTGTTAAATGAGGCTTGAAAAAAAAAGATTATGAGTTTTATGTGATTTTATGCATGTAGTATTGGATGAAAAATGAAAATGCAAGGGAATGCATTTTTTAATGAATTTTATGATTGATGCATGTTTGTATGCATTTTATGAATGCTATGTGAGTATGTGAGTGTTATATGTGGTGTAGAAATGTATATGATTTTTATGTGATTTTATGCATGTTGTATGGTATGAAGAATGAAAATGCATAAGAATCTTTTTTGCAATGAATTTAATGATTGATGCATGTTGGTATGCATTTTGTGAGTGTTATGTGAGTATGTGAGTGTTATGTGAATGTTTAAAATGCATATGAGTTTTATGTGATTATATGTATGTAGTATGGGATGAAAAATGAAAATGTTTGGAATTTTTTATGGAATTTGATGATTATTGCATGTTTTTAATAATATTTTTTGTTTGTAAAAAGAGTAAAAAAATGAAATGGAAATATTTTGAGCAAGAATTATGTTGCATGTATGTACTGTAGGATGAAAAATGAATGAAAAGTGCATTTAAAGCAATGAGTTATAATGTGATTTTAAGAATACGTGTATACTGTAGGATAAAAAATGCAAATGCTCAAAATGCATTAGATAAAAATAAGATTGCCTTATGTTTTTGGGCATAATTACGGTCAGAATGAGAATGTAGATTTAAGAAATTTAAGGAAATGAAGGATGGTAAAAGTCAGAAATTGTGGGTTCGGTACGAACCCACAATTTCCTTTTTTGCACTGAAGTTTGAAAAAAACAGGAAATGTATGTTTTAATATGTTTAGTAATTTTTCAATAATTGTAATAATGTTTACGATTTGCAAATATAACACAAAAAATGAAATTGTTAGGAATGCATTTTCGATCATTTTAAATTTAGTTTAGTTTTATTTGGGAGGAATTTTAACCAATACGTTTATGCATTTATGAAAAATACGGCAGTTGTTGGTTCCGTAGGAACCAATATTTGTGGTAAAATTGATGTAGCAAAAAATTTATGGAATGAAAATCGAAAATGTAGGAAAGCTGTTTTAATAAATATATTAAAGGAAATGAAAGATAACAAAAATTAAGAAATTGTGGGTTTGATACGAACCCACAAATTGGTTTTTTGCCATAAACTTTCTGTTTTAAATTAAATTTTTGGAATGAAATGCGAAATGGAAGAGAGATGGTAATGTATTAGTTCGAGGAAATGAAGGATGGTAAAAATTAGAAATTGTGGCACGAACCAACAATTTCCTTTTTGCAATGAAGCTCGAATAGAAATAAGGAAATTCATTTTTTAATAAGTTTAGTAATTTTTCAATCGTTGTAATGTTTTTTTGTGATTTGCAATTACTACAACACGGAAAATGATAATGCTAGGAATGCATTTTCTATTATTTTACATTTTGTTTGGTTTTATTTGAGAGGAATTTTAACCAATAAGTTTATGCATTTAGGAAAATTACCGCCGTTGTTGCTTCCGAAGAATCCAATAATGGTGGTGAAAATGATGGAGCAAAAAAATTTATGGGATGAAAATTGAAAATGTATGATAGCTGTTTTGATGATTTTAAAAATTAGAGGATGTTTGCAATAATTTTTTTGGTTATTTGAAGCGCGAAATATAATAAGCCTAATATTGTTTGAGTTATAATTATGCAATAAAAACATACTGTAGGACATAATAAAATTGATAGAAAAATGGTTTAAAATAAGCTTTTATGCACTGATGAAAATCGCTACGGTTCTTGGTTCCGAAGGAACCAACGGTGGTGCCAAAAGTGATGATGATGGGGTTGTTTAACGATCGTTGGTTCAAAAGCAACCGACAATGGTGGCAAAAAGTATAAATAATGAAGAATGTAGCATGATTTTTGAATCATGTATGTGAATAAATGTAATGGGGATGTTTGGTATGTATGAGAAGGGCATGAAAGGTGAAGTATGGCATCATTTTATGTCCCACTTAAGTATGCGGGAGCCGCGACCGCGGCTCCCCTAAAGAACTTGTCACCTTCTATGTTATTTGAAAATGCATTTTCTGCTTGATGTTATTTGTTTTTGATAAATTTGGTATGAATGGAATGCCCATGGCATGTAGATGCCGAAAAAATGTTAAATGAGTTCCGGAGGTCTGTAAATATTTGAGATGTACGTATGGCGCAGTGGGTAGTGTGGAGGGTTTGCGTGCAGGATGTCATGGGTTCGATGCCCATGCAATGCAAATGTGTTTGTATGCATTGTATGAGTGTTTTATGAGTATGTGAGTGTTATATGAGTGTTAAAAATGAATATGAGTTTTATGTGATTTTATGCATGTAGTATGGTATGAAGAATGAAAATTCAATGAAATGCATTTTTAATGAATTTTATGATTGATGCATGTTTGTATGCAGTTTATGAGTGTTATATGAGTATGTGAGTGTTTTATGAGGTGTAGAAATGCATATGAAATGTATGTGAATTTTTGCATGTAGTACGGTATGAAAAATTAAAATTTAAATGAATGCATTTTTGATTGAATTTAAAAATGATTGATGCATGTTTGTATGCATTATATGAGTGTTATGTGAGTGTTATATGATGCTTAAAAAATGCACATGAATTTAATGTGATTTTGGCATGAAATATGCAAATGCAAATGAATGCATTTTTTTGAATTTTATGATTGCTGTATGTTTGTATGTAATGTATGAGTGTTATGTGAGTATGTGAGTGTTATATGAAGCTTAAAAAACGAATATGAGTATTATGTGATTTGATGCATGTTGTATGGTATGAAAATGAAAATGCGTGGAATGTTCTTTTCTATGAATTTGATGATCAATGCATGTTTTTAATAATGTTTTACGTTTGTTTGAAGTGTGAAAAAATGAAATGTTAAAATGTTGAGCAATGATTATGAAGGATGGTAAAAGTCAGAAATTGTGGGTTCGGTACGAACCCACAATGTCCTTTCTTGCAATAATGTTCTAAAAGAAATAAGAAATGTATTTTTGGATAATTTTATTAGTTTTCTAATGGTTGTAATTATTGTTTTGTGATTTGCAATAACCATGCTTTTATGAAAATTACCGCCGTTGTTGGTTCCGAAGGAAAATGTAGTAAAGCTCTTTTAATGAATCTGAGGATAATAAAAATAAGGAAATTGTGGGTTCGGAACGAACCCTTAGTTTCTTTTTTTAATTTCATTTTTGGAATGAAGTTCGAAATGGAAGAGAGAAGGTAATGAATAAGTTAATGCATTTATGAAAATTGGCACCATTGTCGGTTCCGAAGGAACCAACGGTAAAAACGTGAGAAAAAACAAATTCCTTTTTTGCCATAAAATTCTAAATAAAAAAGGGGTAATGAAAATGAAAATTTTTAAATATTAGAATGAGAATGCAGATTTTAGAAATTAAAGGAAATGAAGGATGATGAAAAGTCATAAATTTGAAATACAGGGTGGCCCAAAAAAAAGTGCAATTCAATTTTTAAACAAAGGGAAAGGGACTTGAATAACTTGTGTTGGGTGGGATTAATACTTGATGGGGAAACACATTTGACCCTACAGTATGACCTCTCCAACATTTTCGTGTCGGGAGTTTCGCCGCCGCCAAGTTTTGAAAAGTACGTTTTTCGACCTTTTCGTAGAACAAAGTTCCTGGGAGAACCAGAGGGACTGGAGAAAAGGTGATGGTATATTCGAATAGCCCAGATGTCAGACTAGTTGACGCAGCAAAGTTTGGGTCTATAAATCTTTTGCCCCGAGTTTAATCGCTTCGAGAAAAAAGTGATTTCCGATTTTTTCATTTTTTGGTCAACTTTGACCAATTGCCCTACTTTTTCCAGAAGGAGTTGAAGGCTCATATTTGTTGCCAACAAACTTCAGCATCTTTGTGGTTGATTCCATACCAAAATATTGAAATCTAGAAAATTGACTTTTTCTTGATACTCCAAAATGCTCAAAAATAGCTGCTTGTAGTTGTATACTAATAAATAGCAAGTAACTATACTTACATAAAATTTTTTAAATGCTGTTTTTTGTTATATATCAATGAAAATAGACCAGGAAAATGCTCTTAAATAAATTTTAAGCGTTTAAAACCAAATTGGATACTTTAACATTGAATATAATTACGGTATATACTACATATACTTACTAACATACGAAAATTATGGCTGCTTAAAAAGTCAATTTTCCAGATTTCAATATTTTGTTATGGAATCGACCACAAAGAGGCTGAAGTTTGTTGGCAACAAATATGAGCCTTCAACTCCTTCTGGAAAAAGTAGGGCAATTGGTCAAAGTTGACCAAAAAATGAAAAAATCGGAAATCACTTTTTTCTCGAAGCGATTAAACTCGGGGCAAAAGATTTATAGACCCAAACTTTGCTGCGTCAACTAGTCTGACATCTGGGCTATTCGAATATACCATCACCTTTTCTCCAGTCCCTCTGGTTCTCCCAGGAACTTTGTTCTACGAAAAGGTCGAAAAACGTACTTTTCAAAACTTGGCGGCGGCGAAACTCCCGACACGAAAATGTTGGAGAGGTCATACTGTAGGGTCAAATGTGTTTCCCCATCAAGTATTAATCCCACCCAACACAAGTTATTCAAGTCCCTTTCCCTTTGTTTAAAAATTGAATTGCACTTTTTTTTGGGCCACCCTGTAAAAAACGGTGGTGATGAACAAGTTTATGCGTCTAAGGAGATTGCCACCGTAGTTGGTTCCGAAGGAACCAACGATGGTAGAGTATAATTATACTGTAGGATGAATGGTGAAAATGCAAAAAGTCATTTCTTTGTTGTTCTTAGATAAAAAACAAGATTGCCTTATGCTTCTTGGGTAAATGTCAGAACGAGAATTCAGATTTAAGGAATTCTAGGAAAAGTAGGATGGTAAGATTCTGAAATAGTAGGTTCGGTACGAACCTACAATTTCTTTTTTTGAAATGAAATTAGAAATGATGGTAAACATTAAGCTTATGCGTTGATGAAAAATGCTGCGGTTGTTGGTTCTGTAGATGGTGGCAAAAGCGAGGGAATAATAAAGTATGGTTCTAAATTTATGTTATATGAGAACGATTATGATGGGTCTGTTAAACGATCCGTCGATGGTGGTAATGATGAATGTAGCATAACGTTTTAATCATGTATGTGAATAAATGTAATGGGGATGTTTGGTATGGATGAGAAGGGCGTGAAAAATAAAGTATGGCATCATAAAATGCACCCCTCGAACATGCGGGAGCCGCGACCGCGGCTCCCCTAAAGAACTTGTTTTTCTCAATTATTTGAGAAAAAATATTTTATTCTTTTCTAAAAAACAAAAAAGCACAATTGCATTTAACCTTCATGGCCGAAACTTGAACAAGTTTAAGGGAAAGGAAAAGATGAGGAAACTCTTAATAAAAAATTCTACACAAAATTCCCTCCTTGTCATTTCCCAAGTTGCGGATCTGGTCATCCTATATTGCATATATATACATATTTTTTTGACATTTAGGGATTTTGCAAAAATTCAACAGGGTTTTTGAAGTTTTTGTTTTGTCATTATGCTAATTTATGATTGAACTGTAATAAAACAATTTTTTATTTTTAATGTTTGAATTTTTCTGTAGTTCTGGTTGAAATGTAATTACATTCATTTTTCTCCCGTCTTCAACATTTTATGCTTATAAACACTTTAGGAAACGGTCTTTGAAATTAAATATTTAAAAACTTTTTATTAATTGTTTGCTGCAATAATTTAAATATATTTGCAAACTAAAATTTGATTGACCAACAAAAAACTGTTTTGAAAGATCTGATATTTGTTTTGCAAAAAATAGATCGAAAAAAATAACCAATTTTTCTTCCAAATGTTTTTGTCTAAAAAAAAAGCAGAGTTTTTTTTTTAAATTTTTTGAAATTGATTTTGCTGAAAACACAAGACAACAGACAGAAACAGATGCATCTGTGTCGAAACAAAAATGTTTGGTTTGATTTTTTACGATTTTTTTAAAATCAAATGATTTATTCTTGCCTTTTTTACGGGACTTTGCGGAAGAAAAATACTTACTGGTTGTCTAAATTTTTGAATATTTTAATATTTACCACATTAACCTCATTATTAACTTTTTAAAAAAAGATAAATAAAAGCAGTTTAAAAAAACGTACTAGAAAGGAAATGAAATCTGGAAACATTATTAAAAATATTAGATAATTTTTTTTTACTTTTTTAAGCTTTATAAATAATTGGTTTCTATGAAGGAAATTAAATGGAATAAAATTTTCAGAATACTTTTCGTACAAAATTCACTCGAAAGTTCACGTCTGAATCAAGCGGCGTTTTGCAAAAAAAACCTGCGGTACCGATTTTTGCGACAGGATAGCTCAGCTGTGAACGCGCGCGGCTGCAGTCCAAAAATATATGGAAAAGGATCGAATCCCATGGGGTGCATAAAAAAATTTTTTTTTAAATTTTGATCAAAATCACTTAATTAGGGCTAAAAATTGATTATAGAATTATTTTTAAACATTAAAAAAATATTTTTTAGCATTTTTGAGCGATTAACGTATGAAAGATAAAAAAAAGTTTAAAATTGCTTTAAAAATGTTAAAAACAATATTATTATTTTAGAAAATGCTTTTACTATTAATTATTAGCTATAATTTATTGATTATAATCAAAATTTAAAAAAATAATTTTTTATGCATCCCATGGGATTCGATCCTTTTCCATATATTTTTGGACTGCAGCCGCGCGCGTTCACAGCTGAGCTATCCTGTCGCAAAAATCGGTACCGCAGGTTTTTTTTGCAAAACGCCGCGTTCTCTGTTTTTGATTCAGAAGTGAGTTACAGTATAAATTACAGGGTGGCCAAAAAAAAAGTGGAATTCAAGTTTTAAACAAAGGCAAGGGGACTTGAATAACTTGTGTTGGGAGGTCCTAATACTTGGTGGGGAAGCGCATTTGACCCTACAGTTTGACCTCTTCAACATTTTCGTGTCGGGAGTTTCGCCGCCGCCAAGTTTTGAAAAGTACGTTTTTCAACCTTTTCGTAGAACAAAGTTCCTGGGAGAACCAGAGGGGCTGGAGAAAAGGTGATGGTAGATTCGGATAGCCCAGATGTTAGACTCGTAGACGCAGTAAAGTTTGGGTCTATAAATCTTTTGCCCCGAGTTTAATCGCTTCGAGAAAAAAGTGATTTCCGATTTTTTCATTTTTTGGTCAACTTTGACCAATTGCCCTACTTTTTCCAGAAGGAGTTGAAGGCTCATATTTGTTGCCAACAAACTTCAGCCTCTTTGTGGTTGATTCCATACCAAAATATTGAAATCTAGAAAATCGACTTTTTAAGCAGCCATAATTTTTGTATGTAAGTAAGTATACGTAGTATATACCGTAATTCTATTCAATGTTAAAGTATCCACATTGATTATAACCGCTTAAGATGTATTTTAGAGTACTTTTCTGGTCTATTTTCATTGATATATACCAAAAATCAGCATTTAAAAAATTTTATGTAAGTATAGTTACTTGCTATTTATTAGTATACAACTACAAGCAGCCGTTTTGTACTGTTTTTGAGTACCGAAAAAAAATCATTCTTCCAGATTTCAATATTTTGTTATTTTCTCCTGCTGCAAGTTCTTCAACAATTGTTAAATATCATGGTGGAATTAGATATTGGACTATGATTAATCGAGGTGGAGGAATGTATATTTTTAAATATCATGGTTTTGCAAATAACATAGTTTTTTTTAAATTATCAATCCTTTGATGTTGTAAATTCTTTTTTTTTACTGCCACGGCAATTGCCTGTAGTTTTTATATTTTTAATTCATTCTTTTTATAGTCATCGAAATTTGGAAAAATACTTTGATTGTGTTACAAAAGCAATTAAAACAAAATTGAGTATAATTCAACAACTCTTTGTGATAATTTATAAAAATGATGATTTAAATTTTTTTAGGGAACTTGATTTTTAAGTTCACAATAAACTATCAATGATCCTAATTTAAGGAATACATCTTTTTCAAAGTTTAAAACTCAAAAAAGATTCTTTAACAACAAATTTTACAAAAAAATTGTTTTTATATTATAAAAAAGCCATGTGATACTTAATGTAAAAATTTACTAGCATCCTTGTATTTGTCGTTGAAAAAAAATGAATAAATATTTTATTTTTAAGTAACTGTGTTAACAAAGATTGCTATAAAATTAAAAATGATCTTCTTCGGTTATCAGCAATATTTGGCCGCAAGAAAAAAGTGATTTTCAACTTTTTTATCATAAAAGCTTTTATGTTTTTATTTTAACAAAAACATTAAAAAAAATATAAAAAATTCAAATATATTCGTCGTCAAAAATATTCCTCTTTTCCAATTTTTTGCACAACAAAAAGTGACAAAGCAATTTTTAAAAAATACTATTTTTTCAAAGATGGTCAACGTAGCAGGACAGCAGGTTTTTTTAAAAAATCGATAAGTTCTCTTAAAAAAACGTATAAGAAAACAAAAACTGCGGATGTTTGATATTTTAGAGTTCATCAAAGCTAAGAAAAATAAGAAAATTTTAGTTTTGCTAAAATGAAACATTCGCGTTTTCTTTTTCTTATTCAACTTTTTAAGAGGCATAAAAAATGCACAATTATAAAAGTGAGCAAAAGTCAATAAAACAATCTTAAAAGAAACAAACAACATGTTTTTTTCGGAAATTAGTTTTCGTTTTTTAAAAAATATAACATTTTAATGCTGCTTTCTTTTACGCGATTTAACATGGTAGTCCAACAGCTGCTAAATGTGTTAGGCTTGTCAGCATAGAAAACTAAAAATTTTTATGTCAAATATTTAAAAAAAGAAGAAAACAACATCAACATTATTACACCCTATTTATAGCATAAAGATATTAGTCGTGGCAAAAAATTTTCATTGCATTTCTATTAAAGCTCTTATTTGGACATAAATCAAGCTATTTCGATTTGAATTTTTTATTATTATTTTCCTAAAATTTGATGAAATTTGATTAAGACAATATTGGAATTTAAAGCCTCAAACGAAAATGTTAATGCTGAACAGTAAAAAAATTGTGGAATTTATGATAGTTGCCATTAGTTAAAAAACGTTTTAAAAACAATATTACAATGTTTGGATAAAAAGATAAAAACTGTCATAGGAAATCAAGAAAAAATTAATAATAATGCTAATTAAATACATAGGTTGAAAAGTGACTGTAAGTTTCTGCAAAAAACATAATCCATGTTTTAGACAACATACTCAAAGTCAATTGAATAAACTGGAGAAAAGTGCATTGCTCGTTTTTCATCTAATTATTGAAATTAAAATTTTTCTGCAAAATTAAATTTTTTGATTTTTTTTTTCAAGTCACATAAAACTTTTATTTTTTTTGTTTCAATTTAACATTCACGCATTCAATATAAAAACTCCAACATTTTTCAAGTATCTGATTCATCACGCATCCAAAAGAATCAACATTTCCCATTATTTCTCCATTTTGTTCATCACAAAACAACATAAAAAACTGCTGATTTGCACACAATTGAATTCAACCCATTTTTGGGATCGCCTTTGAAATTTTTTCTGCCCATCTTGTTGATATTTTGTTAGAAAAAACAGCAGACAGCCGTTTCTGACAGAAAAAAATTTAATTAATACAAAAACTTTAAAAAATGTTAAGCGCTTTCCCCCTTTTCAAAATTTTGCAGCATTGTTTAAAAATATGATTAAGGATTTTATTTTTAAGTAACTGGATTAATAAAGTTCATTATAAAATAAAAAATGTTTTCTTCGATATGTTCACAAATTTCGTGCAAAAAGTGATATCTAGTTTTTTTTATCATAAAGATTTTTATGAATTTAATGTAATAAAAATGGTTAAAAGTATAAAACATTCAAACACATTCTTACTAAAAAAACTCTCTTTTCTCAATTTTTGCACAATTTTTAAGAAATTACATATATTTTCTCAAATGTACAATGTAGCAAGACATTGGGTTTTGGCATTCGATATGCTTTTTTAAAAGAATGTGTAGGAAAATAAAAACTGCAGATGTTTGATATTTGAGAGCTCTTTTATTCAACAAAGCTTAAAAAAATTTTGGTTTTTTATAACTGAAACATCGGCATTTTGTCAGTCTTCTTCTTCTATTTAAGAGCTCTGAAAAATGCACAATTTTTTAAATAAACAAAAGGCAATAAAAAAGACGAAAAAAAGCAAACAACATGTTTCTTATGAAAAAATATCAGCTTTTCAAAAAGTATAACGTTTCATTGCTGGTTTTTTTCACCCGATTTAACCTTTTATGATGCCTGCATCTTTTCATCACCAAACGCTTTCAACAAAAAAGGAAAAGATCTTGGATGATTTAATGACTCTTTTTTGTCGCAAAAGAAGTTTTTCAAGAATTTTGAATATTTTGTATTACTTTAAACAAATATTACCAAAATAATTAGCATTGATGTGATTATTTTAAAATATCAGTGTCGATGTATAAAAAGTAATTTTTATGTTTTATCGAATACTGTGGAACCGTTAATAATAAAAATACTAATTTATTCATTATCTTTTAAGACTTAAAAAAATAGTAAAAAACACTGATGTAATCAACCATAAAAGTAAAAAAACACAATAAAAATTTTTTTTAAATTGTTTGTTGTTCTTCACATACTTTTTCTTTAAAATTATATGAGTTGACATTTATAATATTTTATTAGACTATTACAAACTTGTTAATATTTAACAAAATATTTAAATTTGAACTAAAATATTCAGAAACAATTTTAAAAAAGGAATGAAAAGTTTTCGACATACAAAAAATGATGTTCTCTTTCAAAGCTACTTTTTATTTTTAAAAGTATATCTTTTTAAATAAAATTTTGTGCATAAATCTTGGTGAAAAAAGAAGGACCATTTTTAGTTCGATAGCAAAAAAATCAATGTAATGTTCGTCAGAAAAATAAATTTTAGCAATCGATTTTGCTTTCGAACTCTTATGGGAAAACAAAAGATGAAATTATTTCATCATTCTGTGTCTAAAGAAAAATGCTTAAACGTTTGCTGTGGTTTTTTAAAAAGTTTTCTAAACTATTTCCAAATACAATGTTGGCACTTGGTGGTCAGTTTTTAATGGATGTATAAATGTTTGAATATTTTAATATTTATCATATTCAACTGGTTATTAAATAAATAAAACAGTAAAAACACAGGACAATAAAGAAGATGATTAACCATGAAGGTGGCATTCATTATTAAAAATATTCTGTATTTGGAACTTCTTAAGTTTGAAAATTTCCAGTTTTTATTTTACAAAAATCTCAAAAGAGAGATATTTTTGACAGCGAAAATAAATGTTTGAATTTTTACACTTTTTTTATATTTTTATTACAAGTTTTTTTACTAAAACAAGCTGAAATTTGGTTTTTGCATAAGACAAACTATCCTGGCAGCAATTTGTTAGAAATCATTTTTAATTGTTAAAAAGTCTCGGTTAACAATTTTTCTTAATTAATGAAAAAAATGTTTTAGTCTTTCCAAAAAAACAAACAAGCACAATTGCATTTCACTTTAATTGCCAGAACTTGAAGAAGTTTAAGGGAAAGGAAAAGATGAGGAAACTCTTAATAAAAATTCTACAAAAAATTCCCCCTTTCCAATCCCCAATTTGCGGATCTGGTCACCATGTAATGGATATACATATTTTTCATATTCAGCGATTCTGTAAAAACTGAAAAAGGGTTTTTGAAGTTTTTGTTTTGTCATTATGTTAATTTATAATTGAACTGTAATAAAACAATTTTTTATTTTTAATGTTTGAATTTCTACAGGACTTTGTTTTCTGTAGTTCTGGCTGAAATGTAATTACATTCATTTTTCTCCCGTCTTCAACATTTTATGCTTATAAACACTTTCGGAAACGGTCGTTGAAATTAAATATTTAAAAACTTTTAATTAATTGTTTGCTGCAATAATTCAAATATATTTGCAAAATCAAATTTGATTGACCAACAAAAAATTGTCTTGAAAGATGTAATATTAGTTTTGCAAAAATAGATCGAAAAAAATAACGAATTTTTCATTCAAATGTTTTTGCCTGAAAAAAAGCAACATTCTTTTTTTAAGAAATTTATTGAAATTGATTTTGCTGCAAACAAAAAAGAAACAGACAAAAACATATGAATTTGTGTCGAAACAAAAATGTTTGGTTGGTTTTTTACGATTTTTTTGAATCAAATGATTTATTCTTGCCTTTTTTACTGAACTTTGCGGAAGAAAAATATTTACTGGTTGTCCAGATTTTTGAATATTTAAATTTTTAACACACTTACCTCGTTATTAAATTTTTGAAAAAAGATAAATAAAAACAATTTAAACAATAAAACGTACTGAAAAAAATGAGTCACAAGGAAAAATTTTTATGGACACATTATTAAAAATATTAGATTATTATTTTTACATTTTTTTAAACTTTAAAAATAATTATTAATTTTTTATGAAGAAAATTAAATGGAATAAAATTTTGAAAATATTTTTTGTTAGTAACTTCACCTGAAAGTTACAGTATAAATTAATTTTATGTATTATCATTTCATTGTTCGTCAAATTTGCATTATTTTTTTACGTTCTTCATTTACACGCTGATAATTGATAAAAAAATGTACATTTTAAAATTTAGTTAAAACAAACACACTCATTTTATTCATTTTTCAACTATGAAAGAAGTTGACGGTTTTTGCTGCAGTTGATAGTTGGAAAAATGAAACAATTATTTTCCATCATTCTCAGGCTTTTTATCATCAAAACTGCTGGATTCGTTGAATCTTTTCTTGCTGCAGATCCTTCAACAATTGTTAAATATCATAGGGGAATTAGATATTTGACTCTGATAAATCCAGATTTATGAACGTAGGTTTTCAAAATATTATTGTTTTGCAAATTACAGTATTTTTTTAAAAATTATCAATCCTTTGATGTTGTAAATTCTTTTCTTCACTACCGCGGAAATTGCCTTTTATCTTTTCATTTCATTGCTTTTATAGTCATCGAAATTTGGAAAAATACTTTGATTGTGTTACAAAAGCAATTAAAACAAAATTGAGTATAATTCAACAACTCTTTGTGATAATTTATAAAAATGATGATTTAAATTTTGTATTATCCTTTTTACATACATCTTCAGCATTTGTCGGAGAAAAAAGAGTTAGATCAGAAAGAAGTTGAGCCATCGTCTTTTCTTTTGGAAATAGAAGTTTGACGGATCCATTGACAGCTTCCTTAAGGATATTCATTGATATATATCTGAAAATTATACTGTAATTTAAACAAAGATAAATGTATAAAAACCTACGTTCTTCCAGTTGGATCAACCATTGTCCAGTATCTTACGCGACCATGATATTTAACATTTATTGAAGCATCAGTAGCAGGAGTAGTTTCAACCACTTCAACTAATCCAGCAGTTTTGATGACAAACAGTACGAGCAAAAATATAAATAATTGTTTCATATTTTCACCATCGAACAATCAACTGCAGCAGCAACAAAAACCAACGTCTTTGAAGGAAGCAAAAATGAATAAAATGATTGTGTTTTATTGACAAAAATCCACATACATCAATTTCGCTTGCAAGTGATAGAAATGAACAAAATATGCAAATTTAACAAACTCATTAAAATTTCATTTTTTCATTGTGGCATACTGTAAAAATGAGAATATTTTCAACAAAAAAAGGTTGTTGTTTCTTGTATCATTTTTCGGGGTTGGCAAAGGCCATTTTGAATTTGTTGTAGTATGAGCTGCACTTTGTTCTTGTCATTAAAAATTAGTTCTTTCCCAAAAAAAGAAAGCAAATTATCCCTTTTGATATGTCATAAAAACCACGTCGGAATTTACTTTAAAGTTAACATTACTATATTTTTTCATCAAAATTTGATTTCTGAAACCAAAAGTGATCTCCAAAAAAAGTTGATGTTTCCTGTAATATTTTTTAGAGTTGGTAATGGCCATGAATTTTTGGATTGAGACCACTTTTCTATGTTGCATGATACATTCCTTCGAAAAACGAAAAAGAAAAAAACTGTTTTCTCCAACAATTTGAAAAACCCGCTTTTGCCTTCGGTGTTCTCAACACGAAAATTTTAACCTTTTCGTAAGTTCGCGAACGCCTTTTCCTTACTTTTATTCAAACATGTTTTTTTCTAGCGTGATCAGCAAAAGGCCAAATTTTTTAAATTTTATTGCAGTTCGATAGCTTTTAATACTATTATTTAATCAAAAAGTTTTAGATAACGATTTTGTTGTGTTTTGCTGTATTTATTGCTTGGATCCTGTTCTTTTATTAAAATGAATGCTGATAAACAAAACAGGTAAAAATTAGCAGTGAGAAAAGTCTTTTCTATCTTTTTCTAGGATTCTCAATCATACTCGAATTTGGCAATTACTTGCGAGAGGTCAGGAAAGACTTCAAGAAATATTTCGTAAACGATGGAAGATTTATAAAAATGCTGATTGGAGAGATGGAGATGGCAAAGAACTTCTTCCACTGTGCGACGAAGTTTCGGCAATAGTTAAAGATGCTTTAACAAATCAAAGTATTGATATCTGGGATATTACTGCTGCAAGTTACGGAATTAAAATTATCTCAACCCAAATTCAAAAATATGGTGTTGCTGCTAATTCTGAAGAAGACAAGAACATTGCTTTGCTGAGAAAATTTAGGAATGAATTTTCACATGGAAGTAAGTCTTTTACTGATGAAGGAAGAAGGAAAAGTAGTAATTAATTTGTTTCAGAAAATGAATACTCAAATGATGAATTTAATAATAAATGGAATAAAGTGGCTACATATTTGGTTAATCTTGGAGATAATTATGCTGATATTGAAAAGTTAAAAGCTGATTTAATGGAACTTGGTAAACAAAAGGTCGCTAATGTTGTGCACGTTGCTAATGAATCCTTGAGGAAGCCTATCAAAGAAATCGTCGCATACACTTCAGATGGAACTACTGTAGAACAAATTACTTTTTATGAAAAATACTGTGATGTTTTATTTACTAATGGCCGGCATGAACATGTCGGATATAATAGACTTTCTGCTTTTCTTGGAAAATATAAACCTACTGATCACGTACTGGTTGTCTCTGCTATGGAAAGATTCGTCATGCATCGTAATTTTTTAAAAGGAACCTTTGTTGAATTTTGTCGATTTTGGGAAGCAGATAAATCAGTTAGTCATCTTTTAGTTCATGATCAAATATTAATATTTAACTTTTAGATTACTATTTGTGGAAACTGGTGCAGTGATCCACTTACTGAATTTGTATCTACTTTACCTCGAAGATGTCGACTTTTCCAAATGCAAGATTACACCATACATGTTGCCGGTCGAATTCATTGGCTTTTTCAAGAAAAAATCAGAAATAATGGTAAACCTACATGTCATCTACTTGATTTGGAAGAATTACTGTAAGTTATATCTGCAATAAACCCCTTTATACGCATCACTTTTCTGTTTCAGTTTTGATTGTCGACTTACTGACGATAAAAATTACTTTCCAAGTATTTGGCATATTTGCAATTACTTTCGAAATGGCAAACTCAAACGTCTTTTCTTGACTGTCAAAAACTTCTGCACTTTTGAAATGGCTGTCAAATCCTTTGAGGCAAGTCTTTTTTATCACCCTTTTGGAAGTAAAACTAAAGAATTTGTTTCAGCTACTCGACCGATCTACTTGCCCTGGAGCTACTGTTACTATTTTGATGGATCAATATATTGATGACAGACTTTTTCAATGGATGAACGATTGGGGGTTCAAATATATTGGAGAAACTTACTTCCTTGATTCTACTGAAAATAATAAGAAGTTGACCTATGTTACTTTTAATTCTACTGTTAATGATCGACTTTACACTTTTGCTTTTTGTTGTGGAGAAGCAAAGAATGTGTGCAACTCTGCTCCTGTTATGACATCTACTAATGTTTTATAATTCCTGTTTCTTCTTTGTACTGTTGACTTTTTGTGCAAAAAATTATTGCATTATTTTTCTTTTGCGTTTGCTTTTATCAGTAATATCATTAAGTTTTCTAACAATTAATATCCAAAGTTGAATACGTTTACTTGTGTAACAGATTCGTTATAGAAAAAATGAACTCATCTCATTTTTTTCTCAAAAACTTCTACATTCACAGAAAAAAAACCATCAAAAAATCCACTTTTGAGCATAAAAATGTGCGTTGTTGCGGTTATCACTATAACTTTTTTTGTGCGAATTCTTGCAAAAAATTTATTATTTTGCTTGTTAAAATATTTGTAAACCTTCGGGTGTGTTCCCCAAATAATGTCCAACAATTAGGCAAACTTTGCACATCCCTTGAGGATTTGTTTATTAAAATTAGGGTCGGTACCACCCCAAAGCATGAGCCGGCCGCTGTGCACCGCCTGTGCACCAGGTGGTGCAAGCTTTTTTTCTGCCACAGTATACTTCAATGATCAAAATAATAAATATTGAAAAAAGTAATGAATTGCCTTCATATTCACATGAATGTTGAATTTGACGAAGACCCCTGAACACAATAACTACTGATATCTCAATTGTTAATTACTGTATTTTATCCCTTTTTTATTGTACAACTTTGATGTGCTATAAATTAAACTATTTCTTTGTATTATGTAAGAGTATCCGGCCAAACAAGCAATCAAATTTGAAAAAATGGGAAAAATTACTAAAAATTAAATTCTGGACTAGAAAAATCCTTTGTAAATTATTATTTTTTAATTATCATATTTTTGTAACGAAAAACGTCTAAAAGGCCAGGACCAAGGAACTTCCAAATCTGAGACCATTAAGCCATATTCTCACCGAAAAAGTTAAATCTCTTGGACTTGAAAATTTTACACTTTGACAGACGCCAAAAAAGAGGTATACCATTTTTAACATTTTCATTTTTAACAACGACATTATAAAAGTAATATTTTGAAACAGATATTTTGCACTTCTGAAAATAATTACTCTCTCTTAAACAGGATTTATTACAGTAATATTTGAAAAGGCAAGAAAGGCACATTCCATTGAGCAAATGGAGATTCTACCCAACAACGACTACATGGATCTGCAAGAAAAATATCCACACTATCGGCTTGTTGAGCTGGTCCAATCAAAATTGGTCATTTTTCTGGTTTGTTTTGGTAAAAAACATTTATTTTTATTTAGTCTAATCTGTAATTGCAAAAAATAAAATATTCAGAATTTTATGGATTTTTTTGAATCAAAACTTCAATAATGATGTCAAAACAATGGATAAATGCAAAAACCAAAAAAAAGCATGTCGAATCTGATTTCATGTTTCACAGAACAAAACTCTTGAAAACGCCCTGTTTCTAAAAGAAAAAGATTTAGTGTGAGATTTCAGTGATTTGAGAATCCATTTTATTAACGAAATCATCATGCCTCTTATTTCTTCGATGTTATCCAATTTTCAAAAAAAATTAAATTTTTTTTTGAAAAATCGAATTTCAGCAAAGGAAATGTTAAAAACGGATATTAAATATTCAAATAAATTACAAATAATTTAAAAAGAAAAGCAAACATAAAATGAAATCGCTTTTTTCAGCTAAAACAGACATTTACCAAAAAAAAATAAAAAAAGCGTTGTCTGTTCAATTTTGAAATGCAAAATGTTTTTCACGCATAAAAGCAAAGAAATATCTATTTTTTCAACGAAAAAGAAAACATTTTTTTTATTACACAAAAAAGGTGTTCGAAAAATGTTGTCAAAAGACAAAAGAAAATAATCATCATAAAAACCTCTGGATTTTTTGTGCCTTTTTCCAACATTTTTTGGACAAAAAAATTAAATTCATTTTTTTGAATCTTTTAAAAAATTTCAACAGAATATGAAATAAGTTTTATTGGTTTAATAAAATCGTTTAAGAATATCAGAGATAAGTAAATTATTTATGCATCTGTTTGGAATATCTGCAGAACCAATAAAAATAAAATAAAATGAATATCTTATCTTCAATAAAATCCTCGAAAGAAAAAAATGTTTTACATTTAATAGTGCAGATTAGATTACCGTAAACATTTATCCGACAATGTTCATTCAAATTTGGAGTAGTTTGACATATTTTTTAATTCTATGAAATGTTTTTTATTAAATCATTGTGCTTTTCAAAATAATTAAATTGAGTTGCTTTTTTTGATTGATGTCTAAATAACTATATTCATCATTTTTTTTATAATGGTCTTTCTTTCATTTTTTTTGTGTAAAAAAATACTGGCATCCAATTCATCTTTTATGAGAGATATTTTTTGAGTACTTTAAAATTAAATATTCAAAAACGAAATAATTTTAAATTTTTTAAAACTTCCTATAAATGCATTGAAAACATCACGAATTTCAACGAATTTTTGCAACAAAATTTGTTATCTCATTTTGACGAAAAAAAGCTGTTTTGCAATATTATTTTCTGCTCTTCGTCACATAAAAAGAACTTGTGCAAAAATATTCAATGGAAATGAAAGGTTTTTATTTTTGATGAATGACCTTTTTTCGGATCCTGTTGATTGTGACTGTGGAAAACAGAAAAGCAAATTAGAGATATTATTTTAAAATAATACAAATCCGTTTTCTAAATTTTTAAATATTTTGTAGCTCACAAATCGATTCAAACCATATTAAACATTTGTGAAACACAAATTTAAAATGTTAAGTTTCTTTTGATAAATAAATACAGATAAAATGGATTGGAATTTGCAATTTGGTAACAAGAATCCAATAAAAAAATATATCAGAAGTTTTAATTTCCAATTGCTTAAATAAGAAGAAAAAAAGTAAGAACATTTTCATCCGCAAATATCATACATGTACTTAACATTTTAATTAGAGACTTGGTATTTGCTTCTTACGAATTTTATTTCATGATAATTTGATTTCTTTTGTATTTGATTTTTCTCTGCCTCTTTTTATTAGGAGCAAAGGTTAAATGTAAAAATTATTTTTGAATTTTTACATTTAATTACGTGTTCTATCCATTCAACTTCCTATTAAGCATTTTTGAATAATTTATTCTTTTAAAGCATTGAATTTTGTTACATTTTTAAAACCATTTAAAAAAATTTATATATCTGTCTAGCCAAGGTGATAGAGAAACATATTTTCTATAGGTTTACTAGTTCAGATTTTTATTTTTTGACCTAATTACCGTTTTCCAAACGTTTTAATCCAATTTTGAAGCAAAAAATTTAAAAAACAGTTTTCTTTTTTTCTCTGTCGCACTCTCTTTTGTTTTTCTCTTTTTTGTTCTGCGGTAACTCTTAACTCCGCGCAAAAACTCAAATGAATCTGCCGTGTGCCCTGTTTGACGCGACTGTCCGTACGGCCATACGTTTGCCAGGGGTCTTGAAACGAAAGGAATCAACGAAACGTTACGAAATCATTTGACAGCACTTCGTTGAACAAAAAAGTTTTGGGCTGTCTTTTTTAAGCTTTGTCTTTCTTCTTCAAGATTTTTTTATTGCTTTTTCATTTAAAAAGTTTTTACAAAGATTTTGATTGTTAAAGTTATTTTTTTAACTTTACCATCTGTTAGTCATGGATGAAGCTGAAAATGTAAGTTATTTGGATAGTTTGTGTCTCTATTGACTTATTACTATACATTTTAGATTAAAAATGCCGCAGCAGAAGGCCTTTGTTATCCTGTGCTTGATCATGGGCGCGAAGTTTTGGAAGAACATCTTTCAAAATATGATTTTGCTTCAATTGAAGATGCTATTGCTTATTACAAGAAACCTGCTTTTTTGAATCTTGATCACGTTCCTCCTGGTGTAAGTTCTTGAATGTTTGTAATCCATTTAAGTCTCATTTTTATAGGAGATTGCTAAAATTCTCATGATCACCGAAAAACCAAATATCTCTCGTGAAGTTGCAAAGAATCTTTCTAAGAATACCTATTTCTGTGATCGAGATTCTGAAGGTGATTCTCGAAAAAGTGTTTACATGTTCGATTATGAAGTGTCTGGACGCCGTGCAAAA
Source organism: Panagrolaimus sp. LJ2414 (assembly GCA_024447195.1). Classification (NCBI taxonomy): domain Eukaryota; kingdom Metazoa; phylum Nematoda; class Chromadorea; order Rhabditida; family Panagrolaimidae; genus Panagrolaimus; species Panagrolaimus sp. LJ2414. The sequence goes on along the minus strand of JAMRXY010000094.1, from coordinate 129,056 downwards.
GTTTCAATGATTTCAACATATGGTCATCTAACCCAGCAATCTTACAAGCGTGAACTTAAAGAAGGTGAAAGTGAAATTGCTCTTTTTGCAAAGATTCGTGATTCTCCTTGTGGCAATTCAATTCCAAATCATTTCTTTTCAAAAGCAGCTGAAGGTTGTCATGCTGTTATTCTTTGGCTTGATAATGATCACGAAGGTGAAGCAATTAGCTTTGAAGTTATTGATTACCTCTTTCATCATATCCAACTTCCACATGGTTGTCATCCTATGGATGCATTCTTCCGGTAAGGTTTTATTAGCTCTAATACCATAAGTATTTATTATTTCAGAGCCCGATTTTCATCACCTTCTGAAGCGGTTTCTGCAATGGCAGGATTAGATCGACCTAATTTTTTGCCATACTTGGGAATGATTGCCAAACATCATCTTGACCTTCGTGCTGGTGTTTCATTTAGCAGATGCCAAAAATTTGTGGCAAAAGTAAGGTTTTTTTATTTGTGATATTAATCCACTGATTATCAATCAACAATATATATTTTTTAGGATTCTCTTGGTACATACATTTGGAAGTTATCATTTGGTCCATGCAGTACTGTATGTGTTGCAATTATCGTTGATCATTATCTTCAAATGCAAAAATCTCCTACAAAATTCTGTCTTGAATATATTATCGATATTGATGGTGAAGAACTTTTTATTCGATCACGTCCAATGGATGAAGAAGAAGCAAAAAATCGTCTTGAATCTTTACAAGTAAGTCTTGTCTTTATCGAAATACCATCCAACTGCTCTAACATTAGTGTTCATTTTTTGCAGGATTTTGATCATTGTGAAGTCCTTGAAGGACCAAACCTTCTTTCATCTGTTCCTGAAAAGTCTCCACCTGGTTTGAATACTTTTGAATTGATGCGGGATCAATCAGAATTCTTTAAACGTTCTTCTGAAGTTACGGCAAAGCTTGTTCAACATCTCTATGAAAAAGGAAAAATTACATATCCTCGAAGTGAATCAACAAAATATCCTTCTGATATGAAATTGCATCAACATCTTTTGCAATCTGATAAGCTTGGATTAACTCCTGATATGCATTTTGATATTCAAAAAGCTTTCGATCATGGCATTGATAAAGGTGATCATCCTCCAATTATGCCAACTGACAGTGGACTTTGTCATCTGGATCTTAAATATTGGAGTGATGAACAACTTGAAGTTTATTATTATATTTGTCGTCGATCTCTTGCTTCTTTTATGGATGATTATGAATATTCCTGGAAAAGTGTTACTTTTAATATGGGTGGTCATAAACTTCATTATGAATATTTTCAACATGAAAAACTTGGTTTTATTCAACTTTTGCCTGAATATAAAGCTGCTACACCTCCTTTTGATTTATCTGCAAAGCTTATCCCTGGTTCAAAATTTAAATTCCGTGTTTCTCTTAATCAATATCCAACTCCACCATTGCTTAAAGAACATGAATTAATTCGAAAAATGGAACAGTACAATGTTGGCACAGATGGATCTCTTCCTAGTCATATCAGCTTTATCAAAAATGAAGGCTTTGTTGAACTTAATCCTGAAACTCGTGAACTTAAACCAACTCCAATGGGAATTACTTTGATTGAAGCATATCGAAATTGCATTCCTGAATTTATTGAACTTCAATATCGAGCAAAATTCATTCAAGGCATTGAAGAAATTGCATCTGGTCAAAAGGATTTTGTTACTGTAAGTTTTTTAATAGTTTTTACGTTTTCTACCTAATTACCGTAATGTTACATATTTTAGTTTTATAATGAAACCTTGCATGAATACAATGATCATTATCAAAAGTTCAAAGAATTTATTGGAAAATATATTGAATCTAATAAAGAAAATTTTGAAAGTATGTTTATCAATGATTACTATTGTTGAAAGTAATTTTTATAAATTTTAGAATCTGTTAAAGAACATAATCAAAAACAAATGGAAAGGGATCAAGCAAAATCTGCCAATCAAAGTCACAAGAAAAAGAAGGTTGTTCCCGAAAAAGAAGAAGTTCAAAATTAATGTATTTGGTTCATCTCGGTTACTGAATTTTTTATATTAAAATATCCGTAATTTTTTTGTCCGCCGATTATTTTTTTATGTTTTTTTACATAATAAATTTGTTGTTTTTCTTTTTTTGGAATACTACAAATTTGGGAAGAAATTATAAAATTTGGTTTTAAAATAGCATTTGGATTAATTTGTAGATCTGGATGCTTTTTTTAACTTTTTTACTTTGTTGGACATTGTTATGATTAAGTTGATTTACTTAATAACGCCAAAGATGGTTCAAGAAAAAAGAATTCAAACCTTTTCATTCATTTTATGTACACAATTTTTGCTTTTGTTTTTCAAGATTTCTTAAAAATTAAAAAACAGAAGAAAATTCAGATATTTTCGAAAAGAAAAAGTTTAAACCTTTTTTTTTATTGAAAAAATACTTATTTTTTAGATATAAAAATGATATTTATAGAAGAAAAGAAACCACCGCGATTTCGATAAACTTTTGTTGCTGTTTTGCGTTACAAAAAAGACATTTGTTGTTCGAAAGAATTTTTTCATCTAAATTGAAACATCTTTTTTTTTCTTGTGATATTTCGAAAGTTTAAGACTGCAAAAAAGCATTGTAGCAATTTTTTCAAGGAAAACTTTGTCCGCAGATTGTCGAACAAATTTTGGTCATTGAAAAGAAATACCAAAAACGTTGCTTGTTCAATTTTGAAATGCAAAATGTTTTTCCCGCAAAAAAGCAAAGAAATATCTATTTTTTCAACGAAAAAGACAACATTTTCATTTTGTTACACAAAAAAGGTGTCTGAAAAATGTGGTCATAAGACAGAAAAGAATCATTATAAAATGCACTAAACTTTTTTGTGCCTTTTTGCAACATTTTTTGGACAAAAAATATTTAAATGCATTTATTTGAATATTTTAAAATAGTTGATTCACCAGAATATGAAATATATTTTATTTACTTTAATAAAATCTTTTAAGAATATCAGAGATAAGTAAATTATTAATGCATCATAATGGAGAATATGTTAACCATTAATAATGAAATAAAATAAATATCTTATCTTCATTGAAATGTCTAAAAGATAAAAAATGTATCGCATTTGATAGTTGTATCATTCCAAAATTAGAATTACCGTGAAATCTAACAGACATTATTCAGTTAAAATAATGAATAAGCGGTCTCAGAAAATTTTAAATCTTTTCAACATTATTATGAAATGTTTTTAAAACGCACTCTGGAGCATGATCTGAACGCTTCCCATAAAAAACTTGGCACAGGCAAAAAATGAATTTTTAAACTTTATCAAAAGTGCAGTTTTGGCACTTTTTTGTTTTAACACGCAGTGATTTTGTTAAACAAAATCAAAATCAAAAAAAAAATCACTTTTATTACTTTATTTAAAACATTTTATTGTATTCATTTTTTTCTGTTGTATTCTTTTATTCTTATTATATTTCTTGTTTTATACCCGCACTTAAAGTGAGCAATCGCTTTGAAGTGAATAAATAAATAAGATAAAATTGTACGTTTGCGAACGCGCTCGGGAATGAATTTAATTGAATTGCCTTACAAGTTTTTTACATTAAATTTAATTTAAATCAAATCACATTGTTGAGAAAAGTATATCCGATTTTTGGGAAGAGAAACGTATTTTTGTTCTAAAGTTTATGCTCTTTCTTTAGGTTCCACAAAAATTTTTTTACAACCGTTTTTCGCTGTTTTGCTTTATAAAAAAGCATCTGCTTTTTAAAAGAAGTCTTTTCATCTCTAAAAAAGTGTATAAGCCTTATTTCTTGTGGTATTTCGAAAGCGAAAACTGCGAAAAAAGTATTGTTGCAATTTTTTAAAAAATTATGTCTGCTGAATGACGATTTTGTCTTCACCGACAATACAGAAATTATTTTTGAATTTTTGTTAAATTTTTGATAAGTGAAAAAAAAAATGAACTTTTTTTTTAAGAAATGAATAAAATGACAGTTTCTGATCCAGTTAAAATGGAGCTGAATTAAAACATTGCATTAATAACCAAATAAAATATCAAACTACAGAAAGCGTTTAAGTTTTTGGTTTGTTGAAATACATCAAAATTAAATGTTTTAAGTCTGCAAAAACGGATTTAAATTTTTTTTAGAAAAGTAATCGTGATAAAATTTGTTTTTTTGTTCTTAATAAAGGTTGTGGTTTCTTTCTTTTGTATAATAATATGATGATTTCAAGTCAAATATTCATACTTTTCTGTAATATTTAAAATGATCTTTTAAATGCAATTTTGACCTTTTATTTTTTCGAATATGCTGCAATAGCTTAGGATTTTTGCAATGCTTTTGCTGCTACATTCAAGACGTTTATCTATGCAAAATTAAGCTTTTAAAATTTAAAAATATGTTTGTAAAATTTAAGGTATTTTTCCATAATTATTGCATCTGCCAAAGGTGGTTTAGATCGACAAAAAATTTTTATGTCGGCTCGAGTGGTGTTCGTAATTTTTACTTACCAATTATGAAAACAGAAAAATCAAATATTCAAAAGTATTGAAAAAACACAATTTTTTCAATCGCCATGTATTTATTTGTCGAAAATGAAAAAGAAAGGGCTGTTTTTCTTCAAAAATGTTTTTGAAATTTTCGTTGGTTTTTTCGCGTTGTAAAAAGTCAGATCCTGTTTTGCCCTTTTTTATTCGAATATGCTGCAATGCTTTTGCTGCATATTTTGCTTGTTTGAAAATAGTTCACCTGTTTTAAGAAACGTTATCTCGCTCTTTTCATCAAAACGTTGATTTTAGTTTTTTAAACAATTGCAACTTGCAAAGAATTTTCTTATTTTTTTATGCACGTTTAAGATTTGTTTTGATTTTTAAATATTTGATTCTACACGAAGTGTAACGTTTAAAGGAGGAGACCCATTGTAAATAAATTTTCTTCCCTTTCATTCATTGGAGGTCTCGACACGAAAATTTCAAGAACTCCGAATCGAAGAATTCTGATGATATGATCTTTCATTATTATTTTTTCTGATTCCAAAATGGTATGAACTTTAAAAAATGGTTGGATAGAAGCTGAGTTTCAGCTTTTTGTATTAATTTTAGACAATTCATGGATTTGTACAAAAAAGTTGAATCTCAGCTTCTATCCAACCATTTTTAAAAGTTCATACCATTTTGGAATCAGAAAAAATAATTATGAAAGAAAATATTATCAGAATTCTTCGATTCGGAGTTCTTGAAATTTTCGTGTTGAGACCTCCAATGAATGAAAGGGAAGAAAATTTATTTACAATGGGTCTCCTCCTTTAACAAATGTAAAAGATTACTTAAAAAATATCCACACAAAAATTTTTGAAACTGTGATTTGTACCTTCTTATTGATAATCTGAAACATTATAAATTAAAAAGTGTAATGTTTTATAAACCTTACTCTGGAAAAAAAAGAGTCGTGTTTGTTCTTGTTCAAATCATAATAGCAACGAACATATAATGAAAATTTCAAAATATAATCAAAAACGTATTTCGAGATTAATTAAATTTAGGTTTTTCAATAAAATTAATTAATGAAGTCTTTTTTTAATTTAAATCAATTTGCATAATACAAAAACTTGTCTTATACTATACCAAAAATCTACCAAATAGCCTATTTCCTACAATGACTGTTTTTTGACGAGGAATAAGAAATGCAAATTTCTTTTTCAAATTTCAGAATGAAAGCTTTCAAAGTCTATAAAAGCCCAACCATTCCCCTTTTTTATTCACATTTTCCTCGTCAAGACTGTTCGCAAATTGGTCGTGTGTTTTTCTCTCTCTCATCAAATTTTATTTGCTGAAATGTCAAGTCGTTCTCGGTCGCGGTCTTCATCAAGTTTTTCATCAAGGCGTGAACGCCGCCGACGTCGTCGTAGCTCTTCATCTGAAACATCAGCATTGAATGAATCCACTGGAGCTACTCCTGCTGGTACCCCTGAACGTAATATGGGATCAAATCAGGTTCCCCCGGCACCTGAAGATCTAAAAAATGAAATTTCTCGTGAAAAGGTAAATTTATCTGAAAATGAAATGACAACATTTAGAAATTATGCTCGTGGTACCGCAGTTGATACTCGTTTACGAGATAGTTGGTTTGGTAATCTTCCAATGGTTAATGATGTTTGTGCTACTGCTCCCCGTCTTGATCGAAAACTCAAGGGAAAAGATATGAAGGTTGTAATGAATGAAAATCAAGTTATTCAACATCATGAAGCACTTTATTCTGCTCTCAACTTACTTGCCCTGTCGAGCTCCTCGACCGTCCGTGGCACAGAACAGGAAGTAACATATCGTGAACGTGCTGAACGGATCTTATCTGTCTTAATTCATGATATTACTGTAGCTCGTCGTGTTGCTGCTCTTGAATCATTGAAAGTCCCTGTTTCTGAGATCCCCGGCGCCCGGCGCCGCACCCTTGATCTAAAATCTGAACGTCATCCTCACCTCGATGATGAACGTATCCATAATTTGTTTTCATCAGATATGGTTCGTGAAATCAAAGATGCTTTGAAAGATAAAGAATCAAAGAAACAGCCAAGGTGGGCTAATTTTTCTTGGGATAAAATGGGATCGCCCCTTAAATCTCCAATTAATGCAGTTCCAAAAACAAGACAGGTTTTACAAGGAGCGCTGCCAAAATTTAAAAAAATTGATGCACCAGTAGAAGCAGGCAGATTAAAATATTTTGCATATAATTGGGCATTAATTACTAACAATAGCTGGGTTTTGCGTACCGTCAAAGGCTATAGGTTACCGCTTCGTAAAAAGATCACTTCTTCTTTTCGATCTGTGTACAACAGCACAGCTTCAGATCCTCTTGTTCATGCTGAAGCAGCAAAACTGCTACAAAAGCGAGCAATACAAGAAGTAAGAGCATCAGAAGTGATTTGGATATCTCCTATCTTTTTAGTTCCTAAAAAAGATGGAGCGCAAAGGCCAGTAATAAATTTAAAAGCGTTAAATCATATGATTCGAAATAAACATTTCAAAATGGAAAGTCTTTTGCTCGTAAAAGATTTACTTTCCCCTGGCGCTTTTATGGCAAAACTTGATATGCAGGATGCTTACTTTGGTATTCCCATCAAAAAAAGCTCACGAAAATATTTAGCTTTTGAAGTTGATGGTGTAATTTATGCTTTTCGTGCATTACCTTTCGGTTTAGCTACAGCTCCAAGAGTTTATACCAAAGTTATTAAACCAGTTGCAAGTTTTCTTCGTGCAAGAGGAATTCGTTTAATTGTTTACCTCGATGACTGGCTATTTATCGCTGATACTGCAAATCAACTTGTTGAAGACTTAAGAATAGCAACAGCTCTTTTTAAGGCATTAGGCTTGATTGTGAATGAACAAAAATCTCAATTAAACCCAGTTCAACAGATTGAATTCTTGGGCCTTTGCATTGATTCAACAAAAATGACTTTCTCTGTACCGCTTGAAAAGCAAGAAAAAGTTAAAAATTTAGCCAAAGAACTGCTTCAATCTGAAACAGTTGCAGCTCGAAAAGTATCAACACTTTGCGGCATGCTGGCATCCATAAAATTAGCTTGTAATTTTAGTGCTCTAAAAGCTCGATATCTGCAAAGATCCTTGAAAGGCGTAGGGCCAAGATCAGCTGATTTTGATAAAAAATTAAAACTTTTACCAGAAGCTGAAGCCGAAGCAAATTTCTGGTCAAAAAGTGGTGCAAAAGATTTCTCTAAAAGCATTTTAATCCCTAAGATCGCTCATGTAGTTCGTACAGATGCGTCGTTACGTGGTTGGGGTTGCTCTTATGAATCATCTAGAACAGGTGGCCGTTGGTCAACAGATGAATCAAAGATGCATATTAATGTTTTAGAACTTAAGGCTGCATTATTAGGTCTTCAAGTTGCTTGTAAAATGCTCACAAATGTTGGCGTAAGGCTTGAAACTGACAACGCAGTTACAGCAGCTTACATAAATAGAAGAGGAGGCACCAGAAGCAAGCCCTTATTAGAAGCTGCACAGGCTTTATGGAGTTGGGCTTTGGATAAAAATATTTATGTCATAGCTTCACATATTCCCGGCGTTACGAATATAATCGCTGATGAAGAATCAAGAAATTTTCGAGATAGCTATGAATGGCAATTGGATGCTCAAACAATTTCTCATCTTTTTTCAAAATGGGGTTCTCCAGATATTGATTTATTTGCATCGCGCTTAAATAATCAATGCCAAAAATATTTTTCTTTACGTCCAGATCCAGGTGCCATTGGAACTGACGCCTTTGCTCATTCCTGGAAAGATTTAAAGGCTTATGCTTTCCCACCATTTTGCTTGGCAGGAAAAGTATTGCAAAAAGCTGTACAGGAAGTAAAATCTCTAATATTGATTACTCCTGCTTGGCCATCTTCAGCTATTTGGCCTAGACTACATGCTTTAGCAGAAGGCCCGCTTTTAATTCAAAATAAGCGCATAAAATCTGCTTCACCTGAAATTAAATTAAATCAAAATATTCATTTTGCAGCATGGTATATTTGCTCCAGGTATGGAAAGAATTGGGTTGCTCTGAGGAAACGGCAAAAACTATGTTCTTAGCTTGGGCCCCAAGTACAATCAAAATGTATGAATCTGCTTTAAGAAAATGGTCAACATTTTGCAGCGAACAGAGCATCGATCACTCGGATCCCCCGCCGGCTCAAATCGCAAATTTTCTGCAATCTTTGCTCCAAAAAGGCTTAGGCCAGAATGCAATAGGCACACACAGAGCCGCATTATCCAGCTATTTTACTGCAGCAGGAAAATCGCATATTATAAAAGCAGCAGAAGAAATGTTGGCAAAATTCTCCAAAGGATTACTTCGAGCTAAACCTTCAGATCCAAAACGCGCAGAAATCTGGGACGTAGATCAGGCGTTAGAATGGATTCATCTTCAATGGCCATTGACTGAATTAGATGCAAAAATTTTAACCTATCGAACGGTACTTCTGCTTGCATTATGCAGTCCTAAACGTGCTAATGAATTAGCTGCATTATCATTAGATACGCTCCGCAAATCAAATGAAGTTTGGGAATTTCGTATCTTGATAACTAAAAATAGAAAATTTGGAGCTCCCCACATTGCTCGTTATGAAAAATTTTCTGATCCAAAGTTATGTCCGCTTGAAAACATTAAATTTTATCTAAAATTTACTGAACGTTTTCGTAATAATGACAACTCTTTGCTATTATCTTACCAAAAACCTCATCGTCCTGTCACTTCTTCGACAGTATCTCGATGGCTAAAACTTGCGCTTACAGAAGCTGGCATTGAAGGTTTTACAGGGCATAGCACTCGATCAGCTGCGACATCTAGAGCCGCTGCAAGTGGTCTTTCTGCAGCACAAGTCATTGAAGCTGCAAATTGGAGTAAAAAGGGGTCCACCTTCCAAAATTTTTACCAAAAAGATATAAACACCTCATTCCAAGACTCGGTTTTGAGGTCAGGCTTTAAACAAGGCTATTTGGTAGATTTTTGGTATAGTATAATTATTATTTTTTGTAAGATTTATTGAAATAAAAAATATATTATACAATACTAAAAATCTACCAAAGTATACCCACCCACATCCACCCTCTCAATCATTATCTTTTTAGTAAATCTTATACTAATAAGTCTCGTGGAAGCAATGGAAAACCTGGTGGAAATGGAACTGCAAAACGTGATTATCCTGAACGTGGTGGTGGAAATTCTTCTAAAAGCTATCCAAAGAAAAAACGTTCAAATCGCTGAACTTTCTTGGTGCTTATTTTATATGTATGGATAATTTATTTGTATTGGAAATAAATTTAAATATTTAACTCAGAAAATGTGAATAAAAAAGGGGAATGGTTGGGCTTTTATAGACTTTGAAAGCTTTCATTCTGAAATTTGAAAAAGAAATTTGCATTTCTTATTCCTCGTCAAAAAACAGTCATTGTAGGAAATAGGCTATTTGGTAGATTTTTAGTATTGTATAATATATTTTTTATTTCAATAAATCTTACAAAAAATAATAATTTTTCCCAAAAATCATATCAAAACTTTTTCAATTTAAAATCCTTTTTTCACACACAATAACAACAACAATAGTGCATCTTTTTCACAACAGCAAAAATACTCAGAATTCAAAATTTTTTATTACAAACTCATCACAGATGTTTTATTATATATTTTAAAAGTTGAAATAAACCAGGACATTTGTTTACTTTTCTTTGTTTACGCATTGAAACCCATAAATGAATTTTCCCGATCTTTCCAGCATCATTTTACAAGAATGAAAGCTTTTTTATTTTCCAAAAAAAATTTTTTTAATATTTTATTGTTATTATTTAATACAAAAAGGACAAATCTGTTAATTCATCACAGATGTTTTTGTATATATTTTAAAAGTTGAAATAAACCAGGACATTTGTTTTTTTTCTTTGTTTATGCATTGAAACTTTCTTTTAAAATCAAAACGTTTTTAGCTAATTTTACAATCTTTTCATCAATATCAATCAAATACAGGATTTTGGGATACTTCGGCAAAAAAACATTTATTTTTATTTAGTCTAATCTGAAATTGCATTAATAAATATTTAGAATTCCATGCGTAATTTCTGAATTATTTTTTATTAATAATTTCAAAATAATGGATGAACGCAAAAATCAATACATCTTGTCGACTCTGATTTCATGTTATTATGTTTTTGAGTATCTTTTGAAATTTTCATTATTATTAAACAGAAGAAATTTTTGGAAAACAGCGTCCCCAAACACAAAAAAGAGGATTTTCAGTGAATACCAGACGTAGCGCGCCCCGAAGGGGCGCGTTGCGGCTGTTTATTTTCGTTGATTTTGGAATCTTTTTTTATTAATGTCATGATTCATATTTCTTCAATGCAATCAAATTTTCAATAAAATTATTTTTCTTTTAAAAAACAGAATTTGAGCCAATGAAATGTTTAAAACGGATACTAAATATTCAAATAAATTGACAAAAATTTAAAAAGAAGAGCAAACATAAAATGAAATCGCTTTTTTCAGCTAAAACAGACATTTACCAAAAAAGAAACACAAAATACATTGTCTATTCAATTTTAAAATTCGAAATGTTTTTTTGCAATAAAGCAAAAAAATATCTATTTTTTTCAACGAAAAAGACAACTTGTATTACACTGAAAAGGTGTCTCAAAAATTTTGTCTAAAGACAGAAAAGAATAATTATTTAATACACAGGATTATTTTGCTTTTTTCAAATATTTTTGAAAAAAAAATAAATGAGTTCATTTATTTGAATATTTTAAAATAATTGGTTCAATAGAATACGAAATGTATTTTATGAGTTTAAAAAAAACTTAAAATAATACCAGAGATAATTTAATCATTTATGCTCCAGAATGGAACATTTTGATAACCAATAACGAAATAAAAAGAATATCTTTTTTTCATTAAATTCCTTGAAACAAAAAATGTTTTACATTTAATAGTAGTTGCAGATTCCCATAAACATTTATCCAACAATGTCCATCAAAATGTGGAATAATTTGACAAATTTTTTTAATTCTATGAAATGCTTTTTATAAAATTATGGTGTTTTTGAGAATAAATTAGATAGAAATGCCTTTTTTAATTGATGTCTAAATAACTACATTCATTATTTTTTTAATGACCAGGTTGCGGGTGAATTACTCGTAAGCAAATCATCTTTAATCGACATATATTTTTTGATTCCTTGTAACTTTTTTCAAGTGGTCAAATACTTGCAAAATTCAATATTCAAAAACGGAACAAATTTAAAATTTTCTAAAAAATTTTATGTAAACACATTTAAAGCGTTAATAGATTTTTCAAAGAGTCATTGCTGCCGCAAACTTTTGAGTTTTTTTTCTTTTTCTGACGAAATAAAGTAATTTTGCAATGATTTTTTTTCGTTCTCACCGTAGAAATCCTCAAGCGATGATGGAGTTGAGGCTTCGTATTTTGCTCAATCACTCGTCTGGTATAAAATTTTGGTTTCAAACTTTTGAACATGAAAACTTTTTAATTAATTTTGTTATTTTGTTTGAAATTGTAATGATTTCGGTGATATAAAATTAATAACGATAAAAAAGGGTCAACATATGGAAAGAATTCTAAACAATATTTTAATGTTGTACACAGTATATTGCATTTAAGAAAATTCTTTGCAAGATGCAATTGTGTAACATATAAGAATCAACGATTTGATGAAAAGAGCGAGAGAACGTTTCTTAAAAATGACGAATTATTTTCATCAATTCATTTTTCAAGCAAAATAAGCAGCAAAAACAATTTCAGCATATTCGAATAAAAAAGGGGCAAAACAGGATCTGACTTTTAACAACGCGAAAAAACATTATCGCTGCTTTTCAATCAAAATAACAAAATGCAGAATATTTTTGTTTCGCAAAAAACAAAGACATTATGATTTTTGTAAATGAAAAAGTGAAAACTTTTTAAAGCTCATAATTGAATCTTTATTTTTTGAACATACGTGGGCAGCTGGGTGCTATGTTTTTTAAACTTTTGCGGACTCCAAAATGTCTGTTATTTTCGAAAAAAAATTTCCTTTGTTTTTCTCATTTTAATAGTGTATCAATATACAAGGTAGAGTTGGGTCGGGTTTATGATGGTGTTGGTGTAGCTGTTCGTGTCTTTAAAAGCGTGAATCAATGGTTAGCTTTATTATCAAGTTACAAGGGAAGAGAGAGAGAGATGAGAACAATGAGGAGCAAGAGCGCCCAAAGGCACTCTTGCCTCTTCCTCCAAGGGCGGCTGCTGCTACTGCTGTTGCTGGACCAGACTGGCTCTGGAAATGCATATTGAAGCTGAAGCTTGTCGGGTATTTAAGGAGCTTCTGGATGGGAGGAGTCTGCAATGCCATGTTGGAAAGATGTTGGACGAGGAACATATTGTTGGGCATTACACCATGTAGGTTTTCTGCAAACTGGATTTTTTATTCTTTTCTTATTCTCTTTGGAATGATCCCATTTAATTTATTAAACTTTGAAACATTTAAAGGATAATTAAATAGTTTTTTAAAAATGGATTTTTGATGCACTCACTTTTTCTATCTTATCTGCAGCCAAAGAAGACCTTTGAAGAAGCAATGACAGAAACACTAAGAAATTATCGATTCTTTTCAATCACAAAAACAAAATGCGAAATGTTTTTTTTAAAATGAAATATTCGAACACTTTAGGGAATGGATTATTGAAGTATAACAGTCAAATATCACTAAATTGATGATAAAATTTCAGGTTTCTTTTTTCATATTTTACTCTGACGAAATTCTGAAAGAAAAAGAAATTGATTTTCCTTTTTTGCCAACCGTCGTCGGTCGTTGTGGCTTTAAAAAACGAGCATCTGCTGTTTTGAAAGAAATATGGCGCTTAAAAATTAATCATTTTCTTTACTTTTGATATTTTGAAAGTCACAACTTCGAAAAAAGCTTGTTTTGCATCTGTTGTTTTGAAAGACATTCTGTGAAAAAAATTGAAATATTTTAGTGTCTTCCAATGTTTTGTAAGACAGACTGACCATAGACATACCCAATTTACGCCCTGATTGGGGCTCCATATTTTGCCTATATTATGGTCATGAGTAGTGATGATTATGGGGAAAATATTAGCTGCGGAATCCCGGCCGTTTTTGTTTTTTTGGTGCCAATTAAGATTTTTACTTTCTTTCTCTTTTGATATGCTTTTTAAAGCGCTTTTGAAAACCCCAAATATGTATAATAAATGAAATAATTAATCCATGATTAAGTTTTTGCAAATTGTTTTTCAAAGTACCCGCATACTTTTATGAAAGAAGTTTTAAACATTTTCAACGGCAAATTCGGCGCCTTCTTATATTTCGAAACTATTTTATGGATATATAGGTTTTCGAACATGCTGAATCCGAATCTGTAACTTTTAAACAAATTTGGCTTCCTCATGTACAAGAATCGCCTAATTGAAACGTGGTCGTAAACGATTTTTGTGGTATTTTCAGTATTGTCAAATTGATGTTGAACAAAAACGGCCGGGATTCCGCAGCTAATATTTTCCCCATAATCATCACTACTCATGACCATAATATAGTCAAAATATGGAGCCCCAATCACGGCGTAAATTGGGTATGTCTATGGTGAGAAAAAAGTTTGTTTAGCAAATTTTCAAATTCACTTCAATGTGTTAGAAGATGTTTGAGTTTTTTGAATATTTGGTTGAACAAAAATAAACGTAGAAAATGGTTAAATAATAATTGACTCATAATGAATTTATTAAAAAAAGGAAGAAACGTTTTATTGATCAATAAAAATTTTTCTTATTACTTATTAAAGGACGGAATGCCGGTTTTCTAACCATTTGTTGAAACAAAATCCCATTTTTTGGTTCTTTTTTTGATCAATTCTCCTTGTAATTTTCATATCGTCTATAACAAAACTTTTTGAAAATTTTTTGTTTATGTATTTAAATAAAAGAAATGGAATTTCTAAATGGAAAAGATCAAATACTTTTTTTATTGTTTTTTATGTGTGATATATATTATGATTTTTATTAAATATTGACATAAAAAATATAATGTAAAGTTTTCGCTACCCCTTTATCAGCATATTCTTTTTAATTATATTCGAATTTCGAAATAACCATTTTTCTCTTTTTCAGTTATTAAAAAAATATTGAACTTATATATTCAAAATTCTCAAAAATAATTCTAAAATGGTTTTGGCGGCAGCCTTTTTTTCAACCTTGTCTGCAGCGAAAAAAGACAGACGTTCAAATAAAAAATGACTAAAAAATTAAAGAATTATTGCTGCCTTTCATTCAAAATAGCAAAATTCAAAATATTTCTTTTTCACAGAAAACGAAGACATTTTTGTTTTGTCAATGAAAAAAGCAGACATTAATTTTGTTTGATTTAGATTTTTGTTAGGTTTTGACGTATATTTCTGTATTTTAAGAGATGGAACTCATAAAAATTGAAATGATTCGAAACGATTTCTAAATTTTTTTATGACTCGCAAAATAAAATATTATTATTAAATACCGCATGATTGAATTACAGATACTGTTCCCTCTTAAGCTGTATTTAATTTTTTATTATAATCGAATTTACTAATTCCCCATTTTTCCACCATTTAAAATATAATTTAATTTAAATATTCAAATTTTTCAATAATATTTAAAAAAAGTCTTTTGAATGTAATTTTTTTCTATCTTATATGCAGCGAAAAAGATGACTTTCAAATAAGAAGTGACCAAAAAACGATCGCTGCTTTTCAACCAAAATAACAAAGTTCGAAATGTTTTTGTTTCGCAAAAAAAGACATTTGGGTTTTTGTCAATAAAAAAAAGAAAAAATTATGACTCAGTTTGAAAAGAAGAAAACTTAAAGCCGTTGATTATGCAGATTGATAGATATGTTGCTGAAATGGTATAAGTATGGTATTTTTTTAATTTTTTGTGGCCGTTCTTATATTTCAATGGCATCTAAATTAATAGGTAAAAACTACATTTTTCATTATTTTTTTATAACGTTCAACATTCTTCGAAATTCAAGTTTCAACCTTATTTTAAGATTTTTTTTATTTTATGTGAAAGATTCTAAAACACTACAGAATTCATAAAATGAAAAATTCAAAATTGATCCAAATCTGAACTAGCCAACGGGGAAACAGTAATTAAAAATTATCAGAAATGCGGCTGTTGCAATGTAAGACGGGAAAAGAGATTAAAGGTTGCAGACGGGGTTGGCTTACAGTAAGACGGGAAAAGAGATTAAAGAGAGATTCTGAATCGGCTGTAAGACGGGAAGCGAGATTAACTTTTTTCTGATAGACTACCGTACAACAGCCATCGCCCTCTAGAGAGCTCTGCAATAACAAAAAGGCGGACACGTTGATGATCGCCGCTTCGCGGCGATCATCCATGCCCACCCTTTAGTTGTGCAAGAAAACATCAATGAAAACCACCAACTGTTTTTGGTTTTATTTGTTTTAGGTCTAAAAAACTAAAATAAATTTATTAAAATTTTGTTAATGTATTATCATTCCAGATTTCCTATAATTCCTACAGATCTTTTAATTTATTATTTTATCATATGAAAGAACCCGGTATTTATGCTTTCTCGCATTCTGAATTTGTATACAATAGGTTAAAATTAAGTTTATTGAAAAAATTGAAATTTAAATGAATCAAATAACGTTTGGAGAACTAATTTTATTTCATTTACCGGTACTTAATTTTTTTGCAAACCATGTACTAAAAAATAAATTGTATGGGCTATGTGATACAGTTTTATTTATTGCAGAGGGCGATGGCTGTTGTACGGTAGTCTATCAGAAAAAAGTTAATCTCGCTTCCCGTCTTACAGCCGATTCAGAATCTCTCTTTAATCTCTTTTCCCGTCTTACTGTAAGCCAATCCCGTCTGCAACTTTTAATCTCTTTTCCCGTCTTACATTGCAACAGCCGTATTTGTTATAATTTTTAATTATTGTTTCCCCGTTGGCTAGTCTCCTGTGCCGTCTGCTGCGAAGCAAAATACCATAATATCGCTGTGCGGCAGACGGGATTGGCTGCTTCTAACGTTTTTTCCACTTATTTTAACTTATTAAAACTAAAAAATAATGTTTTAGTTTTAATAAGCTTAACAAAAAAAATTAAACATTATTTGGGCTATTTCCCCCTCCAAAAATATAAACACCCAAAAAATTTAATAAGAGCGATTTGCAATCGCCATCTTTACTTTTTAAGAAAACTGGTGACCCTTGACAAAAAATCTCGAAACCCTGCAAAACCCCGTTTTTTTAAATAAGAAGTGGTCCCCTGGGGTCAAAAATCAAGATATATCAGTAAACCCAGTGTCGACTCATATATAACTAATCACCGGCTATCGATTCCAATACTTATCTAAGCTCGTACTTGATAAAAAATCTCGAAACCCTGCAAAACCTCGTTTTTTTAAAGAAAAAGTGGTCCCCTGACCCCGAAAATGAACCGTTCGAGACAAACCAAAAGTCATTTAGTACTATTTGGACCATGCCCGATTCGTTCCGACACATCTTATAAGTCCCTCCTATCGATAACATCGAAACTCAGATTCGTTTTTTCGTTTTTGGGGCATATCTCGGGTCCCCGGGGGAAATGGGGGTCAAACCCAACAAATTGTCAAATGCGATTTTTTTCTCTACATATCTGCCAAATTTCATAGCTCTTCGTCAAAAAAATTTTTTTTTGAATTTTTTGTTGCAACCATCTTCGAATTCGAATAAAACGTGTAAAAAACTTCATTTTTTAAACATCAATGACATGAAGAAGTTTTTTTTACTGAAAACAATAAATAATTTTATCTTAATAATTAATTTGCAGTTGCTTAAATAAGAAATAAGAACGGCCACAAAAAATTAAAAATATACCCTACTTATACCATTTCAGCAACTAAATTAAAAGGTTGGTTAAACTTTAAAAAAAGTTGCAATATTTCGAAAATTTGAACGATGAAAAATTTTTCTTTGAAGTTTATTAGAGAAATCTTTTGCCACCAGATTGACACACAAATTGTGCTGTATAAATTTCCGTATTCATTTTGAATATTTAGTTAGTCAAAACTAAAAATCAAATTGTTTCCAACAATTTCATGTTTTTTATTTTATGCAATTTCATTCAATACGGCAGAAAAAGATTTTATATGTCTAAAAGCATTAAATAATCAGAAATGAAGAAGTGGCCAAATGCATTTTTAGTAAAATATATGTCTTCTCTGAATTTGTCATAAACTTCAAAAAAACCGATTTCTTAAAAGAAAAAGAATTAAATTTAAATTAGCAGATGAAAAATGTTTTGTCGATTTTTTCCGCCAAAAAAGATTAAACACAAAAAGCAGATGAACGTCTTTGCAAAAAAAAAAACGTTTTTTTTCTCAAAACGAGAAAACAAATTTTTGTTTTTTCAACGAAAAAGAACCAGATGTTATTTTGTTACACTAAAAAGTATTTCAATAATTTAGATGAAACGGCTAAATAAAATCATCATAAAGTGCACCAGATTATTTTGCTCTTTTCAAACAATTTTTGGACAAGAAATTGTTTAATTCATTTTTGAATATTTTAAATTTTAAAAATGTTAGACAAAATGGAGAAAGGAATGTTTTTTTGAGATTAACAAAATCTTTTAAGAATATTTTTATAAATTGTACATTCGGCGCGATATTCGCATTAATAAAAAATAATGAAATAAATTTATCTGCATTGAAATTGTTTGTTAAACTAAAATGTTTCACATTTGAAGCTTTTATTTCTCAAAAATCAGATTACCGTAAACATTTAACAAATATTATTCATCAGAAAAATGAAATAGATGGTTTCAGGAATTTTGTAAATGCTTTTATAATTACCCTGGAATGTTTTGATAAAATCAGGGTGTATTTAAGAATGCATTATGATAGATTGAATTGCTTTTAAATGTGTTTTTATAATAAACTAAATTTAAATCATATTACATTGTTAATTAATTATTTATTTGCATGCCCGAACGCATACTGATTTAAATTAGACATACATAACACAGAAAAAAATAAACAACACGATTAAATTAAACAAACAATAATAAATTAAAATCTACTTTTTCAACCTATTTTCAACTAAAAATAATACAATTAAAAGTAAAGAAAGAAGAAGTACAATAAAAAATTTTAGTGAATGTAATCTTAATATTAAGGCATAAGTGTAAGACGATGTACAATTATTAAGTAACATTGTTAATTAAAATATGTTTTCCTATTTTTTAGACAGAGGAAGTAATGTGTAAGAAAGCAAAAACCAAAGTTTTGACTTTAGTTGTAAACTATCAGTACTTAAGTCGAAATAAAATTCCTGTGCTTTTTACAGAATTCATTGTGGTAATATTTCGAAAGGTAAGACAAGCGCATTCCATTAAGCAAATGGAAATTCTGGCCATTAACGACAACATGGACCTGCAAGACAAATATCCACAGTATCGTCTTGTTGAGCTGGTCCAATCAAAATTGGTCATTTTTCTAGTTTATTTTCGCAAAAAATATTTTTTTAGTCTTACCTGTATTTGCATAAATTTTATTTAGAATTTCATGGATATTTTTAAATGCAAAAATCAATAAAGCATGTTGACTCTGATTTTATGTTTCTAAATAACTAATTTTGAAAAAAAACGGGTCCCCATTAATACTTTGGTAAATCTTTATTTCCAATGCCGTAATGATTTTTAAAGCAAAAACTGCTGCACCCATTTGGGCCAATAAAGAAAATGGAAAAAATTTTTGACATTTACAAAAACAAACAATTGTTTTATTTGAAACAATGAAAAGTGAATAAATGGAAACAAAAGACATTTAAATGATTCATTTTCACTCCCTTCCTAGGTCTACCGTGTCACAAACCAAAAATTTAATTATCTGAAATTCAACCCTCAAATAATTGATCTGAGATAAAAAGAATAATTTTAGCAAACAAAATATGAATGTTTTTTGTGATATTATTATTTGGTTTAAAAATAAAAGCTTGTGTATTTTATAATTTATATTTTTTTCTCTGTTGGTTATCAACAAATTAGAAATTTCATTAAAATTGCATGATTTTTGCCATTTATTCCCTTTTAAAAAATGATAAAAATTTTTTTAAAAACGATTCAGTTATTTTGGCACTTATTCTGTCATGATTTTGCATCAAAAACAAAATATTCAAAAATATCGTTATATCATCAATTTTTACAGTCGCCGCAGCGAAAAGGAAAATAGAAAATGCAACATTTTTTAAAAAAATCGATTGCGATGTTTCCTTCTTTTTCTGCGTTGTAATAATTTATATATCCTGGTTTGCCCATTTTTATTTGAACACAATGCGATGCTTTCGCTGTTTTACTCTTTTAAAAATGCAATGATGAAATTAGTCCCTTTTTCAATTTCAAAAAAACATGTTTTTTCTGCAGGGTGTCCCAAAAAAAATGGCGGTGGACCTGCTATACAAAAACGATAACGATTAAATATATAACTATATGTGGACTGGTATGACCCTTGGAGGAGTAATTTGTTACAGTAATTTCACCTCTTCATAACTTTCGCTTCGGGACCAACGGCGTTCACAAATTTAAAAATGACCGTTTTTTGGGTGTTTCGTAGATACACTGCCCTAATTTTCTCAGAAGTGATTTTTAAAATCTGTTAATTGGATTTTTTAGACAACCGATGGAACTCGTCCGTAGGCTATATTTTGAGCCTATAACTCTTTTCTCCGAACTACACCGAACATTTTTCTGAACCCTTGCGCAAAATTTTTCATTTTTGGCCAACTTTGACTTATTGGTGTAGTTCACAGAGAAGGAGTTGAAGGCTCATATTTGTTGCCAACAAACTTCAGCTTGTTTGTGGTCGATTCCATACCAAAATATTGAAATCTGGAAAAATGACTTCTTTTCGATACTCCAAAATGCCCTAAAACAGCAGCTTCTATTAGTATACTAATAAATAGCAAGTAACTATATTTACACAAAAGTTTTTAAATGTTGTCTTTTGCTATAAATCAATAAAATAAGTCCAGAAAAATACTGTAAAATACATATTAAGCGTTTATGACCATTTTGGATAATTTAGCATTGAATTAAATTTCGTTGTATACTACGTATACTTACTAACATACGAAAATTACGGCTGCTAAAGAAGTCATTTTTCCAGATTTTAATATTTTGGTATGCAATCGACCACAAACAAGCTGAAGTTTGTTGGCAACAAATATGAGCCTTCAACTCCTTCTCTGTGAACTACACCAATAAGTCAAAGTTGGCCAAAAATGAAAAATTTTGCGCAAGGGTTCAGAAAAATGTTCGGTGTAGTTCGGAGAAAAGAGTTATAGGCTCAAAATATAGCCTACGGACGAGTTCCATCGGTTGTCTAAAAAATCCAATTAACAGATTTTAAAAATCACTTCTGAGAAAATTAGGGCAGTGTATCTACGAAACACCCAAAAAACGGTCATTTTTAAATTTGTGAACGCCGTTGGTCCCGAAGCGAAAGTTATGAAGAGGTGAAATTACTGTAACAAATTACTCCTCCAAGGGTCATACCAGTCCACATATAGTTATATATTTAATCGTTATCGTTTTTGTATAGCAGGTCCACCGCCATTTTTTTTGGGACACCCTGTACACCGAAAATTGATGCTTGTTTGTTTCACAAATAGAAAAAAATTTTCACAAACCCAAATACGCACATAAATATATGTGTAAAAAAATGGCGTGATGCATGCGAAGTTATTTGAATATTTATCATTAATTTTAGCCATTCATTTAATTTTAGCTAGAAAAACTTTAATGATACAGGGTGTCCCAAAAAAAATGGCGGTGGACCTGCTATACAAAAACGATAACGATTAAATATATAACTATATGTGGACTGGTATGACCCTTGGAGGAGTAATTTGTTACAGTAATTTCACCTCTTCATAACTTTCGCTTCGGGACCAACGGCGTTCACAAATTTAAAAATGACCGTTTTTTGGGTGTTTCGTAGATACACTGCCCTAATTTTCTCAGAAGTGATTTTTAAAATCTGTTAATTGGATTTTTTAGACAACCGATGGAACTCGTCCGTAGGCTATATTTTGAGCCTATAACTCTTTTCTCCGAACTACACCGAACATTTTTCTGAACCCTTGCGCAAAATTTTTCATTTTTGGCCAACTTTGACTTATTGGTGTAGTTCACAGAGAAGGAGTTGAAGGCTCATATTTGTTGCCAACAAACTTCAGCTTGTTTGTGGTCGATTGCATACCAAAATATTAAAATCTGGAAAAATGACTTCTTTTCGATACTCCAAAATGCCCTAAAACAGCAGCTTCTATTAGTATACTAATAAATAGCAAGTAACTATATTTACACAAAAGTTTTTAAATGTTGTCTTTTGCTATAAATCAATAAAATAAGTCCAGAAAAATACTGTAAAATACATATTAAGCGTTTATGACCATTTTGGATAATTTAGCATTGAATTAAATTTCGTTGTATACTACGTATACTTACTAACATACGAAAATTACGGCTGCTAAAGAAGTCATTTTTCCAGATTTTAATATTTTGGTATGCAATCGACCACAAACAAGCTGAAGTTTGTTGGCAACAAATATGAGCCTTCAACTCCTTCTCTGTGAACTACACCAATAAGTCAAAGTTGGCCAAAAATGAAAAATTTTGCGCAAGGGTTCAGAAAAATGTTCGGTGTAGTTCGGAGAAAAGAGTTATAGGCTCAAAATATAGCCTACGGACGAGTTCCATCGGTTGTCTAAAAAATCCAATTAACAGATTTTAAAAATCACTTCTGAGAAAATTAGGGCAGTGTATCTACGAAACACCCAAAAAACGGTCATTTTTAAATTTGTGAACGCCGTTGGTCCCGAAGCGAAAGTTATGAAGAGGTGAAATTACTGTAACAAATTACTCCTCCAAGGGTCATACCAGTCCACATATAGTTATATATTTAATCGTTATCGTTTTTGTATAGCAGGTCCACCGCCATTTTTTTTGGGACACCCTGTAACTTCATTATTTTTAAAGAAATTAAAAAAATTAAAACATTGCAAAATCACGTTTCTTATACAGGGTGGCCAAAAAAAAAGTGGAATTCAAGTTTTAAACAAAGGCAAGGGAACTTGAATAACTTGTGTTGGGAGGACCTAATACTTGGTGGGGAAGCGCATTTGACCCTACAGTAGGACCTCTCCAACATTTTGGTGTCGGGAGTTTCGCCGCCGCCAAGTTTTGAAAAGTACGTTTTTCTACCTTTTCGTAGAACAAAGTTCCTGGGAGAACCAGAAGGGCTGGAGAAAATGTGATGGTGGATTCGGATAGCCCACATGTTAGACTCGTAGACGCAGCAAAGTTTGGGTCTATATACTTTATGCCCGGGAAATTGTTGAATTCGGATTCTGAATCCTGCAGGATTCATACCAAAGAGATGATGCTCTTTTTTTCTGGTTTTACAAGATTCGTTTTAATTTTTTCAGTACTTCAGAATCTAGTTTTAAAATTTAATATGGAAAAATTCATTTTGGCGAAAGGTCTCGCCGACAGTTTTTAAGGAAATCGACACACCGTGTGTTAGCGAAATCTCAAAGGTTTTTATTTATTAATTATTGGCCAGGTAAAATATTCCTTGAATTGTAATATTTATTTAATGCGTTATGAATCTTAGTTACAATTCCATTTTTTTTTAAAAAATATTTAAAAAAAGGTATTTCTTCAAGACATTTTTTCAGCCAACTAAAAAAGTTATTTTGCTTTTTAAAAAAAATTGCTCATATCTTTTCTTTCACCATCCGTTTCTCAAAAATTGTTCTTCTTTAAAAATTCTCAATCATTTTTAATATAAAAAAATGTGTAATAAAACACACGACAGCTGTCGTGACAAATTAGATCAATAAAAAAAAGAAAAGCGAATGGAAACATGGCAAAAATTAAAGTCAAGTAATTTTTGTAATCTTTTTTCTTTTGATCTATTTTTTCAAATACAAGCGCTTCAGATCTCAGCTTCTGGGCTAAGCTTTTTATTCTTATTTTTCTTACCATTTTTGTTCAAGAAAACGATGAGAACAGTTTTTGACATTTACAAAAAAAGGTTGTGTCGTTTGAAATAATAAAAAAAATGAACAAAAGAAAAAATACTTTTATCTCGAGGTCTACCCTGTCCAAAAATAAAAAGATTAATTTCTGAAACAAATATGAATATTTTTTGTGATATAATTTGGTTTAAAAAAAAGCTTGATGATTTTCTTTTTGTTTCCTGTTGGTCACCAGCAAATTATTAAGACCTTCATTAAAATCGGATCCTTCACCAACCCATTCCATGCCGGTATCAGAATCAACAAGAACAAATAGCGTTAATACCTAAGAATATTTGTCGTATTTATTAATAGGAAGTTTGCTCAAAAAAAAAAAAAATTTTTTTAAAAATGATTCAATTATTTTGGCACTTATTTTTAACAAATTTGCTTCAAAAACAAAATATTTTTTTTTATCACGTCTAAGCGATGCCACTCACTTTCCGTGCGGTAATGCCATAATACAGTTGGATATGTTTACCCTGGGGTCCCTCCAGCACACTGAAAAAAATGAGTATCGAAAAATGCCCCCATGTTGGGGCATATTTTAGGCAGCACTTAGGCATTTTAGGTGCATTTGCCCCCAAAGGAGGGGGCAAAAAATTAAACCCCCATGTATGGGCATTTTAGGGACAAAGTAAAGGGTTATTTTTGTACATAAAATAGCGACATTTTTCATACTTAAATATAGTCAGACCTTTGACCCTTGTTTGTTTAAATTTTGTTCCATTAATGTTTTCGTATTTTCAAAAAAGTGCCAAAGACAACTTTTTCCCAAAATTTTTTTGCGCACAAAAACAGTGCACAAAATTGTAGGTGCAATGCACCGATTTTTGCCCATATTTTTATTATACCCGAAGGTTTTCCTAAAGGAAAACCTTCGGGTATAATATATGGGAATGTGACAAAACACATTTTGGTTTCGGTTGAAAACGAAAACGCTTTTATCAAAAATAGAAGAAACTCCGAACGCAAGGTGCACAAATTCATTTTGTGAAGACAGAGAAACAAAGAAATATTCTCTCTCTGTTGTCAAAATGTTTTTAATGAAAAGCCCCCAAAAAGAGAGGGTGTTTTGGAAATAAGCCCTTTTTGAAAAACTTTTAAGCCCCTACATAGGGGCAAATCGTGCTATCATTATTTCAGGGCTTTTTAAGAAAATGCACGTATTTTTTTCAGTGCAGCCATTTTTAATGTCTTTGGTTTGACATAATATAACCCTTGGTAACCCGGTAGGACCGGGGACGGACGCGGGTAATCATTTTTAAATGTGACCACGGGCGTGACTCGAACCAGGGAGTAATATACTGATGAGTCAACGCGCTGGACCACTCGACTACCCGGCCGTCATCGACTACCCGGCCGTCTAATTTTACAACTTCATTTAAAAACACCTTATTTAGAAACGCAAACATTGATTTTTTCGACAAAAAAATTAAACATATATAATATCTTCTTCAGTTTTATTTTGTGAAATTAAATGTTTAATTCCATTAATCAATAATTTGCACAAATCACATGTTAAACCACGAGTTTGATGTTTTGTTCCTAAATTAAAGATTTGATCTTAAATCTGAAAAATCAATATTTAAACAAACAAAATTTCCTCTTTTTATTGAGGTAACGTTCGTGTCAAGATGCTGGGTTCTTATCACATTTGAATTTTATCAAAAAGAAAGTTACAAGTGCTGCTAATACCGATCACAGGTGTTATGACCTTTATAAATAATTGAAATAAACATGATTGCTCAAATGTAAATAATAGACTTTTTTATTCCTTTTTTTAAATCAAAAAAATAAAACATTAAGAGAAACAACTGTATGCATAATATGCGGCCCCAACAGCAACAACTTCGTCAGGATGTTCTTCACAACGATGTTCAGCTTGAGGGAACAATTCACGCAAAAGTTGTTTTATCATTGGCATTCTACTACCACCACCAACTTGTAAAACTTTATCAATTTGAGGAAAATTCGCTTCAAATAATGCAGATTGAATTGTGTTTTTCACTTTCTTCAACAAAGCTTGTGCCATACTTTGGAATTCTTCTCGATTGATGGAAATAACTCCTTCTTTGTTGGTGTCAAATTTATCAATTCTTAAGCTAAAAGAACAAAATTTATTTAACTGTTGTGATGTGTCAAAATTTAAATAATGACAAAATTAAACTTAAAGGGAGCATCTGCATGGATGAATTACGGATGTTCCCGCTGCTGGTGCAACTTTTACTTACAAGGGACACTTCCAACTTGCCACGCCGCTTTTGGAACGAGACTTATCCTACTATGTAGCCTCAGGGCAGTTATGACTAACCCCAAAATATTTCCGGTGAATGGCCTTTTATTATGAAAATTTGTGAAAATGATGTTCGACAAAAGTGCGTGACACAGGGGTTTTTGAAAAATCGTCGACCCGGGCTATTAACCGGAAATATTTTGGGGATATGCATAAGTGCCTTAGGGCTAATTAATTGAATAAGTCTCGTTCCAAAAGCGGCGTGGCAGGTTGGGAGTGTCCCTTGTAAATATCTTTCCCGAAATGACCTTGCAGCAGAAGCTTAACAATGGGGATGAATATAAACTGTAAAATATCTTGAATGATATCCTGATATTCTTCTATATGTGAAAATGGATAAGTTATCTCTCTCTCTATTGATTTGCATGATTTTTTATCAATGTACTTTATGTTTATAATGTATAAATTTCTTTAAATGTGATAAGTATTGAATGATCAAAAAAACATATTTTGAGATATCAAGTTTGTAAGGTTAAAGTTGTGGATGTACAGATTCTTCAGCATTTATACATCGAACCATAACATATGAAGACATATCCAGCGGTTATAAGTATATTATGCATTTTATATAAGACTAATAAAGTTTATGAGTTAACAACACGGAAAAGACATTTGCAAAAAAATTAAAGAGAAAAAATGCACGAGAAAATTTCACATGCAATACTGATATTGCTTTGCAGATATATTTTTTTAAAAAACTCTCTGCTACCCGACTTAATTTTTTTCGTTGATTCCGAATATAACAATAAAAAACATGAAACATTATAGTTCTGTTAGAATCCGTTGTTAAAGTTTAATCATTTTTCCCTCTACTAACCGTAGACATACTCAATGAACGCCGGGATTGGGGCTTCATATTTTGCCCATCAACTCGTCTAGTATAAGGTATAATTGTGGCAAAAAATTAGCTGCAGAATCCTCATCCTGTGACTTTACCAGGTACTCAAAGTTAGTGTAATACAGTAATCTACAATGGGACATTCACAATTTTAATTTGCACATTTTGCAATTTTTAGAAGCTGAAACCTTCCAAATCTTTGAGATTCGGATTCAGCATGTCCGAGAACCTATAAATCCAGAAAATAACGCCAATAAACCAGATATTCTTAGTAATTTGCATGAAAATAAAAAACATCCCTGCCACAAAACCAGGACGGCGCTTTGAAAAAAATTTGAATACGATATATTTTGGAGCAAGTAGTGTTTGGAGGTTGTTAAATACTTAATTAATCGACTTCAAGAGGAAAACATGCAAGAATATGTAATGGCACCGATTTTTAATCAAGGTGAAATTACGATATTTAGTGTTAATCAACATTTTACAAAAGCCGGTGTAGCTATAGCGAATTGATTTTAGGGAATTCATAAGTCCATTTTGTGATCTCGCTATTATTATTCAGTTCAAAAAACTTTACGGACTCTATATTACAACCTACAAACACTAATTGCTCCAAAATATATCGTATTCAAATTTTTTTGAAAGCGACTTCGTGGTTTTGTGGCAGGGATGTTTTTTACTTTTGTGCAAATTTCTAAAAGCTTGTAATTTCTTCGCCTTGTTTCCTGGATTTATAGGTTTTCGAACATGCTGAATAAGAATCCGATAGATTTGGAACGTTTCAGCTTCTAAAAATTGCAAAATGTGCAAATTAAAATTGTGAATGTCCCATTGTAGATTACTGTATTACACTAACTTTGAGTCCCTGGAATGAAGAAGGTCAAAGAATTTTTTCGATTAATTAATGACATGTTCAGAATAAGTGAAATTGTAACAAAAAAATGTATTTAAAGCATTATTAGATTAACAAATAAATTCATTCCTTTTTTATAACTAACGTTTTAAAATAAAATATTTCTAAAAAAGCATTTATACACTGAACAAAAAGACTTCTTTTTGCTTCCACTAAAAAAATAGTTGGTTGGTTTCTTTCACCAGCTTTGTCTCCCAAAAATTGTTCTTTTTGTAAGATTACTTTAAAAAACATAAAAAGAAAGTTGTTTTGTCACATTTTAAGCTGAAAAATGACATTCATTAAAAAAGAAAAACAAAAAAATTTGTCTGTTCAATTTTGAAAATCCAAATGTTTTTCCCGCAAAAAAGCAAAGAAATATCTATTTTTTCAACGAAAAAGACAACATTTTATTACATCAAAAATATGTCTAAAAATGTGGTCTAAAAAGAAAAACGAAATCATCATAAAATGAACTAGACTTTTTTGTGCTTTTCTGCAACAATTTTTGGCCAAAAAAGAATTAAATTTATTTTTTTGAATATTTTAAAATAGTTTATTCAACAGAAGACAAAATATATATATTTTAGGCTAAATAAAATCATTTAAGAATATCCGAGATAAGTAACTTATGTATGCAGCAGCATGGATGATCCATAATAAAACAAAACGAATTTCTTATCTTCATTGAAATTCTTAAAAGAAAAAAAATGTTTTACATTGGATCGTTCAAAGATTTGATTACTGTAAACATTTATCCAACAATGTTCACCCAAATTTGGAATTTGACAAATTTTTTAATTCTATGAAATGTTTTTTTATTAATTCACAGTGTGTTTGAGAAAGAATTAAATTAAATTTAATTTAAAAGCACATTTAAAAATATAATGTTTCTTTAAATTATTCCAATCTTTTCTTTCAAATATGAAGAAAGAACCTTTTTCAATATTTTATTTCAATTTGTTGGAGATTGCTATAATTTTTGTGATATAATTAATGGTTTCTACGAAGTATGCATGGTTAGAAAATAACACCAACACTGTCGTTTAATAATGTACAGTATTTCTAATTTGTTTTTCAATACATTTGTAAAAAATTCAAAAAAGAAGAAAATTCAAAAACGTATTTTAAAATTAAAACGAATAATTTTTTTAGAGCATTTGCTGCTAAAAACCTTTGTGTTTATTTTTTCGCTGACGAAATAAAGTTGTTTCGTAATAATTTTTATGCTTCCCTGCTAGAAAAAAACTTGTTCCAAAAAGGAAAAGAGAAAAGCTAACTGAAAATTTTCTTTTTTTTTATAAATGAGAAAGGTCCATATAAAATATTTTTGAATATTTTGTAGCAATCATTTTGTAATTTAATTAAAACCGTAGTAAATATGAATAAAAACACCAATGTCAAATATTAATTGAACGAAAAACGATAGATGGGCTATGATCAATAAAAAAGAATACCTCAATTATTAATTTACAGTTGTTTGAATGAAAGAAAGAAAATTATAAGGTACGACAAATCTAATCCACAAATGCCATATTTGACACATTACCTGGTATGTATTTGCTTCTGTTGAAACTTTCATAACATTTTTAATATTTTTTTACATGGTTTTTTTGTATGTGAATTTGTTCGTCTCATTTTATTACCAGAAATGGTTGTCAAAATTTATAAAAGTTTTCTTTATTAATGCCTTCAGCCAAAGCCTAAGAAAAGAAATTGTCAATTTCTTCTCTTAAAAGCCATTTTGAAGAATCCGTTGACTTAAAACAATAAACGTTAATATATTTTCGAACAAATCTAAAATATTAAAAAATAACACTTTCTGCGCTCAACCTTCGCGTTATAAAAATGATTCATTCGTTGCGGCATGTTTGAATTTTTGAATGATATTAATTTATTTTTATAAAATTTCGAGAAAAAATTGTTGTTTTACGCATTTAAAAATTTTGTACGTGGAATTCCATGTATCTCAACAATATTAATTAAAATAATGATGATATTTAATTTTCAATTTTTGGCACTTTTTTTGCTTTTGTATATGTTTTCGATGATGGAGAATTCGATTCTGATAATTTTTTTATGTTTTTGACTTGTTTTTTACCTGAAAAGAGCATGAAATTGCCAAAAATGTGATGTTTGCATTATAATGATTAAAGATGTTGAAATGCCATTTTCACGTGACAAAACAAGTCAAAAACATAAAAAAATTATCAGAATCGAATTCTCCATCATCGAAAACCTATACAAAAGCAAAAAAAGTGCCAAAAATTGAAAATTAAATTTCGGCACAGATATGGTCATTTTTGGCATTTTTGCTTTTTCGAGGTATGGAAGTGGACTAAATAAGTCTGAAATAATGTTCTGTAGTGATTTTTAGTAAAATTAGATGATTTTCGTTGATTAATATGCATTTTTAGACATTTGCATGTTTTTTCAACTACGATTGACGGCATTCAAAAATTCATAAAGGATAGGGGGGACGCTGTTATTCCCTGATATTCTACCTCCTAGGGCAAAAAAACATGGGGAATCCGATGGTGGATACCGTAGGGTCCGCGCTCGAAGCACTTTGGCGTGAGAACGGCGCAAAATCAAAATTTTGCTTTTTTTGGGTCCCACTGCGAAAATCGAGTCTTGAAAATGCGAAATTCGGATTCAGCGACCTCGATTACCCCTATACCCAAAAAAATTAAGACAATATCTTCAACGGCACCGGAAATCCAAAAATGCCGTTTTGAACTTCAACGGCACAAAAAAATGCCGAAACGGCTTTTTTGGCCAAAAAGACTTTGGTTCTGGGCTTGTTAAGCATAGTCGAAAACACAGGGTAAGTTTCAAAAAGATTCATTTTTTTGCGGTGCCAGCCCAATAATATTTTGTCGTAGAATGCGTTTTAATTAAAATAATGATGATATTCTTTTCCAGATAAATTTAAAATATATGAAAGAGTGAAACAAAACAACAAAAAACAAATACAAAACAATTTCATGGTTGACAATAATCGTGAATGAAAAACATTATTTTTAAACAACTTTAATTTTGCCAAAAAACGCCCCCGGGGGGAATGTCAGTAATTTTCAAAAAATAATGAATTCCAGCCTAATTTATTTATGTTATTAATAAACACTGTTTGAGATTTGTTTTTATTGTTTTCTAGAATATTCATATATAGAAAACGAAATTATTTTCACCTAAGTTTTTTAATTAAATCGCTTTTAAAGATTCAAAAAATTAATGAACAAAATCACTGACACTTTTATTGATTCAAAATCTAAAATTAAGAAGAAAAAAGTGACATTTCCTGGTTAGGTCGTTGTAAAAAATCTGTTTGCCAGCATTTTTTCCAACGCAGATCTAATATCATTTTTTCTTTTTGTCAACAAAAAACATGAACTAACACAGTCTATCCCGAGTGAAATTTAAAAAAAGTTACACCTTTTAATTTATAATGTCCAATATTAATGATTTGAATAGCACAATGCATTTTTGATGTTTATTGTTGTTTTAATTGTTAAAATTAAATATTCAAAAGTGAAAAGAAATGGGTCATAAATTCTAATAAATAATTGAAAACAGCAACAAAATTCGACCACTTCATTTTTCTTTTGGTGACAACAAAAAATTGTTTCGAAATAAGTTTTTTTGCTTACCGCTGAAAAAAATTGTTCAAAAACATTCAAGGCAAACAAAAATCGTTACGAAAGGTTAAATTTTGACGAATATTTTTTTTCTTGCATTAACGTTCAGGAGTTGTATGAAATTGTGAAACACAAAAAACGGATAATGAAAAACTTCGATTAGTTGTTTAAATAAAACAGATACGCTTAATACATTTTTTGAATATTGTGTATCAATAATTTTTAAATTCTTTTACTACAGAAGTAAATAGTAATGTAAAATATCAATGCAAGGGCAAACATATCATTGACAATAATAATAAAAAATATCTCAATAATTTGTTTACAGTTACTTGAATAAATAAATAATTATGAACCACAAATCACGGGCTTTATATTTTTATGAGGGACCAGATTTTTGCTTCTATTAAAACTAATAATAATCTTTTAAATAATTATCCTCTCAACAGTCTAAAATTAAGAATGCAGCAGCGGCTGCTCATTGCATTTCACGAAATTCTTTTTAAAATAATTTGTAGATTTGTTTAACTTATGTTTGTACAGCTACTTTTTCACAAAAAATGAGCGATATCATAATCATAAAGCAAATTATCATAAAAAAAGATATTTAAAATATAGTATTTGTTTAAATTAAAACAATCAAATCTTTTCTTACGAATGTGAAAACATTTTTATTAATCTTTTTAATTTGTTGGAGATTTCTTAAGTTTTGGGGATATATTTAATAACAAATAGGGTTGATTCCGCCAAGATTCCAACACTATCGTTTAATAATGTACAGTATTTCTTATTTGGTTTTCGTTAAATTTCTAAAATATTCAGAAAAAGAAGAAAATTTTTAGATGTGTTTTAAAATATTAAAACTCTAAAACGACCTTTTTGTTGAAAACAAAACTGACGCCTTTTTTTCTTAATTAAAAACATTGTGGGAAAAAATAAAAACGACAACACTTTGATCGTGCTTTGTTTTGAAAAAAAAAAGATATTGATTTTCTTTTTTGGGCTGCTTTGCATTATAAAATAGCATCTGCCGTTTGAAAAAAATTTTGCGTTTAAATGGAAACATCTATGTTGCGATATTTCGAAAGTTGAGACAATGAAAAAATGTTCTTGCAGTAATTTTGTTGGAGAAAATTTCTGTCTGTAGAAAGGCAAAACAAATTATGCGGTACACCTTTAATCTTTCTTTCATTTCTTTTTTTGAAAACGTTTTTCTATTTTTTGAATATTTGGTTTGTCAAAATTAAAAATCAAATTGTTTATAAAAAATTCATGTTTTTTGTATTATATAATTTCATTTAATGCGACAGAATATCATGAATATCTTGAAGCATTAAATAATCAAAAACGAAAGAATGACCCAACGGATTCACCGTAATATACTTGTCTTTTCTGCATTCGGCATGAACTTAAAACAAAGCATTTTTGTAGCAGAAACGTATTAGATTAAAAACAAGAACTTAAAAATAAAAGTAATAAACACAAAATGAAAGAAGTTTCATCGCTTTTTTCAGGTGTAAAGAAGATGTTTATCGAAAAAGCAACACAAAAAGCATTCGACGGCAAAACAAATTGATTTTTGAAAAAAAAAATATCAATTTTTTTAACGAACAAGACCACATGTTGCTTTTTTACACTAAAAAATTGTCGGAAAAGCTTGGTCAGAAGACAATAAAAACTCAGCATAAAATACGCTGGATTATTGTACCATTTTGAAAAATTTCTATGCAAAGAACAATATCTCTTGATTTTGTTTGAATATTTTTAAAATGTTAAAACAAAAGAGTACTAAACACTTTCACAAGGTACAAAAAACATTTTAAGAATATCTGTTACAAGTAAATTATCTTACCACAAAAAAGTAAACAAATTTTGGTGTTTTAAAATGGGACATATTTCTTCTATTTTTGCTGCTAACGTTTTCGAATACATTTCAGTTGCAAATTTTTCAACTGAAAGAATGCTTATTTTTTGATCCTTTTTGCAGCATTTTAAAAACTATATCGACAAACAATTATATCAGCCAAAATGAGTTTTTGAATTTTTTGAAAATTTTAAACCTTTAAGAGCCCAAAATCATTTGAAAAATTGATCAAAAATATAAATTAGTTAATGTACCTATTGGTTTCTTTGGGCATTTTAAAAAAAACACAAATTAATGACTTTTCTTCGTTCAAAAGAAAAAGTCTGGAAGACAAGAACGTTTCACATTTCTCACTTTTGTTTCTAAATATGAGAGAATTTACACCTTTTATTATTATTTTTAATGATGTTGCACATATTTGCAATTATTTGTGTGTAAAGTTTCATCCCTTTTTATCGATATTTTCTCTGTTTCTGTAACTTTTGTAATAAAAAGATCAAATAATTGTTAAATTAAAATATTTAGAGCGAAATAAAGTTTAAATTATTTTTGCAGCAAAAATCATTTTAGTTTGTTGACGATATAAAGTTGTTTCGAAATATTTTTTCAGACTCAATTACAGTTTTATATAATATTTGACAACAGTTTCAACTGACACATATGTACTTTGATTTAATTAAAAATGTTTCAAAAGAAAAAGCTTCTTTTTAAATACTTTAATAATTTTATCAGAAAGTAAAGTGGTAACAATAAAAGAAATTTTTTTGGTTATTTAAAACGTGAAGCGTCTACCGTAATTTGCAAAATTTTACAGCATTTTCTTTTTTTGTGTAAAAAATGTCACACCAACAAACATACCATATTCTGGGCAATATGACAAAAAATTCCACTTTATAATTTTAAATGTTCTTGCTTTGATAATACATGTATTTCAACCTTTTTCATGCGAATTCTTTTGAATTTTTGTTGCTTTTCCAAAATGCTGCATTAAACGTAAAATTAAATATTTAAAAACTAAATGAAATGGGCTAAAAATTCAAATAAATACATTTAAAAAAATTGAAA
Organism: Panagrolaimus sp. LJ2414; assembly: GCA_024447195.1. NCBI lineage: Eukaryota > Metazoa > Nematoda > Chromadorea > Rhabditida > Panagrolaimidae > Panagrolaimus > Panagrolaimus sp. LJ2414. The sequence goes on along the minus strand of JAMRXY010000094.1, from coordinate 94,817 downwards.
ATAGCAACAAAATCCTTTCGCTTCATTTTTCTTTTGGTGACGACAAAAAGCTATTTTGAAATATTTTTTCTGCTCTACGCCTGAAAAAAATTATTCAAAAGTATTCAAGAGAAAAGAAAGGTTTATTTTTGACAAATATTCTTTTCTTGCACTGACGTTCAGATATTGATTTTTTTCTACATATTGAAAAACGATAAAGTCAAAATTTTATACGAACCCGAATTTTTCTATATTCGTTTTGTAAAGATTATTTTTTACAACACAGTTAATTTCATTATGAATTGCTGATTTAAGGATTTCGTGGAAAAATAAACGTAAACCAAAACAGTCAAATAATTTAAAAAAGCACAGCTTTGTAATTATACTATTTAAATTCTTAAATATTCATAAATCATCGACAGATTCTCAAAAAAATCAAAAAATTTGCAGCAACAATTGACCAGATATATAATCAATTTTGTCCATCTATCCTTTTTTAACATTTACGCTTTTGAATACATTTTTATGGCACAGATGTTTTGATTTTTTTTCAACGCAAAAATCGCATAATTCGTTTTTTACACCAAAAAAATGTTCATTCACGAGCAATTTTGTCGTATTTGGACGTAAAATCAAACCATTTTTTTGGCCTTTTTTTATAAGAATAAAATTCAATGTTGCAACGTTGCACTGCAAAATTTGAATTTTTGTGTTTGAAGTTTTGATTCTGTCTTTAATGTTTCTTTTTCAATAAATTCATTTGAAAAAAAACAAAATCATACAAACAGTTCACCAAAGTCAAATTCCATCGACAAAATAAAGATGACCATTTTTAAACTATTGAGTGCGATCGTGAAAAACAGAAAAACGAATTAAATTTTTTTAAATTCGACAAATCTGTCTTTAAAATTTTTGAATATTTCGTATCACATAATTTTATAAAAACCATATTAAACATGTGTAAAACACTAATCTAAAATATTACGGCATTTTGATAAATAAATGATCAAAGAATGGTTTGGATGCAATAAAAAAGAATATAGAAATTATAAATAACAGTTGCTTGAATAAAAAAATAAATAAAGACAATAAAAAAATCCACAAATATCATGATTTACATCTTAATTAGAGACCATGGATTTTCTTCTTTTAAAACTTTTTCATGATTTTTTTTGTTTGTCTCATTTTATTACAAGCAATGGTTGTCACAATCTACAAATATTTTTATTATTTATAGAAGTTTGTTTTTTGTTTTTGTTTTTTAAAGAATCTTTTCACAAAAAAATTAACTTTCTAGGCTTTTCTGTGCTAAAACTATTTTTTAGCATAAAATGAGCGACATTATAATTATAAAGTAAATTATCATTAAAAAGACATACAAAATAAAATGTTTGTTTAAATTAAAACAAAATAATTTATTCTTTCGAATATAAAATTATTTTTTTTTTGTTGGAGATAGCTATGGGTTTTGTGATATAATTATTAACGTCCACGGTACATTTTTTCTGGAGAAAGAATTTCAACACTATCGTTTAACAATGTACGATATTTCTAATTTGATTTTCCATAAATTTGTAAAATATTAAAAAAGGAAGAAAACTTTGATGTGTTTTAAAATTTTAAAACTTTAAAACGCCCTTTTTGTTGAAAAAAATCTGACGTTGTTTTTGCCCCTTCTCACTACTTTGGTAGTCGGAGCGTATAAAACAAAAACTAAAAAACTTAATTTAAAAAAGTGTGAAAAAAGAAAAAGCCAAAAACACTTTGATCTTGCATTGTTTTGAAAAAAACTAAATTGTTTTTCTTTTTTTGCGCTGCTTTGCATTATAAAAAAGCATCTGCTGTTTGAACAAATTTTTGTGTTTAAATGTAAACATTGTTTGTTTCTAATAATGCTCTTTAATCACTTTTTATCTAATCCCAAACAAATTGTGCAGAATGATACTGCACTTTACAATTTGGTTAAATACTTTAAAGATTCAAAAAATTAATCATTAAAATCATTGACATTTTATCGATCGAAAATCTAAAATAAAGAAGAAAAAGTGATATTTTTTGGTTTGGTCGTTGTGAAAAATCTGTATGTGCGCTTTTTTTGCAACGAAGAACTAAAATCATTTTTTCTTTATGTCAACAAAAAACATGAACAAACACAGTCTTTCGTGAGTGAGATTTAAAAAAAATGTACACCTTATAATTTATAATGTCCAATATTGATTATTTTAACCGCAGAATGCATTTTTGGTGTTTTTTGTATTAATTTTTTAAATTAAATATTCAAAAACGAAATGAAATGGGTTTTAAATTCTAATAAATACCTTTAAGACATTGAAAATAGCAAAAAAATCCTTTTACATCATTTTTTAGGTGACGACAAAAAATAGATGTGTTTAATACATTTTTTGAATATTTTGTATCAATCAATTTTGAATTCAAACAAAACATTACAAAAAGTATAGAAAACATTATTGTAAAATACCGCTGCTAAAAATTTTAATGCAAACACCGAATATTACGATTGTTGTATTATAGAGGGTTTCTTTTATTGTAAAATGAGCTTTAGTTTTCGTATTTGTTTGTTTCGTAATCGTTGTTGTCTTTGTTTAATTTCGTCTTTGTTTCACCTTTGTCTCCCTTTTCATTGTGTCTTTATCGTGGGAAAAGAAACGCCAATTTTGGATGGGACACTTCTGTGATTATGTTGATTTAATTAATAACGAGAAGTTGTAAGAAATTTTTATAGAAACTAAATTGCGTATTTCTATAATGATTCCATTTATTGTTTCAAAAATTATTTCAACATAAAATTAAGCCGAGAGATTTCTGCACCATTTCTTTTACTTTTAAACTTTTGAATATGAAAACATTAAAATTAGCTTTTTTACGTTGTTGAAGATCGTTATAGTTTTATTTATTAATAATGCAAATTCAGGGTAAATCATGTGGATGAATAAAAAAAAAATTGCGTCTGTGTTTTTTTAAATATTTTATTTGCAAAGGACTTTTAATTTACATACTCTTCAAGATTTTTAAAATATTTAAAAAGGAAATGGAAATTTATTCGAGTTCTTGTAAAAAAAGTAAAAGTTTGAAGCGCTTTTTTGTTATGAAACAACAAAATATTCTTTTAATATTAGAAAAAAAGAACAACACAACTCCGATTGTCTGTTGTGTCGCAGAAAAAAATTTGATTTTCTTTTTTTGATAACCGTCGAAACAGTTTTACTTTAAAAAATTAGCATCTGCGGTTTTGAAAGAAATATGGCGCTTAGAAATGACCCATCTTCTGTGCTTTCAATATTTTAAAAAACAGACTGCGAAAAAAATATTTTTCATCTGTTGTTTTCAAAGAAATTAACCGAAAAAATTGAAACATTTTTGTTTCTTCCAATGTTTTGAAAGACAAACTGCAAAAAAATAGTCTTGCATTTTTTCTGAAGATTGCTATACAAATTTTCGTTTTCATAAAATTTTCAGAGCTTCTCAAACCAGTAAAGTTAAATTTACATTTTTCTCTTTGCTAATAATTCTTTTGCTTCGGAAAATGTAGCTCGTTGCGTTTCTGTTCTTCCTTATTGCGCTGCATTTGTTTCTTCTTTAAGGCTGCCCAGAAATCTTGTATAAATTCAATGGAGGGCTGGGATTAAGGAATTATTACCACTTTGATTTTCTCGGTAAAGTTTTGATATGGTAAGTAAATTTAAATAAATAAATTTTAGCAAATAAATCATGAAAAAAATCTTGAAAAAAAGAAAGAAAAAAGATGCATTTTTGCCCGCAACATGCGTCATTTGCGCAGTTTGAGAATTATGAGGTGAGCACCAACAATGTTACATTGTCTCTTTTACGGGTAGAAGATTTCTAATTTAGTACAGGGTGATCAAAAAAAAATCACCACCCCTTATATTTTTCCAAAAAATAAAAAACATAAGACTTTAAAACATCAAATAGTAATTCTTGGAAAATGCCACTTTGATTTAACGGTTTTTAATAATAGAGGCATTAAATTTAACGGCCTTTTTTTATAATTGTCTGGAATTACTGTCTTAAGTGGCACTAAAAGGGATTTTTTTAAATGTGTTTTATTTTTATTTTTCCCATTCATTAATTGTTTTAACATTTGAAAAACTCAAACTTTATCAATTAATTTAAAATACACAATGGGGGTTTTATTTGCGTTGTAACTTTTTTTGAAGTATCACTAAAAACTTTGTAAATGACAAAAAAATAACATTTGAAAAAGCCAAAAAATTTTGAAAGAAAAACGCAGTCGATAGTTGAAATGTAAAGATAATGGGAAGAGCCATAACTAGAGACCGGCAGGTCATAGAAAAAATTTCGTGAAAAATGCTTTTTTGGGTGATTTAGGTACTTTTTAACGTGATTAAGCCCAAAATAAAATCTAAAAAATTATTAAAAATCATTAAAACTGTTTGACATTTTGAATACATTTTTGTGGGCAAAGACATTTTGATTTTTTTCAACGAACAAAATCGCAAAAATCGTTTTTTACACCAAAAAAGCAAAATAAATTTCAGGCACGAGCCATTTTGCAGCATTTTGGCTTAATTTAAGAAGAAGGGACAAAATTTTCTTTGTGGAAATGCCGCAAAAGGGATGGTGAATAAATATTTTGTTGTTTTTTTGATATAAAAATAACGTCTGGCTTTTTTTCGACAAAAAAAATGCCCACAAAAATTGGTTTAGAAGGTACGGCAAAAAAGGATGGATTAAATAGAATATAATGGTTTTGGTATTTGCATCAAAAGTTATGTGTAGCACAAATAAGTCTATCCGAAGTTGTTTTTGTTTTTAGTATCCATGATTTTGAATATTTCAGATTTCAAGCATTTTGTTAAAAAAAGAACTAAAATTAAATGATTAAAAAAATAAAAAAAATTTACATATTTTTTTCATAATACGGAAGCTGTACAACAAAATGAAAACAATAAAAATAATTTTTCCGAAAACTAATACATTAAACTCTGAATATTCATTGACAGTTTTCGTTCGCTCATAAAACACTGTAATTTTTGATGTGATCCAATTCATTGACCTTCATGGAAGAATGTTAAAAAATGATAAACAAATTTTTTAAATTATTAATGTTTCAGTTTGAAGCATTAGAAAATTTATAAATGAGAGCAAGCATATAACTTTTTTCATTTAAGAAAAAGAGTTGAAATCGCTTAAGTTAACTTTTTTATAAAGTTTTCTCTTAAAGGAACTGTCCAAGGCAGAACAAAACTTTTTTATTCTTTTAGATGACGTATCTTAACACGAAAGCAATAAAAATCAGGCTTAACTTCTAAAAACTCCGAATCTTAAAATTCTGATAACTGGAACTTTCTTAATTATTTTTTCTGATCCCAAAAATGGTATGGATGTTAGAAATCAGTTGGATAAAGGCTAAATTTTTGCATTTCTTGGATATCCAAGATATTCAAGGATTAATCTCAAAAGGCTGAAACTTAGCTTATATCCAACCGATTTCTAACATCCATACCATTTTTGGGATCAGAAAAAATAATTAAGAAATTACCAGTTATCAGAATTTTAAGATTCGGAGTTTTTAGAAGTTAAGCCTGATTTTTATTGCTTTCGTGTTAAGATACGTCATCTAAAAGAATAAAAAAGTTTTGTTCTGCCTTGGACAGTTCCTTTAAATATTCAAAAACAAAAATTTTGCTATTAACCAATCATTTCTGCTTTAAAAAATGAGGGAACACATTTATTGATTTTCGATCAATAAACAAATATGTTTCTTTCTTTTTTTATGATTTGTTGATGCTTGTGGTTTTTTTTGTGTCCCTCTTTTTTCCCTTTTTATTTGAAATATCAAAATAAAAAACGAATAATAAAAATTGGTCTCTTATGCACGCACAGGATTTATCAATTCGAGAACATGGCTTGTACATGTTTTTAAAAAGTGATTGTGTTTTTTAATGAAGATAAGGAATAAAATGTATCAATAAAAAATAAAATATTAAAATAAAAAAAAGTTATGCTTCTAATTTTGTTGTGGTGAAAAAAAAGAAAAGCACATAAGCAAACAAAATGTCATTTTTTTCGTTGAAAAATATTCTTTTCATCTTTCTTAAGAAACGGGATATTTTGATATTTTCGGCAAAAAAGTGATATTTTTTGAGATTTTTGTTCAAAATTTTTAAAAACATCTTTTTTTGAACAGGAGAACGAAAGTGCAAGTCCGCATTTTATAGTTTTTTCAATCTCTTCTGTTTTTTAGTTTTTCTCATTTTTGAAACAAAGGTGGTGATTTGAATATTTCAATTTATTTTTGAAGTTATCAATAAATAAAAAAAATTATTTGAAAGTTTTGGATGTTATTTGTGTTGAGCATCTCAAAAGTTATTATATACTCGTTATATATTTTAAAGTTTAAGCCAGTTATGTACAAAAATTTGCTAATAAAAACAATTTTCAAATCAAAACCTTTTTCTGTCAATAAATAAAACACACGTGACCAATTCTGCAAAATTTTGTAATTACTAAATTAGAAATTCTTTCAAAAGCATAAACTAAACTTTATTTTTAAATTAAAAATGTTGACTTATTCAATTTTCTTTTGGATGTCCCAGGAGAATTAGCCTTTGCAATACACAATCAATTAAAAAATCGATTAACTCAAATATCCAGAAATTATGATGTCAAAAAACCAAACATTTTATTCAAATTTAGCAGCCAAAGAAAAAAGTGGTTCAAAAAAAACTGAACAAAAACAGAAAACAACCCTTTTTTCCAGCCACCAATTTTTGTAATCGCTGCAGTGTAACAAAAAAATGAAAAAAGATGCAGACATTGCTATTTTTTTATTAAAATAATGATGATACTTTCGATCCTCCATCCAGTCGAGTATTTTTTGAGTTTAAAATTGTTAAAAGCCAAATCTTCAGGGCCAAGTTTTCATTTGCAACTAACATAAAATATTGAAAAACAAAACAAATAAAATCTTTAAACAAGAAAAAAAATTTGACATTTCCATTTTGATTTTATTTTTATGAAAAAAGGACAAAAAATGGTTTGATGTTGAAATGCAGAAAAAAGAATCGCGAATAAACATTTTTTTGTTTTTTTTGGTGTAACAAAATTGATGTCTGTTTTTTTTTCAATGAAAAAGTTTTAAAGTTTTTATTCCAGCAGAAACAAAATGTCTTTCTCATTAAAGAAGTTGAAGGTTTATTAATATTTAAGATTTTGAGCAGTTTATTAAAGAAAGTACTGCAATTATCATTAAAATATCAGCCACCATTAAAGTATAATAGAATGTTGGAGTTTAAATGTTATTGCAGACTAAAATTATGTCGAGGACGATAGTATTTGGTTTTTGGAGCACAAGTGGGATAAATGAAATGTTCATTGACATTGTTGGAATTTTTGTAGACATGATTGTAAAGGATTGTATTTGACAAAAAAAATTGTTGTTTTAATTAATGCAATAATTTTACTGATTAAAAATATTTTGATAATTCAATTATGGCAACAGACTATTTTTATGATATACAATTTACAACAGCTATTTGTGCTCGTTCAAAAATTACCACTCCACAAAATAGATTTATGATATAAAACAATAATTGCGTATGTAAGTTTTCAGATTTTATGAAATAAAAAACATAAGACTTTAAAACATCAAAAATAGTAATTCTTGGAAAGTGCCCACTTTGATTTAACGGTTTTTAATAAAAGCGGCATTCAATTTAATGGCCTATTTTTTAATTGTCTGGAATTACTGTCTTAAGTGGCGGCACTAAACCCGATTTTTTAATGTGTTTTATTTTTTTAATTTATTAATTGTTTTAACGTTTGAAAAACTCAAACTTTATCAATTAATTTAAAAAACACAATGTGGGTATAATTTGCACTGTAACGTATTTTAAAATATCACTAAAAACTTTGTAAATGACTGAAAAATAACATTTGAAAAAGCCAAAAAAATTTGAAAATTTCGAAAGAAAAACACAGTCAATAGTTGAATAGTAAAGATAATGGGAATGTCCATAACAATGTGTCGTCTTTGCAATCATTTATTCTGTTCTAAAAAGTTATGCATAATTTTTCCTTGAATTTATGTCTTCAAAAAAATAAAATGTTGGAGAGCCGTGAACATTTTTTTTTACCAAATTCAACTTTCAGTTTAAAAATTCATATATTTTTACTTTTCTAATTTTTACAAATGAAGAAAATAACAAAACGCAGAAAGTGTGGGCGAAACTTATACAGTATACAATAGTAATAAAAATTAAGCATCAAATAAAAGTTTATTAATCCATTACTTTTAAGCCCATTTTGGAGTATGTCTGCACTTATTTTTAATTTCTGTTTTTAACTTTCAATTTTAACTTCAACGTTGGCAAAAGCTTTTTTCAATTTTTAAAAGCACTAAAAGATTATAGCTTTCGAAAAGATTATTTTTGTAAAAACACTAAAAAGATAGTCATTTTGGCTTAAAAATATATTTGTTGAAATGAATACCACAAAATTTGTGTGTCAAGTTTATCAAAAAACTTTTGATGAAAAAAAGATCGATAATTTTCGATGTTTTTTGCAGTTATCTGCTGCAAGTTTGTACGGCTATAATTTTGGTTACATCTGTCATGCCTTGTTAGGTGTCATAATTGGAATTTCAATTTTTGGTGGAATAAAAGGAAATTATCGATGGTTTATTTTGAATCAGGCAATTTGGGATTTTATGGTTTCTCATGATTATACTTGCAATTCTTTCACCTATGTAAAAGCAGGAATTCCATGTTTTTGGGATATCCGAAATTATTATTCAAATTCAAATGCCAATTTTGTAGGTTGGCTTGCACTACAATATTTTTTTGCCAACGCTGTTTTTTACAATCCATATTCGGCACTTTTGTTGCTCACAACTTCCCGAATGTTGGCACTTTATTCCATGAAATTATATGAAAAATTAACAAAAAATCATAAAATTTTTTATACAATTTTTATTTACAATTTTGTTATCATGTTCCTGGATACTCAATACACTTTTAATGTATTTAGTAGTTGGCGAATTGATTATTTTATTCAAAAATGTAAAGCTTCGTATTATTCAAATTTGACAATGAATGAAGATGAAATTGATGAAATTTGTGCTGGCAAAAAAGAATATGAAAATGATTTTTGGTATATTTTTTGGTACAAATGTTCCAGAATTTTTACATTTATTATGTATGTCAAACCCTTTCTCTGTTTATTATTGTCTTCGATTGCAGCTATAATGATTGCCTGGAAAGTGGTAAATCAAGCAAAATTCCAACTGAAACATAATCGCAAAGATTTTATTCCCTCTCTTCGAATTTCAACAGTTATCATTTCACAAACGATTATTAATGGTTTCGTTTTTGTCGTAGAATTTTTCCTAAAAATTCCGTTAATTCTTGCATTGTATTTTAAAGTAAAAATTTATAATTCCCAATCGTATATCCCTGAAATGGATTACACAGGATATTGGGATTTTCGACTTCCACTTTGGTTTGATGGTCCTTCCGGGTTAACAGATATCGCCCCAAGACAAATGATTCGACAGCTTCGAGTTTTTGTTGAAGCTTTAATCATTTTATTTGTGATGACAGGATATCGGGAAGCATTAATTAGTTTCATCAAATTTGTGTTTCCCTAAATTATGCATCCTCACAAAGCTTATCAAAATCTTTTGTCACAGATCAATCAAACAAAAGTAACATCTTTGTCATCGTCATGAAAATGAAAATGATAAACATTAGAAATTATCATTTTTGAGCGAATTGATTTACTATATTCTTTTACATATTTTTTTCCAATACGTCTTAATCAATAAATCAGTTTCACTTTTTATTTAAAAGCTTTCATTTACGACATTCAATTTGGCAAATCTTTGTAATAAATTAAATATATAAATCCCTACATCCACAGAAATCAAACAAAAAAATTCCAAAATGAATATATCGGGAAAAAACTACTGTCAATCATTTTTGCGTATCCTGTTTCTCTCATACTCCGTTTTGGACACATAAAATGTGCTCTTTTATCGGTTTTTCACACACAACAAATTTTTTCGTGCCTCCGTTTTGAAAAAATGCAGCATTTTGCCATGACCTTTCTTCCGCGAATAATCTTGCAAAAACTATTTCTATACTTGTTGTTTTATGATTATAAAGTTGCTGTCAAAATTAAATTGTAATTATGGTTGGAACTTATCCAACTTTACCAAAATCTTGCATGAAATTATTTTGGGTTTTTTTGGTTTTTTTACGATCAAATATGATAATTTTACAAAAGTTTTGTACCAATAGATATTTTTAATGTAAATTTCCTTGGTATGACATATTTCAACTTTAAAAACTGCCTTTAAAATGAAAAATAATTAATTCTTTTCTATTTTTTAAAAATGTTCGTCTGCAAGACAAACAATATCATAAAATCAAATCACAGTTTTTGTAAGGAAGTTTTGATTTCACTAACTTGATGCATTTTCTTTTCATTAAAAATTAAATCAAATATTCAAAAATTAATTTTTTTTTTGTCTGTGGCTTTTTTTCATTCAAAAAGATCAAAATTTTTCTTCTTCATTTTTCACAAAATTTAATTTATTGGAAGCAAAAATTGATGTCTGCTGTTTTTTTAAGAAAAAATATAAAAATATTTTTCGCCACAAAAATGTATTTAACAGCATCAAAATCAAAAAAGGATGGGAAAAAATTTATTTTTGCGAAAAAACCATTTTTTTCGCAAAAATAAACGTCCTCTGTGAAAAACATTATTTCATTTGTGACTTTTTTAAAAAAAAATTAATAGTTTTAAATATTTCAGATTTTCGCAGTTTATGTAATAAAAGAATTAAAACTAAATATTTGAAAAACAAACATCAATCTGAACAAAAACAGATGAACTTTTTTAAGTGACAGTGAGAATCAAAACTTTCATTGTTCATGCATTAAATATTATAAATTAATATATTTAATTTAAACAAAAGCAAATTTTAATAAGTGTTTCAATTTTCATTGTTAAAAAAACATTCTTAAAAAACTTTAGTGCAGTGATATTTCATTTTACTCTATTTTTTAAAAATGTAATATCCGCTGGTTATTCAAGTTCCCTTGTAACAATTTTATTTTGTTAAATGAACGTGAAACATTTTCTATTCATTAATAATAGTATTATAAAATATTCAAACAATTCAGATCCAAGCTATGTGCTCAAAAGCAACACAGATTTTGAATTTGTTTTTTATTCAAATTGGTACGAACCCCTAAAACACAAAATTCAAAAGATTTACAAACATTTTAAAGCAAAGAAATAGAATACAAAGGTTAAAAAGGTTAAAAAACCCCATAATCAGACCAGAGGTCGTGGGGGCCCGATGCTGGCGCGACTTTCCAGCATCTGCACTTAGCATTTTAGGTGTCCGGATCTAAGATCCTTGCCGGCGCAACCCGGTGGTGGACCACCCCCTTTCGGGAACCTTCCACTCGAGCGGAGAGCTCATGTGAGTGTACCCATTGCCTTCCAATTGGTAGCGCCTGGGTTGGGCACGCACGGGGATCCGAACCTTCCACTCTTTAGAAACTAAAAGGTTTTTGTTAAAAATGTGTTTTTCTATTCTTTTCAAATATAAAAACATCTGTTTTATTTTTCGCTGAAAAAGATCAAAAAACTTGTGAAGCCCTTCACATCGCATTTTAATAAATTTCTTTATTCAATCGCGAAAGAAACGTCTTTCTTTTTTTGGCGGCGTTTAGTGTAACAAATTGATGTTTGCGTTTTTTTCAATAAAAAATTTTTTTTTCATTGTTAGGGGGCACAGCGATGCTCTTTTTTTCCAAAAGAAAAGCAAATTGCGTGGCAGAAAAAAAAAGTGAGGGGTGAGTAAAAAAATGGCGTCCGAGTGGCAGAACGCGCGCGTCCAACGAACAACAGAGAAAAAAGGTGCATGGCTCGATTACAGCCGCGGGTTAAAAAAATATATGAGTTATCTAAATAATGAATTTTAAATTAAAATGATTTTAGCAAAACCGCATTTTATTAAAAAAAATAATTTAAATAAAATAATTGGATTTAAAGCTTAATTATAGATTCTAAACTACGGATTTTTATTTAAAATATTGTTAGCAAAACTGCATTTTATGAATAAAATTATTAAAAACAAAATGAAGTAATTTTAATAGTATTCTATTTTTAATTTTTTGCGGAGTATTGAAAATTGTTGCAGATAATAATCACTGATTTAAATCTCCATCGTTTTTGCTTATCATTTATTTATGAGAGATTGTAATCGTTGTTGTATTTGTTGATGGTAATGAAGCTTTAACTTTAACAACTATGTCAATTATATCTGCAAATTCAATAAGCAATATCTACTAAATAAATTTTTTAAGACAACGATTAGTTTTTATAGCCAAAAAAACAATTTATAAATAATAATTTCATCTATCAAAAACAAACTGAATTAGTTTAAAGTTATCAAGGGATAACGAGTTTATTTACACCATACCAAGAAATAGAAGCTTTTAAGCTACCAATAATAAATTAATTCCTGCATGTTATTGAAAGATTTTTTGGGCATTTTTGTCACGATGAATCGTGAATATGCAAATTTATATAGCAAATTATGCTCTCTCTCATTCTCTATAAATAACCTTCGTTACTTTCTTTCTATGTTCATTCTTATACTTTGTCTATCATACAATAAATACGAAGCTTTATCTCTCTCTCTCTCTCATACAAATACATTCTGCTACGGCGATCAAGGATCTCCGTAACAATTTTCCTTCCACTGAATTTCCGGGAAAATTACTTGAAAATTTAGTTTTTTAAAATTGAGATTTTTTGCGGGAAATATTACTGTAACTGGATACGACCCATTTACCTGTCACAATTACAGTAGCATTTTTGCTTTTAAAGTTATTACTGAAATAAACAATTCTCTTAATTTTACTTGTAACTGCTTTTAAAACACTAATTTTGTTATTATCTAGCAATTGCAACCATTTGCGTGCAAAATATGTGACTTTGATATGTTTTGACAAAAAACATTTCATTTTTGTTAAAAAAAAAGGTAGCGTTAATTTATTTTATTGTCCATGCCTTTTTGGAGAAGCATTTCAACAGCAGGAAATCAAAAGAGAGTTAAAAAATTATAAACAAAGTATTTAATATTTTTATTTCTTTAATAATGTCCTAAACAATTTAAGTTTAAAATGACACTTGCTTTTTGTGTTTTTGTTTAAAAAAATTAAAAATTGTTTAACTTTCTACAGTTAGTTCAAGATTACTTGTTGGTTTGTAAACAGCAACGCTGTCATTGACTCCATCTTTTATTAAATATTCAAAAGCAAAAATTTATCCATCTTGTTTAAAAATTAGCAACTGAAATAAAAAATTGTCTATTTTTGTTCAAAAACTTTTGAAGAATATTTTCTTTTTTTTTAAAGTCTGGCCGTCAAATTTTGCAGACTTTCATCGTCTTTTTTTGATATTTCCTTTTCAGCTCTATTCAACACTTTTTTTATTTCAACAAAACTGTTGTCGAAAAAAAAATCATTTGTTCAAAATTTCTGAAAAAAAGCGATAGTTTTTGAAATTTATGTTCAAAGATTAAGCGAAAATTTGTTAATTAAAAAAATTTTCAAATCAAAACCTTTTTCAGTCAATAAATAAAACAGGTGTGACCATTTTTTCTTTGAAATGGTGTTGTTTTTTGTGTGCCCATTTTTATCGAAATGTTGGCGGCTTTGAATATTAAAGATTTTAGGCAATTTTTTTCAAAACAAATATAAAAACAAAATATATACCAAAAATTTAACAAAAACTGTATTTTTACAATACATTTTTCAACAAGAAAACGTAATTTTAATTAAATGTAAAATTGTTCAATTATCATAAGAAATGAATGTGTTTTGTTTTTAAAACAGCTGAATGGCATGAATGTTTAAATTTTTAGGCACAAAACTTCTTTCGAAACTACAGATACATTTTTATAAAACATAACACAAATCTATCCATTTAAATATTCAAAACAGTCTAATATCGCGTACAATGTGATCAAATTGATTTTTTATTATGTTTTGTTTAAGCCGAATTTTTTAAAAATGATACATGCTTCATGCATTGTTAAAACGGAAATGATGTGAGACAAATACAAAATTTTTTATCAAGGCAAACGTAGTACTTTCAAGAAAAAACATTAATTTTGATATTGCTTTTCTAACAATAAAATTTTTAAAAAACGAATTCCTTAATTTTCAAAGTGTTTTGAGTGCTCAAATATGTTTCCTTTGCATTTGAAAATAACAAAATTAAAACATATTATAAAAATTGGTTACTTCTTCAAATATTTTTATCAAGTTTTACATAAGCAAGTTTTTGCATTGTTTCGTTTTTTGAAATCGTTTGTATAAAATACCAATGGATTATTGAATAAATTAAAACATTAAAAATACAGACACAGTAAATAATCCAAAAGTTTTATTTCAGTTAAAAAAAGAACAGCTTAAAAATCTTTTAAAATATTTTCTTCTTTTTAAAAAACAAAATCTATTTCTTCTTCGTTAAAAAATAGTATTTCATTCTTTTTAAAAATGTGATTTTTTGAACGTTCATTCAAAAAGCAAAATGTTTTGAAATAAATGTTTAAAAAATATCTTTTTTTTTTGCAGAAAAGAAAATTGTCGCTTTTTTTGTGTTTGGTTTTTTCCATTTCAAAAATAGGATATTTTGAATATTTCAATGTATTTTTGACATCTCTATCAGTTAATAAATAGTTTTTATATTTGTACTGGATTTAATTTAAATTGTTTTATCGGTAAATTGATCATTAAATATTTAAACTAACATTAAAAAAATCAATCATTTACAAAAATTTGTTAATGAAAAACATTCATCCCTTCTCCCAACTTTTGTTAGTCAAAAAATGAAACTCTGATATTTTGAATAAATTAAAACTCTGTCAAAAGTACAAGCAGATCTTTATTTATTTTTGTTTCATTTTATTTAATTTAAAAATTTTTAATATTTTATTACTATTGCTTGAATCTAAATCCCCAGAATTTTTTGAGATTGTCCATTGTTTTGCAAATATTCGATTTTGATTTTTTTTATACATTAACTGCGAAACACTTTTTATGTATAAAGTTATATTTTTGTCCGTTGTTTTTTTAACGGTTATTTTTTTCCCGACTTTTTAAAAAATTATTGTTTTGTCCGGTTATTTATTTAATTAATGAATGATTTTGATTCATGCATAAAAAATTGGAATTTTGATGATTGATGTCGTTCATCCACAGATAACCCAAACAAAAAACAAAAACACAACAAAGACCGCTTTGAAGTATGAAACAGGGAAATTTTAGTGAAAAAAGAAAAAAGGAATTTATTTGAAACTTAAATGAATGTTTTGAAAAGAATTTTTACTTTTTCTTAGCATTGATTAACTTCTTTCATTAATTAATTATAACTACAAAAAACTATTAAATATTCAAACATAATTCGTGGAATTTTTTTGAAGGAAAACACAACATTCAATTTTTTGCTTTGCAGAGATTGTTCCCCTGCAAAAAATGATGAATGCAGGCAAAAACACACAAAAAATTTTTATCAAATGTTGCGGTTTTTAAAACAGAGAAAGAAAAATAATTGAAAAGAATTCCAAGTAAAGATTGAAAAAGTCAAAACAAACAAGCAAAAATTGCTCCAAACTACAAATTTTGTAGCTGCCACTCAACAAAAGTTGTAGAAATTTATTGACAGCTTTGAAGCGTTTTGACTAATTTAACAAATTTATGAATTATTACTATATTTACTAAATTATTATTAAAACTTTGATAATTTTTTTTTATTTCCATCCCCAGATAAAAAACATGAAGCGAAAATTCAACGAAGAACATTTTGAATAATAAAAAAAGTGAGATATTTGTGTAAAAAACATTTATGAAACTGTAATTAAAGTGTCGAAGAAATTTTCAAAAAAAAAAATTTTCTGGAGGGGACAATGAAACAAAAGCAATACGAAAAATAAAAACTATAATGGGATTTAAATTCGCACAAAATACAATTGAAAAAAGTGTGGAAAAACTATTTATTTAAAAATCTTATTATCTTTATCATATATAGTTCGATGTTCTATTTTTGGATCCTTTTTGAGAACAGGACTAATTAAAGTACGGCTAAAAAACATGCAACGAATTTGAGGATCTACCATTTCAATATCTTTGATTGGAAGAGAATTTTGTGAGCATTCAAGAATATAATCAATGCAGCATTCAATAAGTTCATCAAAGTTATTTTGCAGGAGAAAATTTGCATATTCGACAACAGTGAATGGAGTAAGAACGATAGATTTCTTGATGGCTTCCTAAAAATATACATAACTACAAAATTTGGAGAAAATAAATCCATGTAAGTTTTACCTTTAATCTTTCCATATCATATTGGTCAGCAAAGCGATAAAGCATTAAATAATTTGCTTTTTCCAGGGAATCAAAATAGTTCATTCCACTTATATATAACATATTTATTGCAAAATCCACAACTTCGAAAGAAAATTCAGGAATAACAATTTTACTTTCCATCGTTTCTTTCCATTTTTCAAAATCTAACATTCTTGCAAATACAGTAGAATTTTTAATTAAAATAGATTTATGAACCTGAAATAATCGTTCGTAAAAATGCAAAAACAAATTGTAAAAATTACCTTAATTTCTTTTCCTTCAACAACAAAAACAAAATCTTTTGTATCATTTTCATAATGTAATTTTCGATCTTCATCTGGTGCACTAAACCAAATCGAAAGATGATCAACATTTTTAACAGTAAGAGTTCCTTCAATACGAACAAACAAAATTTTATCTTTACAAGCAGCACAACCTGCACATCTATCAGAACACTCAAGAAAGAAATAATCACATTCTTTCTGGGAGTGACTATCATAGGTATCATGAAAATGCTGTGGTTCATTATTGTTAATTGTGCAGGTAAAATCAACGTCAAACAAATAAGTATTATAATCAACATCAATACTGAATGCTGAATACATACGTTTTCCCAAGTGTACATCAAAATAATATTTGATACCGGGAAAACCTGGTAACGAATATGTTGGAGTTTCAAGAACTTTTGAATTTTCGGGGTGAGCCAGAGAGTCAACGATAAATTTGTAAAAAGTTTTGCCGTCACCAGCAACATTAGATGAAGCCAAATTTTCTTGAAAAATATATTCACAAAAAATTGGAACTTTTACTTCCTGAAATACAATTTACAATTTTAAAATTAATAAGACTGTAGAAACATATTAGGTTAAAGCATGGATAAAACTTACAAATAAAGCATCTAGTTGCTGTTCAGTCATTTGTTTAAGCTTGAAAATACTACAACTAAAGTAAAGCCTGGTACCTGAAAAACGAAATTTAATAAAAATTATGTTATTTGTTTTATTAGAGCATAGTTTATTAATTATAAAAACAAAAAGGAATTACAAAATAATTTATGAAAAGAAAATGCGGCAACGAAATATGCGACGATGAAGAATGATTCACTTCGACTGAATGCAAAGCAAAAACGAAAGTGTCAGATCAACAGCTTTTACTGCCGTTGAAGTTTTTATTTCAACCGCATAACAATAAATGTGCGTCGTAAAAATCAATAAACAAAATCGTTTCAACGCATTTTTTAAAAGCACGACTTGTTTTTATGCAAAAATTTTTTCTACAAAATAAAATGAAAAAATCGACAATACAGAATATTTAAAATTCGAACGTAGTAATAATATTTTTAAGGTATCTTTGGCATGATAATTGTTCAGAGAATTGTTACTGCATGTTCTCTCGTTGATGTTTTTAAAATTTTTATCAAAAAATGGACAGAACGCTTTATTTTTGAGAACATTAAAATATTTAACATATTAGTTTAAAAAATCTGTTTTTCCACAAAAAGCATCAACTTGAAAATTGACAAGACTGATTTTTTGGTTTTATTTTATTCAGCTTGTTTTAATTTTCATCATCAATTCGTCTTTGTTCACCTTTTTTCTCTCAAAATTAAAAGTTCTTTTTTTAAAAAAATGCCTAAAGTGGCCCTGCAAGGGAACTTCCGAACAAAAAAATTATTATGAAAGAAATGGCTCAAAATCGGAAGTCAAAAGAGCTGATGCTTCGCAACTCGAAAAAAATGATAATTTTCGAAGAAAGAGTCGAAATCAAATTGGTTAAAAGTGAAAATATCCACAATATCCATAAGACTTTCTCGCCTCTGAAGAAGAAATTTAATGACTTTTAGTTTTTGTAACGAAGTTCGGATTTCACTAACTTGAGACATTTTCTTTTCATTAAAAATTAAACCAAATATTCAAAAATTAATTTTTTCTTGTCTGTGGCTTTTTTTCAGGTCAAAATTTTTCTTTCTTCGTGTTTCACAAAATTTGATTTATTGGAAAAAAAAGTGATGTTTTTTGTGATTTTTGCGCAAATGTTTTATTTTTTAGAATAGAAAAGAAGGTGAAAAAAATGTCTGCTGTTTTTTTAAGATAAAAATTATAAATATTTTTCGCCACAAAAATTGCATTTAACACCGTCAAAATCAAAAAAGGATGGGAAAAAAATTATTTTTGCGAAAAAACCATTTTTTTCGCAAAAATAAACGTCCTCTGTGAAAAACATTATTTAATTTGTGACTTTTTTTAAAAAAAATTAATAGTTTTAAATATTTCAGATTTTCGCAGTTCATGTAATAAAAGAATTAAAACTAAATATTTGCAAAACAAACATCAATCTGAAGAAAAACAGATAAACTTTTTTCAGTGACAGTGTGAATCAAAACTTTAATTGTTCTTTCATTAAATATTAAAAATTATTATATTTAATTCAAACAAAATCAAATTTTAATAAATTTTTGAATTTTCATTGTTAATAAACATCTTTAAAAAACTTTTGTACAGTGATATTTCATTTTACACTATTTTTTAAAAATGTAATATCCGCTGGTTATTCAAGTTTCCTTGTAACAATTTTATTTTGTTAAATGAACTTGAAACGTTTTCTATTTATTAATAATAGTATAATTTAATATTCAAACAATACAGATCCAATCTATGTGCTCAAAAGCAACACTGATTTTGCATTTGTCATTTATTCAAATTGGTAAGAGCCCCTAAAACACAAAATGCAAAAAATTAGCAAACATATTAAAGCAAAGAAATAGAATACAAAGGTTAAAAAGGTTAAAAAACCCCATAATCAGACCAGAGGTCGTGGGGGCCCGATGCTGGCGCGACTTTCCAGCATCTGCACTTAGCATTTTAGGTGTCCGGATCTAAGATCCTTGCCGGCGCAACCCGGTGGTGGACCACCCCCTTTCGGGAACCTTCCACTCGAGCGGAGAGCTCATATGAGTGTACCCACTGCCTTCCAATTGGTAGCGCCTGGGTTGGGCACGCACGGGGATCCGAACCTTCCACTCTTTACAAACTAAAAGGTTTTTGTTAAAAATGTGTTTTTCTATTCTTTTCAAATATAAAAACATCTGTTTTATTTTTCGCTGAAAAAGATCAAAAAACTTGTGAAGCCCTTCACATCGCATTTTAATAAATTTCTTTATTCAAAAAAAAAAAAACGTCTTTCTTTTTTTTTTGGCGGCGTTTAGTGTAACAAATTGATGTTTGCGTTTTTTTCAATAAAAATTTTTTTTTCATTGTTACAAAAAATGTGACTTTGATATGTTTTATCAAAAAACATTTCATTTTTGTTCAAAAAAAACAGGTAACGTTTATTTATTTTATTGTCCATGCCTTTTTGGAGAAGCATATCAACAGCAGGAAATCAAAAGAGATTTAAAAAATTATAAACAAAATTTAATATTTTTATTTCTTTGATAACGTTTTAAACAACTTAAGTTTAAAATGACACTTGCTTTTTGTGTCTTTGTTTAAAAAAATTAAACATTATTTAACTTTCTACAGTTAGTTCAAGATTACTTGTTTATTTTTGTAAACAGCAACGCTGTCATTGACTACGTCTTTTATTAAATATTCAAAAGCAAAAATTTTATCATCCTCCGTCTTGTTTAAAAAAATTAAACATTATTTAACTTTTTTTAAATATTCAAAAGCAAAAATTTTATCATCATCCGTCTAAGTTCTTGTTTAATAAATGAGCATTTGAAAGAAAAAATTGTCTATTTTAGTTCAAAAACTTTTGAAGAATATTTTCTTTCTTATTAAAGTCTGGCCATCAAATTTTGCAGACTTTTATTGAATTTTTTTGATATTTTTTTTAGCCCAATTCAACACTTTTTTTATGTCAACAAAACTGTTGCCGACGTATTTACAATAAAAAAAATATCCAAAAAGAAACAATGTGGGAAAAGGCTTAAAATATTTTATTAAAAAAACAATTTACAGGCAAATATAAACGTTAAATCTGTATGTCATTTTCAACAAATAATTTCAACAATATTAAATTACACCAAAACGGATTTATTAATTTACAAAATGAATAACTTTTTTATCTTTTTTTCATTTGAAATGCAAAAACAAAAAAAGCTTATATATAGAATGATTTACTGAACTTACTCACATATTGCTTCGAGTAATTTTATTTTCTTCTATTTATTAAATTTATTTGAAACAAAAAAACAAAAACATATATATAAAAAATGATGTTTTCCGCAAGCACTGGTAATTTCACCAGCTGAGTTTTTGCATATATTTTGCGTTTTTTAATAAATGTCATCTTTATTAAAAAAACCAAAGAAATGATAAAACATAAAATATTTAAAATCAAAACTAAACAAAATTAAATTAAATTAAAACAATATTTTTTTATTTAAAAAAGCACAAACTTTTTGGTTGAATGTTTTCTTCAGGAAAATGAAATGTGTTTTTTCTTCGTTGAAAAAGATCTAAATTTGTCTGCTTTCTCGAAAAATGCGATATTTTAAAAATTTAGAAAATTGATTGTTGTTGAGTCTCGAAACGCAAACTTGCTTTTTTAAATTTTGTCTAGCAGTGTTAATTTTTTTCAATTTTCGACAAATATTTTGTGTTAAAACTGGCGTGTTTCTTTTGAAATAATATTTTACCTAACAAGGACGTGTGAAAATTGTTATACATTGATTTGTATGGCTTTATTTTTAGCTCAATTATATCAATATCGTAAAAATGGGAGATTATTACAAAAAGTTTCAAGTCCAGTAAGTTAACGATAAAAATGTTGGTGTAATTTTATGTAATTTTATATAATTTCAGTCATAATCCTTATGCAAATATATCTAAATTAGCAACAACGACTTTGCCTCCTCCAACATCAACTCCAGAACCTCCAATTGATGCTTTAAATTTTCCATACATGATGGTGATCATATTTGCTCTTATTGCAATTATAATTATTTTTACAATTTTCTTTTATTTTCTTGGAAGACAAAAAATTGCTGAAACTGGTGGAGATGATATTGAATTGGAATCTATTGAACATAATCGTGCTGAACTTCGTGAAAATTATGATATCAAAACCAATGTTGCTGAGTAAATAAATGTTTTTATACTGTGCAAATCTTTTGTAAATGATGTTTGTTATGCTTTTAATTTAATAAATTATCAAATTAAATAAACAATAAAGTTGTATTACATTGAAAAGCAAAAATAAAGTTAGGGGAATTTTTTGGTTAAGTGGATATGTCAAATCTTCAAAAAAAATGATATAAATAAATAAGAACAAATTTGTGAGAATAATTTACAACAGAAAATAAAAAATCAAACGAAAAAAGGGCAATTTAAATAATATACATATACCCCCACATCAATATCAAATTTATGTCTTTTGAAAAAATTGTTCCAGCATCCAAATGATTAAAATATAATTTGATTTTGATAAAAACATTATTTGTGAACAATAATCAACACTTTTTAACACCTGGAACACAAAGAAAAAGTCAGGAGGATTTCTTTGTTTAAACGGATATATTATATCATGCCCTGGGGGCATATTACAAATAAAATGTGTTTTCTGTCAAATACAAAGGTTACCATTGAATTCCCCATGGTCGAAAACCTATATAGGAGTGAAATTAGCATAATTGCATAAAAATTCGATTTTTCATAAGCGATCGAAATTTTCAAGATTCTGAGTCGACTGTATTCATTATTTTGTAAAACATCGGGCGGAACAAGTTATTTGACGGTAATTCACCCCAAGGGGTAAAAACTACGGGGAATCCGATGGTGAGAAGAACTAGTCTAGCAAATTAATTCCTGACCTACTTTTTAGGCAAAATGTGAGGTCGAAGTGCGAAAAATGGGTCTTAACGCGAAAATTTCGAAAAGCGGAGTCGAGATTCGGATTCCCCGACCTCGAAAACCTATAGAGGTGCAATTATATCTAAAACAGATAAAAGATGAAAAAATGCCGTAGGAAACAAAATATGTCGACTTTGGCATTCTCGATGCTCTAAAAACGGCATTTTGCCGAATTTCGACCTAAAAGTATTTTTTTCCAGCTTCTTAAGCATGTTCGAAAACATAGGTAAAATAAAAAAATATTCGATTTTTTGGCGGTGCAGCTCGTTTAAAAAATATTGGTGGAATGCGTTTTAAAATGATACAAAACGGAAAAGATCATGATTTGTTGTGAAAACAATGTTTTAACTTTCAGTCAATTATTTTTTGAGTTTAAAATTATTCCAAATCAAACTTTCTTGCTAGAGGCCGTTAAAAAAATTGAAAAAGCTCATTACTTGCATATTATTTATTTTGAAACACTAGTCAAAAAACAAGGTATGGCCGATGGTTGCCGAAGGAATGAATACAGTCGACTCTGCATTTCAAGAATTTCAATCAGTTATGAAAAATCAAAAAAAGTCCATTTATGCTAATTTCTCACCTCTATAGGTTTTCGACGGTGGGGAATTCAATGGTAAACTTTGTATTCCTCTAAAATCACATTTTACATGCGAAATTCCCTCAGGGCATGATATAATATATCCGCTTAAACAAAAAATTCCCCCTAACTTTTTCTTTGTGTTTCAGGTGTTTAAAAGTGTTGATTATTGTTCACAAATAATGTTTTTATCAAAATCAAACTATTCTTTAGTCAAGAGTTAAAACAAAGTTCTTAAAGGAGATCTTTCATTAGATTCATTTTTTATTATTTCGCAAGAAAATTTGCAAACCGCAAATAACTGATAATCAGAAACTTTCGCTTTTTTCTTTTGTTTTTTGTCAACAAAAAAAGTTTTTTTTAATTATTTCATGATCATTTCAAAGAAAAAACTTTTTTTGTTGACAAAAAACAATAGAAAAAAGCGAAAGTTCCTGATTATCGTTTATTTGCGGTTCGCGAACTTTCTTGCGAAATAATAAAAAATGAATCTGATGAAAGATCTCCTTTAAATTTTTACCACTATGAGTTCTTTTATTATCACTTTTTTTGACAAAAAGAAACACACATTTGATAAACATTTTTATTGCAGCAAAAAATTGATCATTTTGTTGTGACAGGTTTTCTTTGTGGAAAAACTCAATACAGCACAAAAATGAATGTTCTTTCTTTTTTAGAAAAGACGCACAAATTTTATTTGAATATTTAATACTTTTTTGCAATAATCAATTGAAAAAAAGTTGATAAACCAAATGTTAATAAACATTTGAAAAATTTAAAATGACTTGGACCAGTTTGATCACAAGATAACAAAAAACAATATTAATTTAAAAATAAAGTTTAGTTTACGTTCAAAAGAGAGAAAAAAACAAAGAAAAGCATTTCAAGTAAACGTTATGAAATTCAAAGTTTTTTTGCAAGCAAAAATTGCTTCAACTTTTGTAATTGCAGAATAATCATAGGCATTTTCTTTAAAAAATGCATTTTGAAAAGAAAAATGTTTTTCTTTAATTATTTAATGTTCAATGTTTAAGATCGGTTTCTTAATCTACAATGCTGTTTTGTGAAGGGATGAATGTTTTTCATGAACAAAATTTTGGACATAAGTGATTTTTTTAAGGTTCAAAAATAAAAAATGTGCAATGAGACTAATACAATTGTTTACGTTTGAAATTTTAACACAGTTTTTTAAATGACAAAAATGTCAAAAAAACAATGAAATATTCACATTATCCGATCTTACTAAAACAAAAAAAATCAAAATGCAGTGACACTACTGTTTCCTGCAAAAAACTATTCTTTTTAAACACATATACCAAAAAATGAACTTTCAAAATATCACATTTAGTTAAACAGAAGAAAAAATGTTAAAAGTTTGTTTTCTTTCATTTTTTCCGTTGAAATAAAGAAATTCATATGAAAACAAACACACTGTAATGCCGGGGACTTGAAAAGACATTTTGTTTCAAAGAAAATGAAACAAATGTTTTTTTGCTTGTGGTTTTTAATCGTCCACAAATAATTAATTCTTGTATGTGCTTTTTGGATTGTCCCTAAAGAAAAAACAAACACGTCACAGCAATTGATGTCGTTCATCCGCAGATTAAAAAAACACAATGTATAAACCCAACGAAGACCAATTTGAAGTATGAAAAAAAGTGGAATTTTTTGTCAAAAACAACAGAATTTTTTTTTGAAACTGAAATGATTGTTTCGAAGAAACTTTAACCTTTTCTTAGCATTTGTCAAATGAATTCTTTTTATTTTATATTATGCAATGTTTCGCTGTCAGTATGTATTTATATCTTTTATGTATAAGAAGTAATAATTACATTAGTTTAATCTATTACCTTCTTTCATCAATTAATTATTACTGCAAAAAACAATTAAATATTCAAAGAAATTTTTCGTGATTTTTCTAAAGAAAGCATTCAATTTTTTGTTTCGCAGAGTCTGTACTCCCACAAAACATGATGAACGTCAACAAAAACAAACAAAAAACTTTTATCAAATGTGTGGGTTTTTAAAAAGAGAGAAAGAAAAAAAAGATGAAAAGAATTTCAAGTAAACAATGAGAAAGTCAAAGAAACCAAGCAAAATTTGCTACAAATTAGCTTCAACAAAACAAAAGTTTTAAAAATTTTTAGACAGCTATGAACCACTTTTACCAATTTAAAAAAATGGGATTTTTATGTAAAAATGCACACATGAATTTATAGGAAACTGTAATAAAAGTGTTGAAGAAATTTTTACTTTTTCTTTGCGTTTGTAAAATGGACTCATAAAAACATACCAAAATTCAGTGTGTGGTTTTTAAAAAAAATTCTCATTTCAATAATGTTGAAATCATAATTTTTACTCCAAGAGTAAGTGAAGGCTTTAAAATAAATATTTATCAACTTTTTTCTACTAAATATTGCTGACATTTTTTTAAATATTCAAAAAAAAATTTGTTTTTTCTAAAAAACCTAAACAAACAATTTTTTAATTTGCCTGTTGGTTAATCTTAGAAAACGTAGTAAAAGTAAAAAGAGCTTTTTTTCACTTGAAAATTGCAAAATTTTGAAATAAATGTTTTGAAGAAATTTTTACTTTTGTTTGCCCTTTGAAAAAATGAATTTTTTAATATAATAAAATGCATTCTAATGTAAAAGTTGGAGTTTTTGTTACACTTATTTGGAAAATTATTAAAAAATGTAATAAAAAAAGTTTATTATTTTCAATTAATTTCTGCAAAAAGGCATTTAAATATTCAAACAAATTATGTCTATCTCGTTCAAAAAGAGGCCAGGCAGATTGGGAGTGTCCCTTGTAAGCTCAAAAAAACCTCCATTACCAGTTTTTTTAAAAACGTTTTCTTTTTCTTAGCAATTGGGGAAACAAAAATGCAATTTTTTTTTTAATAAAAGATCAAAATCTTCTCTACCTTCTCTAAAAATATTTGATGTCTTATTAGTTTTAGGAAAAAAAGCGATGCTCTTTGAGATTTTTGTTTCACCTTTTTCGAAAAATAACTTTCTATCGCAAATGAAACAAACTTCTCCATTTTGTGTTTTTTATATTTTTTTTTGTGCTTTATATTTTTCAGATACAATGTTTTTTGAATATTTAAATTTATATTGGACATTGTCAACAGGGAAAAAGCTGTTATCAAATTTAAAATAATCCGGTGAATAACGATTTAATTCCCATTATTTATTTAAATTAAATATTAAACCAAATTTGAACATAAAATTTGTAATTTTTGAAAATATTTTTCTTGACAAAACCTTTATAGGACAATAAAGAGCACAATTCGAACCATTATTGTAATGTTACTAAAGAACAGCAATAAAAAATGAGACCGTATCAAATTTTTTTGGTTACGTTACTCTTATTACACTTCTGCAATTTCTATTACAAACGGGTTACACAAGAATGTTGAAACGATGTGTTTTCTTAAAAACGTTTAAATTTCACGTCTACGTGGACCTTATATATCGTATACATTGTTTTTCCATTAATTTTATTTTTTAATGATTTCAGCAATTGTTCATGACTTTGGCAACCGAGTTTTTGGTTAATTCATATTTTGAATATTGAAAAATACATATTTGTATTTCTTATTCACAAATTACATACAAATATTTATTAAATATTCAAAAGAAAAAGTCTATAATATAATTTCATTTTGGTTGGTAAAAAGAACATCGTACGAGTTTTTTACAAATGTTCTTATCGACAAGCGATGTCGAAAGTTTTGCATCTTTTATTCTTTCAGTTTAAACTAAGAAATTTATCGAACATTTAAAAATAAACAAACTGCAATATGCCGAGGACATATAAGACATTTTGATTTTTTTCAACGAAAAAAGAAACAGATGTTATTTTGCTTGCTCGGAGCAAATTCTTTTCGACAATCTTTCCATCTTTTTGTGTGCTCAATCTTAATAAAAAGCAAATGCGAAACTGCCGAAGTTTTTAAATAAACATTTAAGTATTTCTTTTTTTGAACATTTGATTAAATTTTTAAATGTAAGAAGAAAGAAAATAGTTAAATTTATAACTAAAACTAAATCATCATTAAAAAAAAGTGAAAAAAAAATAACCAACAATTTCAAAAATAAGAACATTAATAATAATCACATAGTGTTCAATTTTTTCTCATTTTAATTAAAATTTTTAAGTTAAAATTATTCAAACAAATAAACCGAAGAGTTCAAGTGAAGGATTTTCATCTTACCCTGTGTTGTACGTTTTTGCACTTTGTTATTACTGATAAATGATAACTATTTTTTGTATGTTATTAATGTCCATGTTTCCTTCCAGGGATCAGCGAAAAACTATTAAAGAATTTGAGAAGAAGAATTTAAAAAAGGGTTCCAAGGTTTTATTTGATTTTTAAATATAAAATATTAGAAAAATAAAAAATAAGTTTAAAAAACATTACAGAAATGCATTTTGCAGTTCCACATTGACTTTATTTTTGTGAACAAAACAGTCGATCTAATTTTATTTTGAAATCTAGTAAATTCAATCGCGATATAAACATTTTTCTTTTTGCATTTAGTGTAACAAATTGTTGTTTGCGTTCTTTTCAATGGAAAAATATGATTTCATTGCCACATAAATGTGTTCAAAAAGGCAAACTGGAAAAAAGATAGACAAAATCGAACAAAAATTTGTTAAATTTTAGTCATAAACGTTTTTTAGCTGAAAATAAAAAACGAGTTCGTTCATTGGGAACGTTTTGTTTCAAATCTCTATAGTTTTGAATATATAAGATTTTAAGGAGTTTATTAAAAATTTATTGAAAGTGTATACGTAAAACAAAAAAATGAAATAACTAATTTGCAAAAATGTTTAATGTTGTCCAAAATTGATTTAAAAGCAATAAATATAAGATATTATACATAGCATTAATTTCACCCAAGCTTGAAGAATCTAAGAGGGTTAAATAGAACAAAATCAATCCCTTTTAATATTGTTTTATATAGTTTACAAGATAAACTTTGTCTTTTATTTTTTTTAGTAATTTATTTCACCATGAAATGATTTTGAAATTGTTTATGTTATTATCCTAAAAATTACAAAGTGAATAATTTATCTGAAAATCAAGCAATCAAAACAATTTCTATAAATACAAAATACAATGTTCTCAACACCTCATATTAAAATAAATGTTTTGTCCAACAACATTTTATTTTAGTTCAAAAAACTGGTAAGCTTGATTTGAGTCATTTTATTGCCCTTGCATTTTTCGACCAATAAATCAACAACAAGAAATCGAGAGAAAGTTAAAAACTGATAAACAAATTTAATATTTATTATTTCTTTGAAAACGTTCTGAACAATTTAAGTTTAAAAATGGTTTTGTTTGACCAAATATAATTAAAATTTAACTACATTTAACTTTCTACAGTTAAATTTTTTAGTTTGTTTTGTAAACAGTAACGCTTTCATTGAGTATTTTTTAATTAAATATTCAAAAGCAAAAAGTAATATTATTAGTCAACTATTCTTGTTTAAAAAAGGCCAATTGAAAAAAAATTGTCGTTCAACAGTTTTTAAGATATATTTTCTTATTAAATTTTGGCCATCAAAAGAGACATATTTTGCAGAACTTTCATCATCTTCTTTTGTTTAAATATTTTGTTGCAGTGTCGATTGCTGCAAAGACATTTTGATCCTTTTCAACAAAAAAAAACAGATGTTAGAATGTTTGGTAGGAATAAAAAAACACATTGATTAAAAAAAATTAATCGTTGTTTTTTTAAGCACCAAATAAATATATGAATTTTTTTAGAATATTTGATAAGCATTTTTAAATGTAATAAAAAAAGATAACAGTTTCAATTAATAGAACTAAATCATCATCCTCAAGAATTCAAGAATTCAAATATAATGAATTGAAAGGATTTGACCGTTGTTAAAAAAAAATATGACGATCAATAACTTTTCACTTCAAGTGCATACACACAGCGCATCGTCTGTTGCTTTTTTTGACAAAGAGAAAAAAAAGAAGCAAAAAAAGTCCGCATCTTCAAAAAAAGATTCTGACAAATTTAACATAACAATATATTATTTTTTTGTTATTAATGGATAAAGGAGAGTCTGAAATTTAGTTTTTTCGCAAATTTGGAAGAAAAAAACAATTTTTTCGATTTTTCGCCTTATGTTGAAAATTCGCCATTTTTGGCATTTTCGATGGCATGCCAAATTGAAACTACACCTACAAATTTTCCAAAACTTGCCATAAAGCATTGTTAGACCTCAGGGTACATGGTGGAATACCTTTCATCTCAAAGTCAATGTCAATTATTTTTTTATAAACGATTATTTAAATTTCCCCTATAAAAAACGGCTGCTTGAGGCATTTTTTGCCGTTTTTGGAGTGAAAAAATTAAATTAGGTCCAAACTCAAAAATCTAATCGCAACGAATTGTTAACAGACCCCTATTGAACATGTGTATTTTGATTTTATAGTTTTCGGAAATGTAATTCCATAAATATTCAAATAAAATATGTGTGTTTTTTCTAAACAAGATAAAACATTCATTTTTGTGATTTATTGAGTCTTTCAGCAAAAAAAAATGTCACAATTAAATGTTCAATTTTTTGCAGCAATAAAAATGTTTATGTTCGTCTTTTGTAAAAAAGAGAGAAAAGAACTTTTTTTTCTCTTTTTTACAATTTTTAAGCAAAGACTGTTAAAGTCAAAATCAAATTTTTTTTTGCTGAGCGAAAAAAGCCCTAAAATTATATTGTTGTACAAAGTGTGTCCAAAAAAAATCGGCGGTGGCGCTATTAAATAAAGACGATCAGGGTGCAATATAAGGTTGTTGGTGGAATAGTATGACCCTTTTGCAGATTTTCATTGTCGAAATCAAAATAGAGTTTAAAAATGATAAACAAATTTAATATTTATTTTTTCTTGGAAAACGTCCTGAACAATTTAAGTTTAAAAATGATTATTAATGTTTGTCACGTCGTTTTAAAAATCTTAAACTGCATTTACCTTTCTACATTTAGTTAAAGATTACTTGTTTGTTTTGCAAACAGCAACGCTGTCACTGATTTTTTTTTTATTAAATATTCAAAAGAAAAAATTTTATCATCATCCTTCTAAGTTTTTGTTTAAAAAATGAGCATTTGAATGAAAAAAATGTCTATTTTTGTTCAAAAATTTTAAATGAATATTTGCTTATTAATGTCTGGCCATCAAATTTGCAGACTTTTATCGATTTTTTTGATATTTTGATTTCAACGTTATTTATTTATTTCAACAAAACTGGTGTCCGCGTTTTTACAAAAAAAAACGTATCACAACAAAAACGATGTCAGAAAAGGCGAAAAATATTTTATTAAAGAAAGTTATTATACTGGCAAATAAAAACGTTAATTTTGTATGGTTCTTTTAGCAATTAATTACAACATCAAAAATTTACATAAAAGAATTAACTAATTCACGTAGTGTTTCAGTGTTTCGAGTGATTTTATTTTTATTTGAAATGAAAAAGTTAGAAAAAAAACTTTTTTAAAAATGAGGTCATCCGTAAATAGCCAAGTAGTTGTAGTTGCACTTTGAAGGTGTTATCACTAAACAATTGATGAAAAAAAAACAAAAAACGTCATCAAAATGGAATAACCTTTGATTATATTTCAAAAACGAATTCTTTGAACGTTTTTTTTAGCGATAACTAGACACCCTGTTAATTTCATTTGAACTATCACTGATTTAATATGAACAATTCTACCATAAAAAAACATAAAAATGAAAAAAAATTTAACTTAATGTGTTTTTTATTAATGGTTTTTTGGAACCACATCTTGTGTTTTACACTCTCTTTGCACTTGTTTTTGCCATTTAAAATCAATTTTGTTAATATTAAAATGAAAGAAGAAGATATAATTGAATAAATACAAAATAAAATATTTAAAACATAAATGAAGTTAATCTTATAATTTTATTTTTGTTTAGAAAACAATAGCGACATATTTAAAGAAAATTTCTAAGCAATTACAAGAAAAGAGATTTTGTTTGAGCAATTACAAGAAATGAGAAAATATTGTGAAAAAATTTGTGTGTATGTTTCTTTGGCCGCAGAAAATTGATTTTTCTTTATTTTTAAAAAATGTACATTACGAATACGTCGGTTACATTATTTCACTTTTTGTTTTACACAGTTTAGACTGATCAACTTGAAACATTTTCTTTTTATAAATAATTGTATAATCAAATATTCAAACAATACAGATCCAAACTTCGACTATGAGATCAAAGGCATTGCTGATCATGCATTTGTTATTTATTCAAATTCGTAGAACCCCAAAGAAACACAAAATGCAAAAAATACACATCTATTTTTAAACTATGAAATAAAAACAAAAAAGGTTGTCGTTAAAAATGTGTTTTTCTATTTCCATCTAACAAAATAATATTTGTCTTTTTTCGTTGAAAAAACAAACATGTCTTTGAAACCCTTGACATCACAATTTGTTGGGTTTTCGCTTCTCTGATGAATTTCTCTTTTTTTCATAAAAAGTGAATCAAGTGCAAATTTTGTAATCCAAGTGTAACAAAAATGTATAAAAAAAACCGCGGACGTTATTTTTTCAAATTAAAAAAAAGAATAGAAAATGGTTTGTGTTTTGAATTTTTTGGATATATTTGTTTGGCAAGGTTTTTTTCATAACCTTTTTCAACAAATATAAATTCTAGTTTTTTAATCAGTAAAATGGTTAAAAACAGTAAAAATTATCAACAACAAAACGGGGGACATGTTTGCCATTATTTTAAAAACAAAAAAATTTTGTTCATTTTGTCTTTCATTTAGAAAGAATAGGGTCTTTAAATAACCTAGGAAATCTCAGGGAATTATTCAAATTCATAAACTTATTAATCAAAGTCTTTTTTTTCACGATTTATGTTTTTTGGCATATTTAAATGGAATTAGCTGCGTAGTTCTTAAGGCCACAATTGAATAATCATTTTTTGATTATTTTATCATCATATAAGTATTAATGAAAGAAAAAAAGAACATGTTTCCTTTCAGTTATTTCTCAGCAAAGCATCAATGCCAAATCGGACAAGAAACAACTTGGGCATAATGCATTTACGGTGATCACTAATAAAAAATAGAGAACAATAAACAAAAAAGTTGTCGTTTAATTTTTTTGAACAAAAAATTTAGCGGATAAACATTGTTCACTTTCTCGCAATTCAAACTTTGAAAAAAGCACAGATATTTGATTTTTTTTCAATGATGAAAAAAACGTATGTTGTTGCGTTTTTGGGACAACCTGATAATGCTTTTTATATTTCCAGTTGTTTCGAAAGAGTTTTTTCAACAAAAAAAACTAGCATATAAATACTTTCTTTGGAACGGTCTTTGATTTGATATGAAAAATTAAACATTAAAAATAACATTTAAATGAAAAACAATTTATAGCCATGTTTTCATTAATTATGTGCTTTAGGATTTATATATTTTTGACAATTGCTTGAATAAAATTATCTTGAAATCTGTACTTTTTTTCTTATATTTTACATTTAATTAAATATTCAAACAACGAAGAGTCAACATTGAAAGCGTATTTGTAATTTTTTTTTAATTCGTAGGAGCACACTCAACAAAAAAACTAAAAATATAAACAAACTTTTTCAAGTGTTGTCGAAGAAAGAAATCGAATAATTATCGCTAAAACTATTCCTGGCAACCAAAATAACATCCGTTTTGTCTTATGTTAAAAAAAATCAAAATGTCTTTGATGCCACGACGATGTTTTAGTTGTTTTTCAAAAATTAATTGTTGGATGATTCATACAATTATAATTTAACATACTTTGACCTAAAATTCACATATTACTTTTTGTGCAAATCAAATACTCATCGATAAATGCTATCGAAACAGAAATAAAGTTTGAATACAATTACATAGTAGAAGCCCACCAAAACATTCTGATATGCCTGGAAAAAGAAATAAAAAATGTCGTTTAAAATGTGTGTTTCTATTCCTGCCAAAACTAATAATCGTTTTTTTTTTTCGTTGAAAAAGATGAAAGTGTCTTTACAATGTTTTAATTTTTCGATTCTCTGCTAAATCTTTTACTTCTAGAAACAACACATTTTTGTTCTTCTTCGGTCGCTAAAAATGTTTAACAGTTAAAATTTGCATATCTTATTAAGAACATCCGTTAACAATTTAATTTAAATTCAAACACAGTTAAATTTTAAATGAATGTTAGAGGCTTCAAATAAAGCAAAATCTATTTTTAAAAAATGTTTTTTCCGCTTTTAAAGTCGTAGCAAAAATTTGATTACAAATATGGTGTGAATTTATTCAACAAAATTACATTTTATTTCATTTGTTGATAGAGATATTTATACAATTACTTTAAAAATGGTGTTTTTGAAAATGGAATTGGGCCGATTATAAATTTTATAAGAATATATTTCGAATAAGCAGATCTAAAAGACTTTGCAAAACAGGTTCAAGACGAAAATGGATGAACTCAAATATTCAAAAATTCTCATGTCAAAAAATTGATATTTTCGTTTGATTTTTGCAGTCAAAATTGTCCAAAAAAAGAATCAACAGAAACAGCAAAAATGCAGTCGTTTCTCTGTCAATTTTGCAGTGTAACAAAAAAGATGCGAAAAAAAGCAGACGTGCCAGTTGTTTTGTAAACTAAAAAAAGATATGAAACAAAATGTTATTTGAATTTTTTGGATAAATTTCTAAAACATTCAAGTTGAATTCCCAGCCTTGATTAATCAGTAAAATATTACTAAAACTGATGATAAGCTTAATTTGATAGCATATATTATACAATACCCAATCATTAATATTATATAAGTCATTCATCGAATTTTGCTTACAATATTTTTGATCATATTAATTAAAACATCACTGTGATTTTTGATATTTTATAAACATAATAGCAACAAATTTTATCATTTTTATCCTACATTAAATTAACCATCTTTTACCGTGTCCTTCGTCACATTCAAAGTTTATATTTCCTTTTCATCTTATGAAAATATCTTTGGTTGAACAAATTTTCTCATTGTTTCGAGTGCTTCTATTTTTTTCTCTTTCCCTTGGAATTAACAAAACAGAAATACATTATATAAACTATGCACATTTCATTGTTATCTTGTACTCCAAAACAAACTTTTTGCAATGTTTTGTTTTTTTTAATTTTAATTAAAGTATTTTTTTAAAAATGCATAAAAAATATTTGAAACATTCAAAATACAAACCAAGTTAGCCCTAAAATTTTATTTTAGTTATGGAAAAATATAGCGCACAAGTTTTTTACAGTGTTTTCTTCTTTTTAGAAAACAAAATCAATTTTTTCTTCGTTGAAAAAGATCGTAATGTCTTCCCCTCTCTTTAGAAAATTATTTTATTTTGAGATTATAGGCAATAAAACAATGTTGTTAAATATTTGTGTTTCAAAAAAGAACCTTTTTTGCAGGAAAAAGAAAAAGGCTGTCCAGATATTACGTCATCATCAAATTCTGATTTACCCATATACATCAAAGGCGCTTTTTGCCAAAAATCAAAGGCGGCACGGTCATTTACCCCTCCCTCCTCCATGACGTCATATCTGGACAGCCCCAAAGTGCCTGTTTGCATTTTAGAATTTCTCATTTTTTCGGTTTTTGGGTTTTGTCTTTTTAAAACAAATAGGGTGATTTGAATATTACAGTTTATTTTTAAAATTTTCAACAGTCAAAAAACAATTTTCAAATTCTGGATGTGAATAGTTAATGGTAAAAAATGTCGTGGATGTCACATTATTTATTCTTCATTAATTAACAAGCGTGTGCAAAATTTTTTTCATAAATAACATTTATTTTTACAAAATCTTCATCTATCATTGAAGCAAACACAGTAGTGAGTCTAAGGAAATAGCGTAGTTTTATATCCCGTTTTTTACCCCATTTTAGGGTACTGTAAATTGACCTTTCATATCCTTTTTAACGTTGCAGTTTGACCTTTCTCACACTCTTTTTAATTGCTTCCGTTTAATCCCATTTTTTGCGAACAGTCCCGTTTTTCGGATACTGTATTTTTCTTTTCTCTTCCTTCTTCCTCTTTTTAATTGGCCTCTAAAAGGGACAAACTTTTTTTCTTCCTTTTCTTTTTAATGGCACGCGTCTCTCTTTTTTAAATGGCATGTGCGGTCTCTTTGTTTTTAAAAGAGATCAATTTTTTCCTTTCTTTTTTGAAATAAAAAAAGATCAAAGCAAAAAGTTTTAGCTTTTAAAAAATGGTTCACGTAAAAGTTATTGATATGAAATTTTTAAATATTAAAAAATTTTAGTCATTGCAGTTTATTGAACCCAAAAAAATAATCCCAAAAATATTTCAACACTAAGAAATGCTTCAGGTAAATTATTGATTTGAATTTTAATCCGAAAAAATTTAAATAAAGCAATTAAAAACTATTAAATTGATTTTAAAAATTTTTGATCATTATTGATTTTTATAACCAAAATGATAAAACTTTAAGAAAAAATATTTGAAAAAAGGATAAGTCACAAAATCGAGGGACCATCTAAAAAAAAGAAAAAGAAAAAAAAATCGAAAAAATTAAAGAGAAAGAAAATTAAATCGTCACCTTCCTTCGAGTCAGACAAAATTAATGAATAAATCTGTTTATCAAAAAGAAACGCAAAATGGCATACTGACAAAAATAGAAAAACGGACAGACGGAATAAAATCAAACCGCCTTTTTAGGTTTTCTTTTAGAATAAATAGATACTGTTTTTTTTCTGATATAAGTTTATTTGTTATATAAAAATCCATATTTTTAAATATTTTATTATACAAAATTATTTATTTATCATAAGTTATGAACCCATCTTAGAATCAGGACAACAATTACACAAAAATTCGTCGGTGATCAAGCCACCACATAGTAAAACATCAATAAGCCTATCAAAATTTTCTGCACTTATTTCATTTTCTTTTTTTATGGCTTCAAAAGAATTTTTTTCTGGTTCCGACCTTTTTTCAACTTTAGTTTCGTTTGACATCACCGAATTCTCTTGCTTAGATCTATCTTCTTCCAAAACTTCAGCAACATTTTGTTTCACAACCATATTTTTATTTTTGTGTAATTTAAAAGTTTTATGTTTATATAGACATTTTTGGGATGTTCCTGCATACATGCCACTTGATGAAAAGTACACAACTGAAATATTTGTATCGGTTGGATCCGAGCTATTACTTCTTGTAAGCATGTCATCGTTTTCCACAAACAAGAAACATTCTACATTATCACCGTATTTTTTAGCAGTTTCTTTTAGCAATTGGATTTGATTGTAAGGTGGCATGATAGAATTGTTAGCAAGTGTGACTTTTTCAATTATAAATTTTTTCCTCTTTTTTTATTTTTGTATACAAGACATGGAAAATTTAATCATATCATTTTTTTTTCAAATAATCAAAGATTTTCTCTCCAGGATATTAATTAAATTTTATAAAAAATATTTATTTCAACAAGTATCAAACTACAAATCTGTCCGTGTATACTATGATACACACATTTTTCAGGATAAAAAATTTATAAAAATTTGAATATTTTTTGATAAAACTTTAAAAATTTTCTACAAAAATGTTAAGAAATAGATAAAAGATTGTTAAGAAAATTGTAAAATACAATGGTTAAGCATATAAAATCATGACAAATAAAATACAAATTTAATACAAAAACTAAAATGCTATAAAAATCATAAGAAATTGTTAAGAAAATTGAAAAATTCAATGATTAAGCATATAAAATCATGACAATAAAAATACAAAAAAGATACAAAAACTTTTAAGGTGAAAAATCCTTAATTTTTTAGCACACATGTGTCGACATTTTCAAAAAACTTTTTTAAAAAACAATTACATAAAAATTTTTAACTTTTTTTGTGATAAGCAACAAGTTTTTGTTTACTTTTGATTGTTATCACTAAAAAACAAAAGTTTTTAAATTATAGTTTAATCACTTAAAGATAAAAAAAAGCTAGCTGATTGATAAGCAAACTAACATATCATTAGCCAAAAGCACTGTCAAATTTTTATCTTATCACTGTAATGTGATATTGTATATCTTATCAATGTAATCTGATATCTTATCAGTGTGATCTGATAAGTTTATCATAGCCTCAGGGGATGTTTTTCTAAAAAACTTCCTAGATATGATCAAAAAGTTTATAATTGAAAAAGTCACACTTGCTAACAATTCTATCATGCCACCTTACAATCAAATCCAATTGCTAAAAGAAACTGCTAAAAAATACGGTGATAATGTAGAATGTTTCTTGTTTGTGGAAAACGATGACATGCTTACAAGAAGTAATAGCTCGGATCCAACCGATACAAATATTTCAGTTGTGTACTTTTCATCAAGTGGCATGTATGCAGGAACATCCCAAAAATGTCTATATAAACATAAAACTTTTAAATTACACAAAAATAAAAATATGGTTGTGAAACAAAATGTTGCTGAAGTTTTGGAAGAAGATAGATCTAAGCAAGAGAATTCGGTGATGTCAAACGAAACTAAAGTTGAAAAAAGGTCGGAACCAGAAAAAAATTCTTTTGAAGCCATAAAAAAAGAAAATGAAATAAGTGCAGAAAATTTTGATAGGCTTATTGATGTTTTACTATGTGGTGGCTTGATCACCGACGAATTTTTGTGTAATTGTTGTCCTGATTCTAAGATGGGTTCATAACTTATGATAAATAAATAATTTTGTATAATAAAATATTTAAAAATATGGATTTTTATATAACAAATAAACTTATATCAGAAAAAAAACAGTATCTATTTATTCTAAAAGAAAACCTAAAAAGGCGGTTTGATTTTATTCCGTCTGTCCGTTTTTCTATTTTTGTCAGTATGCCATTTTGCGTTTCTTTTTGATAAACAGATTTATTCATTAATTTTGTCTGACTCGAAGGAAGGTGACGATTTAATTTTCTTTCTCTTTAATTTTTTCGATTTTTTTTTCTTTTTCTTTTTTTTAGATGGTCCCTCGATTTTGTGACTTATCCTTTTTTCAAATATTTTTTCTTAAAGTTTTATCATTTTGGTTATAAAAATCAATAATGATCAAAAATTTTTAAAATCAATTTAATAGTTTTTAATTGCTTTATTTAAATTTTTTCGGATTAAAATTCAAATCAATAATTTACCTGAAGCATTTCTTAGTGTTGAAATATTTTTGGGATTATTTTTTTGGGTTCAATAAACTGCAATGACTAAAATTTTTTAATATTTAAAAATTTCATATCAATAACTTTTACGTGAACCATTTTTTAAAAGCTAAAACTTTTTGCTTTGATCTTTTTTTATTTCAAAAAAGAAAGGAAAAAATTGATCTCTTTTAAAAACAAAGAGACCGCACATGCCATTTAAAAAAGAGAGACGCGTGCCATTAAAAAGAAAAGGAAGAAAAAAAGTTTGTCCCTTTTAGAGGCCAATTAAAAAGAGGAAGAAGGAAGAGAAAAGAAAAATACAGTATCCGAAAAACGGGACTGTTCGCAAAAAATGGGATTAAACGGAAGCAATTAAAAAGAGTGTGAGAAAGGTCAAACTGCAACGTTAAAAAGGATATGAAAGGTCAATTTACAGTACCCTAAAATGGGGTAAAAAACGGGATATAAAACTACGCTATTTCCTTAGACTCACTACTAAACACGTGAACCTATTTTTTCTTTAATATTAATATAAACGAACTAATATCGTAGAGTGGTACTTTACTAACCTGCACTTTTTCAAACCTGCACCTCACATGAAATTCTTCATCCAATTTTTTTATCAAATTTCAAACATTTTTCGAACAATTTCAACCTAAAAAAATCACCATAAATTTTTTAATTGATGTTCTTTTTCGATAAAACTACGAGCGCGATATTTCTTTTCAATTTTTGGCAATATATGCTTGAATATAACTAACTTGAAAAATGTAATTTCTTTCTAACATTTCACATTTAATCAAATATTCAAACAACAAAGATACCATTATGAAAAAGTATTTGTAATATATTTCAGTCGGTAGAAGTGCACACAAAAAGCTAAAAAAATGAACAGACATTTTCAAGTGCTGCCAAAAAACAAAACCAAAGGATGTCCGCTAAAATTGTCTTCGCAAATAAAATAACATCGTTCTTTTTTCGATGAAAAAGGTCAAAATGTCTTTGACACCCTCACCACAGTGATGTGTTTGTTGTTTTTCAAATGTTTGCTGCAATGTCTTTATTTCGACAGAAAAAAACAAAGAAACATTTTTACATCAAATTTTCTATTCTATTTCTTTCTGTTGTGAAAAAATAGATTACTTTGAATATTTAAAACAATTTTTATTCCAAATTTTGCAAATTACACATAATATGTGTAAAAATCTTTTTCGAGTTTAAAGGTTGAACTAAAATGATGGAAAATTTTTAAAGAATTGTTAAATGATTACGACGAAACGGGTTTGGACATTATTTATTACATCCTTATGATTATCAAACACTCAGTGATATGTGCCATCGAAAATTTTCTATTGTGAGCAAAATATTTAAATAGAGTTTTCTACAACTTAAACAAAAGATCATCTGATAAAATTTATAAAAATCAACAAAGCTATTATTATTTACACGTATATGTTTTATTAAAGGCAATTGAAACTGCATCTGCATAACCTTGAGAAAGGTGTTCATTTTTGCATTTTTTGGTTAAAGCATCGTTGAAACATTTAATATATTTGTCCAATTCTCTGAAAAGCATTTTTTGTGTTATTCAATCAAGAAATAAAGTTTGAATACAACTACATAGTCGTGATTTATATTTTAATGTTTCGTTACAGATTTTTGAGATAAACTTACTTGCAACTTTTTGGATATTTACAATCAAATGGTTGATCAGAAAAAGATGCAAGACATTTTTGTTCTTCTTCGGTGGCTAAAAATTTTTAATCGTTAAAATTTGCATAATGCCCTAGGCAATCTTTTTGAAAAGCCTAAGCTGAATAAAATTTGCATACCGGTAT
Source organism: Panagrolaimus sp. LJ2414 (assembly GCA_024447195.1). Lineage (NCBI taxonomy): Eukaryota > Metazoa > Nematoda > Chromadorea > Rhabditida > Panagrolaimidae > Panagrolaimus > Panagrolaimus sp. LJ2414. The sequence goes on along the minus strand of JAMRXY010000094.1, from coordinate 54,947 downwards.
AATTATGACTGCAAATATATCGAAACGAATGTTCTGAAAATAAAACTGTAGAAACTTCTTCTGGCATTGTTCCAAAAATTTTTGCAAGTTCTTCTTTGCTTAAACTTTTACAACTTTTTGCACTTTCTTTTATACAATTTTGGTGTTCCTCAAAATCTCTAAAAACATTGTTTGTACAATTTTGTCGAGAAAATGCCTCCGGGTATTTGGCGGGTTACTGTTACCGCACGGGCTCATTTTGGGGCCAAAATTGTACTGTAGAGGCGGCCCTTAACACTTAGGTTAACCATGTCTAAAAACCATCAAAAAACCACATTAGAGGTTTTCATATTGTATTTTGGGGTTGTGCCGTTGAAAAAACGAAAATGGCAAAAAACACTGTTTTTTGGCACTTTTTTGACTGCCAAACGGGAACCAGGGCATTAATGAAAAAGTTAGAGCCTGTATTTGTCGGGCTATTTGTGGGCTACAAGATGGTATCAAAAGATATGTTTTAAACTCAAAAATGAAAAAAAAAGATCCTAATCTATAATGACACATTTTTACCTATAGATAAAGGTATGTCTGAAAATTTTTGTGTTTTAGGCAAGATAGTCACAAATCCCTCTGACAAAATCTTCTTATATATGGTGTGATCAAAAAAAAGCCAAGTGGAAGTTTCTAGCTAGCATTTTTCATTAAGTTCCCATGGCTTTACCATGTTGGGGTAGTAGTTTGGCATTTTTTCCCTACAGATGAAAAACGCGTAATATCGTTCTAATGGCCAAAATCATCTGACAAAATTTTATTATTGATGGTGTGATTATTTTAAGAACAAATTCATGCTTATAGCTACCCGAAAAGATGACGATCCCGTCGATATAAGCAAAATAAGCCTAAAAACGCTCCAAAGGCCTAAAAACCCAACCTCAAAAACGTTTTATGGTATTGAAATTGCCATTAAAAAATTCCCTATAGCTGGTTCAACAAAAACAAATCTCAACAAAAGTCAAATACATCTGTAAAATTTTTTTTTCTGTTAGTTTGAATTTCACCAATACCCCCAACATCATTTTTGTCCTATAACTCGATTATTTGGTCAAGTTTAAAGAAGTAAACGATTTTAATATAATTTTTAGGACATTTCAAACATAGGATGTTATTAAACGAAAATAATAAAAATCGAAAAAAAATTTTTTTTGAAAAACTCCATGTGGTCCCCCCTGTGAAAAAAGTCGAAATTTTCCAAATTTCGATTTTCGGGTTGCACATTTTCCAAAATTTTTTTGCATCAATCTTAAGTTATTTGGTAGTGATTTTGACCATATTCGACCCCCTAAATCAAAAAACCGTCTCTACAGGACACTGAATGAGCCCGTGACCGTATGCTCATAATCCAGTTATTAAATGAACTTACTTGCAAAACTTTTTGGTAACAATAAAAGATATTTTATCCTTATCCTTTGTAAAGTCTTCATAACATTTATGTAAAGCCTATAAGAGAATGATATTAAACTTTGAAGAGCTTTATGTTAATTTTACTTTTAAACTTTTTTCATCACATTCAGCATTAACGAATTTGGCAACACTAAAAACTGCAAAAATAATCAAAAGTAAAAACTTCATTGTTAATGACCTTTTAAATGAAAAAACATTAATTTTGATTTAACAAACAATTATTTCTTTCTTTTTATATTTTTTTAGATCTTTTGTTTTTATAAAATTTTTGGTAATCATTGACCGCTGCACTTTTTTTTGGTAAAAACGAATATTGTTTTTTTCCTTTGTTTGTGTTACAAAAAAAAGAAAAACAGAAATAAGGAAGTAAAGTTTTGGGTTTTTTGTTAATGAAAAAAAAAGAAACGTTTCGTTGCTTTTTTCGATGAAAAAAAACTTGATTCCCATTTAAACTAGCCAACGGGGAAACAATAATTAAAAATTATAACAAATACGGCTGTTGCAAAGGAAGACGGGAAAAGAGATTAAAAGTTGCAGACGGGATTGGCTTACTGTAAGACGGGAAAAGAGATTAAAGAGAGATTCTGAATCGGCTGTAAGACGGGAAGCGAGATTAAGTTTTTTCTGATAGACTACCGTACAACAGCCATCGCCCTCTGCAATAAAAAAGGCGGACATGTTGATGATCGCCGCTTCGCGGCGATCATTTATCCCCCCGCCCTTTAGTTGTGCAAGAAAACATCACTGAAAACAACCAACTGTTTTTTGTTTTATTTGTTTTAGGTCTCCAAATGCATTTTGTAATAGATTCACATTACGAATATTTCCCGTAAGTATCCGGATTTAATGAACATCTATATAGTAATGTCTTATTATTTACCTGTTCCCGGGATAAATGCTTTCTGACTCACCTTGAATAAATTTATTTAAATTATGTTAATGTATTATTATTCCAGATTGCCTATATTTCCTACAGATTTTTTAATTTATTATTTTATCATATAAAAGAACCCGGTATTTATGCTTTTTCTCCTACAAATGCATTCCGAATTTGCATTCCCATACAACAGGTTAAAAATTAAGTTTATTGTAAAAATTGTAATTTAAATGAATCTAATAACATTTGTCCATAGAACTAATTTTATTTCATTTACCGGTACTTTATTTTTTTTGCAAACCCTATACTAAAAAATAAATTGGAGGGTTGAATGATACAGTTTTATTTATTGCAGAGGGCGATGGCTGTTGTACGGTAGTCTATCAGAAAAAAAAAATCTCGCTTCCCGTCTTACAGTCAATTCAGAATCTCTCTTTAATCTCTTTTCCTGTCTTACAGTAAGCCAATCCCGTCTGCAACATTTAATCTCTTTTCCCGTCTTACATTGCAACAGCCGTATTTGTTATAATTTTTAATTATTGTTTCCCTGTTGGCTAGTCTCCTGAGCCGTCTGCTGCGAAGCAAAATACCATAATACCGCTGCGCGGCAGACGGGATTGGCTGCTTAGTTATTAAAACTATAAAAATAATGTTCAGGGCTATCTCCCCCTCAAAAAATACAAACACCCAAAAGTTTGAATAATAGCGATTTGCAATCGCCATCTTTACTTTTTAAGAAAACCGATGACCCTGATCTCGAAAAGAACATATATGGTCTGAAAAATGAGTCGTTATGTATGTATTTTGATATGGGCTACCGATTCAAATACTTATCTAAGCACGTACTTGACATCAATCATCAAAACCCCACAAAACCCCGTTTTTTAAAGAACAAAGCAGTCCCCCGGGGTCAAAAATGAAAATATACCAGAAAAACTAGTGTCGATTTATATGTAACTAATCACTGGCTATCGATTCCAATACTTATCTAAGCTCGTACTTGATAAAAAATCTCGAAACCCCGCAAAGCCCCGCTTTTTTAAGAAAAAAGTTGTCCCCCAGGGTCAAAAATCAAGACATATCAGTAAACTCAGTGTCGATTTATATGTAACTAATCACTGGCTATCGATTCCAATACTTATCTAAGCTCGTACTTGATAAAAAATCTCGAAACCCCGCAAAATCCCACTAAAAGTGGTCCCCTGACCCCAAAAATGAACCGTTCGGGACAAACCAAAAGTCATTTAGTACTATTTGGGCCATGCCCGATTCATTCCGATACCTCTTATAAGCCCCTCTTATCGATAACATCGAAACTCTGATTCGTTTTTTTGTTTTTGAGGCACATCTCGGGTCCCCGGGGTCGATGGGGGTCAAACCCAAGAAATTATCAAATGCGATTTTTTTCTCTACATACCTGCCAAATTTCATAGTTCTACGATTAAAACTGACGAAAATCGATTTTTAGGGGTAGAAAGGTAGGGAAGTTGAGTCGTAAGCAGCCGCAGCGCGCCCCTTCGGGGCTCGCTGCGTCTGGTATAAAATCATATTTTCAAGCTTTCGTTCAAAGTAACAAAATTAAAAACTGTTAATTAAAATTGTTTCGTTTTGCTGCTGATTTTTCAATGTCATAGTAGCCTTTTTGCCTTGAGTGCTTTCTTATAAAAGTTTGTGATTTTAAACAAAGATACAAGAAGACTTGATAAAAAAATAAAATATTTAAAACAAAATTAATATTATAAATTTATTTTGTTAACGAAAGAGACATTATGAAAGTTTTGTAAACGTGTTTTCTTCAAATATGCAAAATGACATCTGTGTTTTCTTCGCAGAAAAAAGAGTTTTTCTTTTTTTTATAAAAATGTGATATTTTGAAAGTCTTAACCGAAAGAAACAGCGATTTTTTTGGAGATTTGTGTTCAAATGTTTTTAAAAAATGTTTTTAAAATTCGCAGGAGAAGCAAAGTCCCGCAGTCTGCACATTTCATATTTTTCAATATTTTAGTTTTTGTCTTTTTGAAAAAGCAGGTGATTTGAATATTTTTGAAAAGCATTATAAACTCGAAATCTTTTTTGGAGTGATACAACACAATCTTGTGATAAAGCCGTAATTGAATTTAAAAAACAGAAATATGACCTAATTAAATGTCAATTTTTAATCTTAAGAATAATGTAACGTCTTCTCAACAATTTTTTTTAAAGCTATCATATATTGAAAAAGAAATGCAGTATTTAACATTGAATTTAAATATTTTAGTAACACATTTAAAAAATTATTTATATAAAACTTTATTAAGAAATTCCGTGAAAAACACAATAATATAAAAAGGCAAACTCTTCACAATTGTGAATTCATTCATTTCATTCCAGTGCCGTATTTTTTCAAACCTTCGCAAACACTTTTATGATCCAATTCAATCCAATCATATTTTTCACATTCATTTGAGCAATACCGTGACATTTTACAACCAGAACATAAAACAACTGTGTCTTGCTTCCCACAACATGAACATTTTTCATCAGCATCCTTATCATCTGTAAAAAGTTACAGTATGAAAAATAAATTTTTGCATGATAAAAATTACTTACCAATAATTAAACATGATGGATTTGTAACAGTAATAACAGGAACTCCAACAGGAGAAATTATTTTAATTGGATTTTTAATAGTTATTTTAACATTTGGTCGAAATTGTTTCATAATTTTTTCGATATCTTTTTTTGTAGCAGATTTTGGTGAATCCATGGATGCAACTAATCTATAAATTTATTCGAATATATTTTTTGTTTAAAATCCCATTAAATACTTTTACCTTTCAACATCACCATTTTCATCTCGGAATAATACAGTAAGAGTAAACAATGGAAGAGCCCAATCGATAATATGCCCTTCAAGAACTCTTCCATCAAAAAATCCTTGATCAACGCGAATCATATCTTTTAAGGTGATGCTTTTCATCGAATCAAGATTTGGAAATGATATTGGAAAAATATTAGATGCACAATTTTGTTCAGATACAATTTTTTCAACTTTAGTATCAAATTCAATGAAACGTCTTCGATGATGTAAAAGTAAATGTTTGCGTTTAATATTGGATTTAACAGCTTCCAAATTTTGATATAATGGTGGACCTGCAAAAGTATTTGTATCAAAAGGAAACATCGTCAACGCCGTTTTAAATGTAAGTTTCAATAACAGCTATTTCGAAAAAGGCTTCATGGTTCGTAATTAATTGGCTCAAACAATTTTTCATTTCAGATATGCAAATTTTTTGTGGAGAGAAAGTAACAAAAATTTTTCGATATTGCTTGTTTTGGTTACTGTCACTTTTTCTATCAGAGCTATTTATCTGAAGGTGAGATTGACAAAAAATTCTTTATGCAAATTTTTCGTACGCTCAAAAACAGCACAACACAGCTCTGATAAGCCACTAATAAAGTTTGAAATAATGAACACTTAGTTAATGTTAGCAATTTGCACTTGAGAAATTATGCAAATTTTGACCAAAATTAAAAACTTTATCTCAAAAATGATGAGTTTAACTGTGAAATTCACTTTTGAAAAAAAATTTTCTCAAACAAATTTTTTTTGATAGCAAAAACAAATAACTGAATTTAGTTGGGATTTTTTAAAGTCTTAGGAATCTCAATTGAACTGACCTGATGGATTGAGAATGCTTTCAATTTTAGATTGATCTTTGTTTACCAAATAAATCATTCCCAACTTTTCTTTATTAGGATAATCATATGGTAGAAAACAGGGCAATTGCTTCTTTTCTGCAGCTAAACCAGCTTCAAAAAATTCCATAAATTTTGGAGTATTCTTTTCACCATAATAAAACTGAGCTTTCAAATAATGACATAATGGAACTTTATCATGATCATCTGGAACTTGGGAAATAAAATCATCAAAAGCTTTGATGCATTCTTGTGAAGATGGTTCTTGATAAAACAGGACAGCAGCATGCAAAAATGAAAGTCGATCAGAATTTGGATGAAGCTTAAACAAAGTATATTAAATAAAAATTTCATCAAGAAGAAAGTTTTCTTTTTCTGATGTCTATTTATAAGAGCACTCAGGAAAATTAATTAATTTATAGATAGAAATTCATTGGTTTTGATACAAATTTCAACACACATTTCTTTATGTTCACTCATAAAAGAGTTATCGAAATTACAAAAATCGTTTTTAACTTTTTAAGGTATCATTTTTAAAATTTTTAAATAAAACTCCCGAAAATTTTTTTTAAAATACTTTTACAATTAATTTTTCATCAATAATTTTTTTATACTAAATTGTTAGATAAAAAATTCATATCCAGGGGTGGCCATTTTCATTTCGGAGGGGGCACGCCTTTGATCTTTTACCGCTTATACACGGCGGCGGCAAAGATAAAAAGATTTTTTCATTTTGGGGGGCACGTGCCCTCAATGCTCTCTCCCCCCTCTCTACAGCTTTGTACTCAATGTTTTTTTTTACCCGTTTTGGGCTGCAAACATTAAAGTTTACAAGTGCTTGAAGGAAACTGTAAAACAAGGTTTGCACTTTAGAAAAAGAAAAATTCCATCCAGAAATGACGTCTTTGGGCGAAATAGGGGGTAATGACCGCCTTTGATGTGCTGCAAAGTCTGTCTTTGGTGAATAGGGGGTAAGGCTAATTTTGAGATGGAGTCGTATCTCGATAATCCCTTTTTTCAATTTTGTTCAGACGTGGTATTTATCCAAACTTACCTTTAAAGCATGAGCAGAAGTTTGCAATGCTGCTTTTAATTGACGTAAATTCAAAAGTGCCGTTGCTTTCATATCAAGTAAATATTCATCTTGAGGATAAATTGGAAGTTTTTCTTTAACTAACTTTAACAAACTTTGACCATCTCCTTTTAATGCAATAAGTTTTATGCAGCATGTTAAAGCATCAAGATCATTTGGATATATTTTGAATCTTTCCTAAAAAAATATACTGTACTTTATTTATCAAAAATGATTTAAAAAATTTACTTGAATTGGTGATGTTAAAAATTCTGGAATTTTGATAATTTGATGATGCAATCGAATGGCTTTTGATAAAACTGACCGTAAACATCTCCAATTAATGATGGAGTTGAGGGCCCATATTTTGCCCATAAACTCGTCTAGTATAAGGAATAATTGTGGCAAAAAATTAGCTGCTAAATCCTCATACTGTAGATTTAACATGGACTTAAAGTTACGGCACCTGGCTCACAAATGACACATCTTGGCTCACAAAAACTAAGGGCAATATATTTTATGACCCTGTAAGGTATAAAAATTTGTATAATTTGTATTTAAAAATATTTTGAAGGTCCTAAATATATTAAAATACCATCGAAAGTTTTCGTGTTGGAACCAAATTTCACAAAAATGTGGCCACTAATCAATTTTTGTCAAAATATTGCAATTATTTATTTATCTATTGTTTTTTTTAAAATTATGAATGACTTTTTTTGGGACTTTTTTTAGGAAATTTTAATCAATAATAGGCAAGAAAATCTCAAAATTTTTAATTTAGAAAGTGTTTTTTTTAAATATATAAATAAATAATTGCAATATTTTGACAAAAATTGATTAGTGGCCACATTTTTATGAAATTTGGTCCCAACACGAAAACTTTCGATGGTGTTTTAATATATTTAGGACCTTCAAAATATTTTTAAATATAAATTATACTAATTTTTATACCTTACAGAGTCATAAAATATATTGCCCTTAGTTTTTGTGAGCCAGGTGCCGTAACTTTAAGTCCATGTTAAATCTACAGTATGAGGATTTAGCAGCTAATTTTTTGCCACAATTATTCCTTATACTAGACGAGTTTATGGGCAAAATATGGGCCCTCAACTCCATCATTAATTGGAGATGTTTACGGTGAAACAAGTTCAGTTGAGTTTGATTGTTTAAAAGCTTCAATTGCGGCATTCAAATATCCCCAAATTTCAAGTTGTCGTTGAGCAATTACAGATCCATTTTTTGCTGCTTCTTCAATTTTTTCGCGATATAATTCTTGATCAAGTGGATCACCTTTTCTGTTCCCTGATTCAACGGCACTATCAAAACATTCCATATAAGTCATTTTTTCAACTTCTTCCAATCTTTGAACAACACGTAAATCACCTTTTTCTCTTGCTTTTTGTAACCAAAGTTGTCCTAAAAATTTGCATAATATAGAAAAAAGATGGTATAAATTTCATAACACCCCAAAAATTTTCAAAATATGCAAATCTTACCTTCATTTTTATCTTGTGGATTTGGAATTCCTGAAGGGGTTCCTCGACCAGCAAAATAACATTCTGCAAGGTTTCACATTGCTTCAGTTACACCACCTTCAGATGCAAATTTAAAATATTGAAAGGCAACTTTTGGTGAACTTTCAACAAATTGACCATCCATATACATCATTCCCAAATTATTTGCTGCACCTGCCGAACCATTGTTTACAGCTTCAATATACCATTCAAATGCTTTCTTAAAATCTCTTTTCACTCCTTCACCTTTTTGATACATATTTCCCAAAACTTGTTGAGCTGATGCAATACCATCACCAGGCTGAAAGCATATATTTTTAAACTTTAATAAATAAATATTTGTCAAAAAATCATACAACTGCTAATTTTTTTGTCGTTGCAGCTTTTGAATACCATTTAAAAGCTTTATCAAAATCTCTTTTAACTCCTTGACCCATTCGATACATATTTCCCAAATTAAACATTGCACAAGAGTCACCACTTTCAGCAGCTTTAGCATAAAATCCCAAAGCTTTTGCAAAATCTTGTCGACCGTAAAAACCCATTTGCCATTTATATCCTTCTAAAGTATCAAAATTTTTGCCAAATTTTGATATAAATTCTTTTTCTGTTAATCCTGATCTTTTGTAAGCATCTTCAAATTGTTTTTCAAATGAACCGGGTAAAAAGGATGGATCAAAACTATCATTGCGTTCACGAGTTATAAGCTTAAAAATTTAGAAAGTAAATATATTAAATTTTAACATTTTATTATTTTCCCACCTTCACAGTAATCGAACTTAGCTCATCTCGACATTCTTTTGATTCAGAGTTTAAAGCAACTGCCGTTGTAAAAGCTTGTTTAGCTTCATGCAAATTTCCAAGTGCTTCTTCAGCTCTTCCCAATCGAAAATATCCCCGCCACCAACTTGGTCGAAAATTGATTGCAAGTTCTGCATTTGATTTTGCCATTGCAAATGAATCTTTGGTTTTTAATGAAAAATATGCAGCACTTTTATTTGAATAGATAAGAGCTTGATCATCATTTGATAATCCAGAAATTTTAAGAGCTTGATCATAAACATCAATAGCTTCAGTATACTTTTTAGCCTAAAAATCAAAATTTAGCATATATTTTTGAGTTATATATATATAAGCATACTTGAAACAATATATTTGCATCTTCTTTAAGCTTTTTAAATTCCATTACAGTATCATCATTTACAGGTTGGTCTTTTGATTCACCAATTTTCATCACTTCTATTCCATCAATTGCCGATTGTGTTTCCCCCAGGCAATGATCAATACTTTGTTGATTCTCTTCCATTTTTGAAGTAATAATTCTTACTTTAGCGATTAGTGTTCACTTCCAATTCAGTTTTTCAAGAAAGCGAGAATGAAAAAATCCAATTTTCTCATTTCCGCTTTACCGCTTGGCAACGGGAATCCCGTTATCCTGTTGAAAGTCAAAATTCCCTTTTTTTGAGAGGCTACTTTTTATGGTTAAAATGGACAAATCAACTAAAAATAAACAACAAAACTATAAGAATAATTTATTGTTATAGTTTTGTTTCATTTGTTTCGTTTGTGGTATCAACTACTTTGTTGAAGGAATTCAAATTTGCCAAAATTATTTTGCTTCAAAAATCATGAAAAAGTCTAACTTTTAAAAAAAGAATAGATTTGATTTTGCAAAAATTTTTGGTAACAGGACGGGATAACAGAAATCCCGTTTTTCGAAAATAGTTGCGGGACGGGAAGTGAAAACTATGAGCGATAAATTTGCTGCTAAATAAGAAAAAAATTTTAAACAAATCAAAGATTAATTATTATTATCACGGTAATTATTTGATTTAAATCAAAAGTCTGGATTTCGTTATTTATTTTTAAATATTCAATCTATTTGTTTATAACTAGAAACGCAAAGTGGAGTGAGTAAGAATGGAAAAAAAGGTAAATTTGAACAATCTGAAAAAAGCAACTCTGCGCAAAACAAAAAAAAATGGGCGCTCAAAAGTGAGCTCGTTGTTGACTGCCATATTACCAGACGCAGCGCGCCGCTGCGGCTGTTTACGACTCAACTTCCCTACCTTTCTACCCCTAAAAATCGATTTTCGTTAGTTTTAATCGTAGAGCTATGAAATTTGGCAGGTATGTTGAGAAAAAAATCGCATTTGATAATTTTTTGGTTTTGACCCCCCATGCCCCCTGGGACCCGAGATATGCCCCGAAAACGAAAAAACGAACCTGGATTTCGGCGTTCCCGGTATGGGGGACTTTTAAGAGATATCGGAATGAATCGGGCATGGTCTAAATAGTACTAAACGACTTTTGGTTTGTCCCGAACGGTTCATTTTTGACCCCAGGGGACCACTTTTTCTTTTAAAAAACGGGGTTTTGCGGGGTTTCGAGATTTTTTGTCAAGTACGAGTTTAGATAAGTATCGGAATCGATAGCCCGTAATTAGTTACATATGAGTCGACACTGGGTTTACTGATATATCTTGATTTTTGACCCCAGGGGACCACTTTTTCTTTTAAAAAACGGGGTTATGCGGGGTTTCGAGATTTTTTATATGTCAAGTACGAGTTTAGATAAGTATTGGAATCGATAGCCCGTAATTATTTACATATGAGTCGACACTGGGTTTACTGATATATCTTGATTTTTGACCCCAGGGGACCACTTTTTCTTTTAAAAAACGGGGTTATGCGGGGTTTCGAGATTTTTTATATGTCAAGTACGAGTTTAGATAAGTATTGGAATCGATAGCCCGTAATTATTTACATATGAGTCGACACTGGGTTTACTGATATATCTTGATTTTTGACCCCAGGGGACCACTTTTTCTTTTAAAAAACGGGGTTTTGCGGGGTTTCGAGATTTTTTATATGTCAAGTACGAGTTTAGATAAGTATTGGAATCGATAGCCCGTAATTATTTACATATGAGTCGACACTGGGTTTACTGATATATCTTGATTTTTGACCCCAGGGGACCACTTTGTCTTTTAAAAAACGGGGTTTTGCGGGGTTTCGAAATTTTTTGTCAAGTACGAGTTTAGATAAGTATTGGAATCGATAGCCCGTAATTATTTACATATGAGTCGACACTGGGTTTACTGATATATCTTGATTTTTGACCCCAGGGGACCACTTTTTCTTTTAAAAAACGGGGTTTTGCGGGGTTTCGAGATTTTTTGTCAAGTACGAGTTTAGATAAGTATTGGAATCGATAGCCCGTAATTATTTACATATGAGTCGACACTGGGTTTACTGATATATCTTGATTTTTGACCCCAGGGGACCACTTTTTCTTTTAAAAAACGGGGTTTTGCGGGGTTTCGAGATTTTTTGTCAAGTACGAGTTTAGATAAGTATTGGAATCGATAGCCCGTAATTATTTACATATGAGTCGACACTGGGTTTACTGATATATCTTGATTTTTGACCCCAGGGACCACTTTTTCTTTTAAAAAACGGGGTTTTGCGGGGTTTCGAGATTTTTTGTGTGAAGAATGAGTTTAGATAAGTATTGGAATCGATAGCCTGTAATTAGTTACATATGAATCGACACCGGTTTCAGTTGTATATCTTCATTTTTGACCCCGGGGGAACCCTTTTTCTTTTAAAAAACGGGGTTTTGCGGGGTTTCGAGATTTTTTGTGTGAAGAACGAGATTATATGCACGCACATATTTAACTGTCCATAATGATGAGCTAAATTTGTGTTCCTTTCGAGTTTTGCTTGTCATTTGTTATTTGAGTGAGTGAGTTGGAGGCAAGAGGGAAATGAGGCCCGGCCCGAAGGGCCGGGGCTTATGCCTTCTTGCCGATTTGCATGTTATTTGTTAAGAGTGTCATTGGGTTGGAGGAGGAAGGGAAGAAGAAAAAAATTTCAACCATATTATTGGTATTTGAAATTTTAATTGAAAAATCATATTTGATTAAGAGTAAATAACAATTTAAACATTTTTAAAATAAATCTTTAAGGGATTTGCATGTTGTACAATAGTAAAAAAAATATTCGGGTAGATCAGCTTACAATCATGATATATGTAAAATGCAAAAAACTGTAAAAAACAAAATTACTGTAACTATTGCATCATATTTGTTAAACCAGAATTATCTTAATAAATCGTTTTTTGTATTTTTTAATATTAGAAATAATTACTTAAAATTTATAAAGTCTACATTTTCCTCAAGAAATAACAACAAGCTATCAATAATATCAAAAATAACTTGATCAAATTCTTAGTTCTTATAAATCGTAAACTTTACCTTACAGCAGACGGCTCAGGAGACTAGCCAACGGGGAAACAATAATTAAAAATTATAACAAATACGGCTGTTGCATTGTTAGACGGGAGAAGAGAATAAAGGTTGCAGACGGGATTGGCTTACTGTAAGACGGGAAAGGAGATTAAAGAAGAGATCCAGGATCGGCTGTAAGACGGGAAGCGAGATTAATTTTTTTCAGTGGGACAACTACAGCCATCGCCCTGTGCAATAAATAAAAGGCGGGCCTGTTTATGATCGCAACTCCGCGATCCTCAAAAGATCAACTTCGAACCCTCAAACAGATTTTTTGAAGTCTTTTTAAAATGATTACTGAAATGTGAAAAATTTAATAATACCCTATTACTTTTTTCCTAAAAAATTGATTTTTAATTAGGCTATAGCCCATGAAACTAATTTTATATTTTGAGTTAATCAAACTGTTGTGTTTTAATCAAGAAATAATTTTTAATTGATTACCCACAAATCCCTTTTTTAAATGCATTAATATAAGTTTGTTTAAGTCAAGCCCCGAAATATACCAAAAGGGGACAGCTGAATGTTTTTATTTAAAGGGCGATGGCTGTAGTTGTCCCACTGAAAAAAATTAATCTCGCTTCCCGTCTTACAGCCGATCCTGGATCTCTTCTTTAATCTCCTTTCCCGTCTTACAGTAAGCCAATCCCGTCTGCAACCTTTAATCTCTTCTCCCGTCTTACATTGCAACAGCCGTATTTGTTATAATTTTTAATTATTGTTTCCCCGTTGGCTAGTTTTGAAAAAAGTAAGGATTGTTAATGTGTAAAAAGGAAAAAAAGAAATGCTTCTTTTACGCGCCAACTTTTTTAATATAACAACCGATTTTTTTAACATTAAAAAAATTCAACCTTTCGACATCTTTTTCAATGGTTTTTTTCTTTCTTTGTTTGGTTGATTTTAGAGAGATTTTTGAGGTGCTGAAATGTTTTGAAATGCAAATTTTCTTCCGGTGTTATTTCAATTTGAAAAAATAATAACAACGCTGGCTAATTTTTTCGTTGATCGAAACACAAAAATGTAATTTGACAAAAAGTATAATAATTAAAATAAAAAAATTTTACAGCTATCTTTACATGATAATTTCAAGAATAGAAATAGTAACAAAATAGATAAAAGTAACCAATAAATTTATTACATTAACAAATTCACATGTTAAAATTATTGGAAAACTTTCATTGTACTTTAATGGCATCTCAAAAAATACAGTAATCTAAATTTTAATTATTTGCAAAATTATTACTTTGTAAACGGTTTTGTAAATAATATCAACTTCAAAGTAATTATCAAAAGTTTTAACAACAGTGACAGTAAAATCATCAACTAAAAATTATCAAATTTGTAACTTTTAAACATATAAAATTACTCCAATCAGGGCCACAAAAAATTAGAAGCGAACTAAAATATAGAAATTGAGAGTGACAGGAGCAAGCTTCTGTTGCTGGCGAATAAAAATTCATAAAAATCAGGGATACATCAAAATGATTAAACATGATAGATTTCATTTTTGTTTGTTTAGACAATATATCGATTTTTTTTAAATTAGTTATTTGATAAAAAACAAGAAACCTTTTTATCAAATAAAAATACACATTCTTTTTTAATTAAAGGCATTTTTCTTAAAAATTTATTCAACCAAAACAAATTTAAAGAGAACTATAGGTTTTAATATTAAAAATAAAACCACAATATAATTTTTGCAGAATTACCTGTGTATTTTGCTAAAAATTTGGTTTTGTTTTTAGGTAAAAAGTTACAGTAATCTTAAACACCAAATAAAAAACTACAAAAATTTCAATTAATCATTACACAAATTATTATCATATTACTCAACGATTGCATTTCTACAAATCCTTCAATTTTGTACAATCAATTGCAGTAGCATTCTTACGAATTTTATGTTCAAATCCGGCATCAATATATGAGCAACTTCCGATTCCAATTGTTCCTGCAGGTCCAAGCCATCCATCTTCACCATTTTCATTTCCAATTAAAAAATATTCATGTCCTTTTGAAAGCGTCATGCCACATGCAGAACTTTGTTGATGGGAATAAATTTTTGTTGGATAATTGTTTTCGAATTTTGGTGGCATCTAAACCCAATTTTATGCAAATTTCATGTTGAAGTGAAAAATGTGTAACCTTGTAAACTTCAGTATAATTAATAAAATATTCATAATGAAGATGACCTTCAGAATTTACATCAGTGACAGTTACTTCAGCAACTAAAAGTTTAAAAATTTATTTGATAACCTATATCTTAAATGGACCATTTCAATTATGCAAATTTTTGTTTTTATTATTTTTTAAATATTGTTTCTGGGAATAAAGTGTTTTTTGGAGAAAAAAATTTGAATAACTAAAAAAACTTTTAATTAAAAATAACAAACCCCAATCAGAAGTACAAAAAACTCGAAGAGATCGTTGTGGATCATCTGAAGTACAAGAACATCCACTAGAAATTGAAAAATAACTTGCAATGATTAATATTGCAAAAAAAAGTTTGAACATAGCTGTTGAATTTTTGCTGAAATGAAAGAATTAAATGTGATATTTTTTGATAAAAATAAAGTATTATTAAAAAAAATCAGCTTGCAAATGAAAAATTGATTGAAATCAATGAACTTAATTTAAAACAAAAACAGATGTAATCTTGTCAGTTTTTTGCTCAACAACTGTTGTTTTTTACTTTTGAAAATAGTTTTTGCTCTTTTTTGTTTTTATTGAACTTAAACAAAAAAAATGGGACTCATTTTTTTGTTATTTTTATTCTTTTAATTAATTGTTTTGGGAAGTATTTAACTCAAAATGTGATATTGTTTTTGTATCAGCTAACACGATTTCTATTTTTCAAAAAGATAAACAATAAAAAAGTGTCCGGGTTTACAAAAAACTTTTAATTGAGAGAAATTTGAATCAAAAAACGAATTTAATTGTTTTTGATAAACGCAAAAGAGTTCATCAATTATCATTTTTTGTATTTTTTATAAAAATACGACAGTAAATTTTTTGACAATCATGAATTAATTTAAGCTTATTATTCAATTTAAATTCGACATCCCTTTTTTGTATTAATTTTTTTGTGTAACAAAATAATGTCTGCAATTTTTTTTACAATGTTTTTGCCACAAAAAAGGATGAACAAAATCGAGCATAAATGTGTTTGATTTTTGTATTGAAGGGTCTTTTTCTTAGCAAAAATAATCTATTCATACAAGTTTGCATTTATTGTGAACATTTTGTTCTAAATATCAATGAATTTGAATATTTTTATATAAATTTATTAAAAAAATGTATTGAAATGGTATTCTTGAGATCAAAACAATTTCCAGCTTTTTACTCAACTTTGCGTGGACGTTGCGATGGACATCTAAAAGCAATAATTATTTAATTAAATTTCTACAATTACACATTTCAAACAATTGTAAGCTATTATTATTGATTTTTTACGAAAATATTTTATCAAAAATTCGAATTTCTTCTTTAATTTGCTCTTAGTGTTTCTGCTTCTCAATTTTTTTCTTTTCATTGAAAAATAACACAAAATTTAGTTTAAAAATTTGGCATTGTCTGTTGCATTATCGATCACAAAGTTTTTAACTTTCTTTATTTCCTTAAGCATTTTTGCTTTAAAAAACAAAAAACTCAACTCTTAATTGAGAGAAATTTCAAACAAAAAAGCGAGTTTGATTGTTTTCGTTAAACTTGCAAAAAAATTCATCATTGATATTTTTTGTTTTTTTTAAATAAAAATACAACAGTAAATTTTTTGACAATCATGAATTGATTTTAGCTTTTTATTCAATTTAAATTCAACAATTTTTCTTTTGTATTTGCATTTTTTTGGTGTAACAAAATAATGTCTGCAGTTTATTTTCGATGAATATGTCTTTCCCCCAAAAAAAGAATCGACAAAATCGAGCATAAATGTGTTTCATTTTCTGTATCGAAGGGTCTTTTTCTCAGCAAAAATAAACTATTCATAAATATTTGCATGTCAACATTTTGTTCCAGATATCGATGATTTTTAATATTTAAGATTTTAGCATTAAAAACAAATGTATTGAAACAGTATATTTGAAAATAAAACAACAATTGTCAGCTTTTTACTCAAAATTACGACGTAATGAATGTTTACGTCGTAATTTTGACGGCATCAATAAATATAAAAAAATATTTTGTAAAATTTCAACAAGAATCATAAATGCGACAGAATATAACGGTTTTTGATTTGAACATTTTTGTCACTTTTTAATCAATAAATTTGTTTAAGGTATATATCATATTTCATCATAAATGTTTTTTCATTAGTTTAAAACCATTAAAAGATGACAAAAAATGTAAAAAGCTTTGTTACTGATACAGAGTGTTTTAAATAGCACTTTTTTACCTTTTATTCTAAAAGATAAAATTTAACAAGATTTTAAAAATTGTTGTTGTCAGGATATGAATCACGGGTCCCGTAACAAACTTTTATTCTTTTTTCGTTTCTTAAAAGGCATTTATGTTTTTTTATTAACGATGTAAAAAATTATAAAATATTTAAAACAAAAAAAATATTGCAATTTTTCTTTAGTTAGAAAAAACTAACATAACAAGTTTTTTAAAAAACGATGTTTTCTTTTTTCTAGCAATTGGGGAAACAAAAAAGCATCGTTTTTTTAATAAAAGATTAAATCGTGTCTGCCTTCTCTAAAAATATTTGATGTTATAAAAATTTAGGCACAAAAGTGATATTATTGCTGTTTTTGAGATTTGTGTTACACTTTTTTCGAAAAATATATTTTTTTTGCAAATGAAACAAACTGATCCAATCTACTTTTTTTATGTTTCTTTTTTTATTGTATTTCGTTGTTTAAGTTTTAAAAATAATGCAATGCAAAAAATTGACTGTTTAGTTTTCTTTGGAGAAAAAACACATAAAATTTATTTGAATATCAAATAGGTTTTATGCAAATTATGCAAAGAATTGTAAGTCAGATAAAATATATTACTGTAAATATTGTTTTTCGAAGAAGAAATTCTATCTAAAGTTCAAATTTCTTCTTAGATTTGCTCGTAGTGTACTCAAATTTTTTACTTTTCATTTGCAAATAACAAAATTTTAAATCGTTATTAAAATTAGCATTGTCATTTTCGAAATATTTGATTATTTCGTTTATTGAAAATCATTTGTTTTTATTAATAAAAACAAGGAAGCATAATTTATGATAAAAACTAAAATATATTTAAAACAAAAAAAAGGCCTGTAATTTTATTTCGATCAGGAAAAAAACTAGCACACAGGTTTTTGAAAAGTGTTTTCTCCTTTCTTTAAACTGCTCAAAGAAAATGACATCTGTTTTTTGGATGAATCACAAGTTTTCCGTTTTCTCTAAAAATGCGATATTTCGAAAGTTAAAATAGAAAGAAGCAGCGATGATTTTTGATATTTGTCTTTAATGTTTGGTAAAAATGTCTTTTTTTCGTCAAAGACAAAAAGTGCTTTAATCTGCGTTTTATTTGTTTTTCTTTTTGTTGTTTGAATATTTTAATTGATTTTTGACATTTTAACAGGTAAAAAGCAGTTTTTAAATTTGTAATATTAATAATTTTGAAAGGCTCAAATTCATGTTATTTAATATGATATTTAATCAATTCACAGTATGTATTTAAATATTTAACAATATTAGAACATTGAGTTTGTTATTTTAATAAACATTTTCATCTCAAATCCCTTACCTAACAATAAATATTATACTTATTAACATTGAAATATTATAAATTAACTCCAAGATCTTTCAATAGCCCTCTAAATGCAGCTGCAAAAAAAAGGTTTTTTCAATTGCAAGAAAAGAAAAAACAAGATTTCCTCCTTTAAAATGACTTGTTTGTTTCAAGTCATTTCAGATTCATGTTCACATAAACCTTTTTGTCATATAACTTATATAAATTTTATTTATTTTTTTAAAAAATGTTTTTTGGATCGATTGTTTTCGAGCAGTTTAGCATTTTTTTGAATTTAAATAATGGAAAAGATTATGTAGTTTTTTTGTAAAACTAATTCACACATAAATGTTTACTAAATATTTAAAAGAAAATTTGAAACAAAAGACATTCAAAAACTTTGCGAAAAAACATTAAATAAACAATTTTTTTTATTGCTAAAGAACTATTGATTTATTTTCTAAAAATAAATTCAAGAAAGATCTTTGATGCTTAGAATTTTAATGCAGAAATAATACAAAAAATGTAAAAATTATTTAAACACATTGAACACAGTAATTTTAAAAATTAATAACAAACAAAAACTAAAACAAAGAAAGTAATATGTTTTTTTCTTTCTTTGTCTGCAACTACGTTTGCAAAGGCATTGATTCACTTCTGTTTTCATAACTATCAAACTATTACCAGATGGAATTATAACTTTCTGCCACCTCCAGTTTTGATGTGAAACTTTTATTTGTTCTCTTTTTCAATTTAATATATAAAAGACACTGTGAAAAAAATCAGATCTTTGTTGCTGCTTCTAACGATCCAAAAATTTTTGATTAATTAAAAATCTTTTTTTGATTAATAGTTTTTTCATCCCCGTAGGGGAATTGCTTTTTTTGGGTTTTTTTTAATTGCAGTGTTTTTTCCCGCAAGAGCGATAAATGACCTGATTTCGGTTGATTTTTTTCTGCTAAAATTTTTGTGAAGAAAAGAAAAAAACGATGACATCAAAACGGCCGCTTATGTTTTTTACTGCCTTTTTTAACGCCTTAGGGGGCATACCCCCCAAGGCGATCAAAGCGGCAAGGAGGTCGATATTTAGGATGTTGTCTGATCATATAAAAGCTTCAGAGAATTTGGTTAAAAAATATCAGTTTTCTTTTCGTTAACATTCGTGGCTTTAAAGTTTCTTTCTGTGATTGCTGACTTTGATAAATTTTGATATGCTCTTTTTAGATGGACACGACGAGCGTGCAGACCGCACCGCTCAAGGAGACCGAAGAGCACCGCCAAATGCGACGAATTGCTTTTGTTGCAATTGTTGTTTCAACCGTTGCAGTAATTGCATCAGTTGTAACTTTTCCAATGCTTTACAACTATGTTCAATCATTCCAATCACATCTTATGGTTGAAACTGATTACTGTAAAGCTCGCTCACGTGATATGATGCTTGAAATGACTGCTCTTCAAATGGGAAAAGGACATGCTAATCGTGTTAAACGTGGATGGCTCTTTGGTCAATGGGTTCCTGAATCAGGATATGGTGGGGGATCTTCTGGCAGCAACACCGGTGGAAATCATCCCGGTGGTTCTGCTGGAGGATACGGTAGCGCCCCTGCTGCCTCTAACCCCGGATATGGTCAACCAGCTGTCAATGCTGAACCCGTCTGTACTGCTTGTACATGCCATCAAGGAGCACCCGGTAATGCTGGACCTCCTGGCCCTGATGGTAATGACGGAAAAGACGGTGAAAAGGGCGCTGATGGCAAAGTCGGCAAAGATGCTGAACTTCTTCCTGCACAATCCGAAGGAGAAACCACAATTTCATGCCCCCCTGGACCTCCTGGACCTACCGGACCAATGGGAGCTCGTGGTCCCCCCGGACCAAAAGGCAGCCCTGGTGAACCTCCACGTGATGGAGTTCCTGGTGAACCTGGTATGCAAGGACAAGCTGGCCCACAAGGCCGTCCCGGCAGAGAAGGACCTCGTGGAGCTCCTGGAGCCCCTGGCCGTCAAATTCCTGTTCCCGGAAATCAAGGACCACCTGGTGTTCCTGGCAAAAAAGGTCCAGTCGGACCTAAAGGTGAACCCGGACCAGCTGGAAACAGTTATGATGGACCACCTGGTCTTCCCGGAGATGCTGGTCAACCTGGTCGTGAAGGCCGTTCTGGTCCAGTTGGTCCACCTGGACCATCTGGTGATGACGGTGAAAAGGGTGGCTGTGATCACTGTAAGTTTAAATTTTAAACTTTTAGCAACATATTCAACAACATTCTTTTTACAGGCCCTGAACCTCGTACACCTCCAGGCTATTAAGCCCATATATCACTCCCTACAATGATTCAACAACATTTTTATTTGTTATTTACCATCTACAGAGCTCCTTCGCGGTCTCGGCGCTCTGCTCCTCGTCGCTTGTCCATCGCCCAAACTGGGGTCCAAAAAATCTCATTTTTATGTATTTTATTAGTTTAGTTTTTGTTTGTTTTGTTTTCTAATTTATTGTTTCTCTTAATACACCCAAAAAGTGTATTCTGCGTTTCATTAAGGACTAATATTCATCATTATCTTGTCATCATCATCAACATCATCATCATCAAGTCATTTAGCATTAATAACATCTATCGCGTCCTTTTTATTCGCTTAACATTTTTTGTGTCTTTTTTATATAATTTATTTTAATCTGACGGAAGCGTCTTTTAAAAAAATCTTTAACGAATTATCTGTTTTGTTTTTTTAAATAAAATGATTTTCCGTTTACCACTGTTCGATTTGACAAACCCAAACTTCATTTTTCTCTCCCTTATTTCTTTTAAAAATCTAAAAAAGTAAAAATGTAAATTTTTAAAAAAAATTTTCTATTTTTTAACAGGATTCTGAAGCCAATTATCGAATTTTTTCCAATTCTACAAGTTTAGTATCGCTTCGCCTTGATGAGTAGATGACGAAAATGAAAGGATTTTTTGTTATTTTAAGGATTCTGAGTCCCATAACAGGATTCTGGAGCCGAAAAATTAATTTTCTAAAAATTTATTAATATCCAACCTGGAACCATAGTCTACCTGCATTATATTCATGACTGATCTGTACTTTATTGAAAAGGTGCAGATTGGAAAAAGTGAAGGTTCGTGTTCGCTCTTATTTTTGTATCAGCTAACATGGTTTGTATTTTTCGGAATGGAAAAGAATATAAAAAACCAAGAGTGTTTTTACTAAATTTTCAATTAAGAGAAATTTCAATAAAAAAACCGAGTTTGGTGGTTTTCGTTAAACTTACAAAAGAATTCATCAATGATATTTTTTGTGTTTGTTAATGAAAAAACTACAATAAATTTTTAATTAAATGTGAATTAATTCTTGATTTTTATTCAATTTACATTTAACAACTCTTTTTTATACGTCTTATACTTTTTTGGTGTAGCAAAATATTGTCTGCGGTCATTCCCTCAAAAAATGGACAAAATCGAGCAAAAACGTGCTAGACTTAACATCGAAGGGTCTTCTTCTCAGCAAAAACAAACTATTCATAAATGGTTTCATTCATTGTGAACAATTTGTTTAAAATATCGAGGATTTTGAATATTTTTAGTATGTTATTTAAACAAATGTTTTGAGAGTTTAAACTTGAAGTCACAACAAGAATTGCATGCTTTTTAATCAAATTTGCGAGGAGTTTAGAATTTTCCTTCAGCAACAATAAATATAAGAAAGTAATAAATTAAATCTCAATAATTCCAAGTTTTAAAAAATGGTAAATCCGACAGAATCTATTACTGTAAATAATGGTAGTTGATTTGAACGTATTGTCGATTCCCAATAATAAAATTTATTTTTTTGAAACATGTCGAATTTATATTTTAAAATTAGCAATGTAAAAAAAATAAAATATTTAAAACAAAACAATATTGTCATTTTCCTTTAGTTAGAAAAAAATCAACACCACAAGCTTTTAAAAACAAATTTTTCTCTTTTTTAGCAATTGCGCAAAGGCATCGTTTTTTTGGTAAAAGTTCAAATTATGTCTTCCTTCTCAAAAAATGAAGAAAATCTCTTCAAGAGATAAAAATGTTTAACTTTTATTGAACCGCCAAAATCAAACGAGACGTCATTAATAAATTTTATTAACCATATCAAATATTGAACAACGGATTTTTAAGTTTAAGTTAACTTGAATTTTACACTTTATAAAAAACAAACTGTGATCCCCCAAGTTTAAAGGGACTGTCGCAGACAGTTTAAAAATAACGGACATTGATGGAAAGAAATTCAAACCTTTTGCAAAAATATAGAATATAAAAAAACTGCAATTTTTTCCACCTTTTAAAATTTCCACTAGAAATATTGATTTCTTCGCTAAAAAATTCATTTTTTAAAAACCATCTTCGCCTTTTAAGCCTTAAATTACACAAAAACGATAAAACAGTGTAAAATCTTTGTATAGAGTGATATTAAAAATCCATAATGAAAAAAATCTCCATTTCAAAAAAAATTATCATATCATTATGTTTTTCCTGGATGATCATCTTGGATTTTTTATGAACAATTTTACCTTATAATTTTGTTTGTAAATGAAAAATATTTCATTGACATTTATTTTTTACTAATGAATATTTAAAAATTGATAAATAATAGCTTTCTTTTATAAGTGAAACTAATTTCTTTAATCTGCATTTTATTTGTTTCTTTTTTTCCTGTGCTGTTTTTTTTATTTTTAGAAACATTGTTTTTTAAGTGTTAAAATTCATATTTTTGAAAGAAACAATCTTTTGATTGGAATCCAAAATTTAAAAAAATGAAGAAAATCTCTTCAAGAGATAAAAATGTTTAACTTTTAGTAGAATTACTGTAGTTTTTAGGTAAATGCCAAAATACAGTATTCTCGAGTTTTTCAAAAGTTGTCGGTTTTCTCTCATTTTAAAGGTATATAGCAAATCGACCACGGGGAATCCAATGGTGATGTCCGTTTTTGTTGAAAATGGCGTTTTCAACCACTTATTAGGCAAAAATATGCAAAAATACCTGTTTTTGACAGATATCGATTGTTTCCCTGCCACTTAAAAAAATTTTTTTTATACTATTTTGTAGCCCTAAAAAAGGTCTTTTTAGGGTATGAATATCATCTCACATACTGTATTCAAATTTTTGAGTTTTGCCTCAAAAACCGAAAATTACGACTTTCAAGTCACTCAAAAAGTAGGTTAAAGTTGAGATAAAAACCTGAAATTTTCAGGGTATGTTCCCCTGGCATAGTAGAACATTGTCCAGTAGTTGGTTTTGCTTAATCCGGCATTTTGGATTTTTGGATATATGAAATCCACCCAGATCCCCTGAGGGGATTTTGACGGTAGGCAAAGTTTGAAACGTTCTTCTAAAATCCCAATAATCTCGTATGCAAAAAATGAACTCTCTAACATCACTTTGAAAAATCGACTTGGGAATGAGCATTCCCATTTGAAAAAAAATGAGTTATAAAAGATTCAATTTCGAGCTTAAAAACAGCGATAATTATACAAAATCATTGTAAAATGTTTGGGAAAAAACCAAAGGATTGCAGCTGAAAATGTTTTTCGAGCAAACAACATATAACATCTTTTATTTTTTGTTGAAAAAGCTCAAAATGTCTTTGAAATTATTTAAATTTTAGCGAAATGGTTGTTCAACTCTCTATTGCAATTTTTCTTTTTTTCACCAGAAAAAATGAATAAAAAAATTCTGGTAACAAATGCTTTTTTCAGCTTTTATAAGTTTTAAAAATAAAAGATGTTGTAGGCCATATATGACATCTGGCAAAGGTAGAAAAAAACGAATTCAAAAATTTAAACTCACTTTTTAATTTGCGGCAAAAGATCAAAAGAGTGATATTATGGATAGGGAAAGAAAGATATAGTCGATTTTAATATGACGTCTGAATATGTACTGTTTGAGTTTTTTTGTTTGCTTTGAATATTTAAATCCATGTTTTTGTTCCAAGTTTTAAAATACACGAAAGTGAAAAGAGCTTTTTCGGAGTTCAAAGTTTGTGCTATAACAAAGCAAAACAATTTCTAAATATTGGCAATTTTAATAAAACAAATCTTGACCCAGTTAGTTACATACAAACTAAATTACTAAATGTTTTTGAGTTCACACATTCATAGTCAAAAGTTATAAATGTTCGTAATATAGGAATTGAAGCAAAAGCAACAAAGAGAAGGTCAAATTTCGAGAATTCAAACAGAATTGCACATTTTTTTATTTTATTAGGAACCATTAAATGATGCCATTATTAGTAGAATTATTCCTGGAAAAAACAGTTGAATATTCAATAAAAAAAATCAAGCTTTGAATGTTTGAAAAATAAATTAAAATTGTGATTTTAACTTTTTCGATTAATAAGAAATTTTTCTTTTTTAAACACTTATGCTTGTGGAATAATGTTACGAAATTTGTATTTTTAATGTTTTGCAGTAAATTATACAACCTAAAAACGGAAGGGAGAAAAGATTCTTTCTTTGAATCCATAAATATCACATACAGAATAATTTATGTTTTACAAATTTATCCAAAAAGTTCAAAATTCTATCATTTTCATTCATTTTTTCCATTCTATTTACAAAAACAAATGCAATGTCATCACGTTTTTTTGCATTTTTTTGAGATTTGTGTTTTAAATGGTTCGTAAAATATCTTTTTTTTTGCAGAAAAAACTAAGTTCGCCAGTTTGCATCATTGTTTTACGAATATTTTAAATTATTTTTTTCATTTTTAACAGAAATAATCTATCTGTTTTTGGAATTGCGTGGACTTTTATAACTTTATGAAGCTCAAGTGTATTTAATTGCGCATTATATATATCCTAAAATGTTAAACGAAACATATACAAAATATGAAATTAAAAAACATTTTTCATCTCTAAAACCTTTATCTTTGAGTTAAAGAAGACGGACGCTTGCAAATAAAACCAGGTGTTTTCATTAAAATTATTATCGGTAGCAATTTTTGTTCAAAATGAAAAACTTTGCCTGTCAGAATTTTTTCTCGATAAACACTTTCTGGCTTTTTCTCTCATTTTAAAAACACATATTTGAAAAAAAAATTTGTCTTCGCCTTTTGCATAGTTTTCAACTGACATAGGCTGTTCTTTTCTTTATCATTTTAAACGCAAAAATGTTGAGAGTGAAGAGAAAGAAGCGGGGAGATGAAAGTAGCGCTCACAAAAAATTGAAATTTCTATTGCTAAACAAAACTGATCTTTTTCAATTTGACGTGTTTAGTATTTTTTGGGGGACAAATACAGCATAGCGAAAAACATTAATTTTTCTTTGAGATGCAATTCAGCAAACAAGAATATTTTGTTTTATTTTTGAAAACTGTTTGAATATTTGACAGGTTTTTGCAATGATTAAAAATAGTTTAAAGATATCAAAAAAATTAACCATAAAAATTATAATGCTGCCAATATCTTACCGTCCTTACTCGTTTTAATTCGTATGTTAATTTAAAGATTTAATAAATCCATTTTCCAAATGCAAAACTAAAGCAAAATTTTCGTTAAGACTTTTCTATCGAATTCTTTAATTTTTTTTAATTGTTTCGTTAATCAGTTGGAACATACACCAAATTTAATGAATTAGGAGAAGAAATCTTTTGCCTTCAGAATCCTGTTTTAGGATTCTGAATCCTCGATTTTCAAAAAATTCTTCCATTTTCGTAATCTACTCATCAGGGCGATTCCAGGGATACCAAATATCATATATTGAATTTGGAGAATTTTCATTTTCCTTTCATTTCTCAACTGTGCATTATAACTTTTTGTATAAAAAAAGCTATGTATAAAACATTTTTTGATTAATCTGTATAGATTTTTATAAATAGATGTTCATGTATAGTATCAGCCAAAATTGTATTTAATCAACAATAGATTCTTAAAAGCAATAAAAGAGATTTTTCATAAATGTTACCAGTAATTGTTTGTTAAAAAGCTTTTCGAGTGGTTTCTTAATTCCCGTTTTCAACAAACTGAAAATTTCTTCTTTTAATCAAAAAAAACAAACAAAATATTTAAAACCAAAAAATACTTGAGTTTTAACATTTTAAAATTTAAGCCTTTGAACTAGAAAGAAAAATGTTCTTTTTGCAGTTTTGCCGCCCTTTTCAATGCGAAAATCAATATATTCTTTATTCAAAAGAATTTTTTGCTGCAAATAAATCAAAAAAATATGTTTTTGTCGTAGAAGAAAATGGTAATAAAATGGACAGAAAATATATCTATATTATATTTTTATATATTTTTATTTTCTTTGTTTGCGTTTCCGTTTTCGGTGATTCAAAACAACAAAAGAAGAAATGTTGTGATTTTAGATGAGTTTTGAATATTTGAATCAAAAAATCTTTAAGCATTACTATTTTAAAAACCAATTTTTCAACACTCAAATATTTGCTGCTCATAAATAAAACAAAGCATAAAGAAAAAAATGAATGTGGCACCAGTTTTAATTTAAATAAAATTGCTGCAATTGCCTTAAAAACAGATTCTAATTTTTTAAATTTAAAATAACAGTTTGAAACGTTTTATAAACAAAAATAAAACTTTGTTTAATA
This sequence comes from Panagrolaimus sp. LJ2414, assembly GCA_024447195.1. Classification (NCBI taxonomy): domain Eukaryota; kingdom Metazoa; phylum Nematoda; class Chromadorea; order Rhabditida; family Panagrolaimidae; genus Panagrolaimus; species Panagrolaimus sp. LJ2414. The sequence goes on along the minus strand of JAMRXY010000094.1, from coordinate 27,804 downwards.
AAAATCTTGGCCAACAACCAGTGTTAATCTTTTTTATTTTTGTCGCCTCCGGAGGCATGGGTGAAAAAAAGGCTCCTCCGGAGGTGAAATGCGGCACGTTTTGTTTGATCTTTTGGAAAAGTTTCTTCCAACTTCGCCTCCGGTGGCGACTTTGGATGCAGAGGCGCAGCAACACTGTCAACTACTACAAATTCGATTACACTTATTTAATGATTTACCATTACAAGTGCCTTCCAAACCCTTCACATTCACTTCCAAGATGCGAAATTCCCACTAGTATAAACCAGAAAAAGAAGAAGGTCATGTTTTAAATGATACTCAAGCCAAAGTAACACCACTTATTACTATCAATTGATCAACTTTACCTTTTCCTGAAACTTCTACTGCATGAACTTGGTATTTTTTTTTCATGATCAATCTTGTCCTCCACAACAACAATATCATCCTTTGTTTTATTGTTATCATTACCCAAGTTTTTAAATTCCATGTATTACTTTGATTTCGGTTTTTATGATAAAATTTTACATAAATTTATGACTTGTCTGTAGAGATTTTTCCTAAAAGGGAGCGTAACCTTTTGAAAAACATTCCTAACACGACATCTCTCTACTACTCGAATTTTTGGTTGTTTTCTGTGCATTTTTTGATTAATGGTGTTATTATGATTATTATCAAAAGAAAAAAACAAAAAAATTTATTTGTAAATTTCGAATCATGAACAACTTTCAAATTTAAATTTTTTTTATTGTGTTTGAAAATTTTACATTTCGTGTTATTTTGAAGCGTATTAACTGAACTATTGTAACAGCGGTTAAAACTATTTCCAAACAAATTTTTATTAATGAAGATCTTTTTCATGTTCATTTCGTTAGTTCAAAGTGATCGAAATCAATTTATTTTTTGAAGGCAAAGATTAAAGTAAGATACTTAAAATATTTTAATTAAGAAAAACAAAATATTGAGAAAAAATCGTACAATTACTTGAGATTTGAACCGCAAAACTAAAGAAAAAGGAATTTTTCTTGTGCATTTTTCGCAACATTTTTAGTGTATAAAAAATCAGCACCTGTGTGTTTTCACTTTTTTCACCGCAAAAAATCTAATTTGATTTCGAAATTTACAACAAAATGCAAAAAAAAGCACACGGCGGAATTTTTTCCCTGTAACTCGGAAATAAGCGCTTTTTTCGGTCGGCGCGTACTCAGCAGTATTACTTCCAATTAAAGTAATTCAAACTAGAATTATAGATATAAATGTTTAACATTTTAGAAAAAGAATTAAGTTAAAATATGCATTTTCAAAAAAGTTCTAGCAAAAGTTAATTTTGGCAAAAAATTGATCGCGCACCTTTGTCGGGGTGTAACTCTGGTAGTATGCTTCTAATCAACATGAGTCAGACCAGAATTGTAGAAAACATGTTGGAGAAGCTATTGGGAAAGTTTCATGCAAAAATATTAAAAACTAAAAAAGTTCTAACAAAAGTTTGACCAAATTTTTTTCTATTTCCGAAAAATTCCGCCGTGAGCATTGCTTTTTTTCATTTTAGCTAAAAATCATTGTAAGAATTATTTTTGAATATTTTATTAAATATAAACAAACATTATTTGCATAAATTGCTGACTGATCTAACATCATTAGGTACGGAGAACTAATTCAAGTAGCATCATTCATTTTTTGATATTTAAAAATGTCTTGTTATTTGGCAAGTCTGAAAAATTAAAAAGTAATTTACCAAAAGTTTTTTAACCAAACAGAGCTATTTTCAAAACCTTGCTATTGATTGACATAATTGGAATGACAGAATTTTGACGAAATGAAATTACTGCTTTTGCCTTGAACATTGATTTTTAGATTTAAATAAACAGTTTGAAACGTCAGTAAACAAAAATAAAACTTTAGTTCATAAAAATTTTGTTCTGAACTAAAACTACCATTAAATTCGTTTTCTGATGTTAAATTTAAAGAACTTTAGCAAAATTACAAGTTCCTTCCAAACCCTCATATTCATTTCTAGGATGGGAAATTCCAGCATGGATACACAACGAAAATTGGTTAAAAGAACCAGAAAACAATGGATGCGGATATGTCTAAAAGGTGGAAGGGGAAATGGAAGTGGAATGAATGACTAAAAGGTGGAAATCCACTAAAAAAGGTGGAAATAATGTTATCTTTCTGATTTCGAAATTTCTTTTGTTGATGAAAAAAGTTTAAAAACAATGCCAATGTTTGGAACATAATGCCAAACAATTTTGTTAACATTATTTCCACTTTTTTAGCTGATTTCCACCTTTTAGTCATTCATTCCACTTCCATTTCCACTTCCACCTTTTAGACATATCCATGGATGCCACATTTTAAAAGATACTTCGACATAGCAACACTATTTATCACAATTTGTAATAATCACCTTACCCCTATTTTAAAAATTTCATACATGAACATATATTTTGGAAGTGGTAAATTTTGCGGTAATCATCATTTTGCCCATAAATTGTGATTTTGATAATTAAAAGATTTTTTTTAAACTAATGTGCTAATGTGTTCTTTGATTGGGTTTTAAAAAGTTTATCGAGTTAAAAATCTTAATAGCTGTTAAAAATTAATGAAGTGTAGACATTTTTTTCAAAATAATAAAATATTAAAAATTTGAATTGTATTTTTCGCTCACCAAAAAAACACTTTCAGATTGTTTTCTTGAACGACTCTTTTTCTTTTTTTTCTCTCTTATAATAACACAAAACCATTTGATGGACATTTTTTGTTGCTGAAGAAAAAAGATCGTTTTTGTGTGACGTGTTCCATATTTTTTAGGGAAAAACTCAAAATCAGTGCTAAAACATTTAATGTGCTGTTTTCTTTAGAAAAAAACATAAACCTTTTTTGAATATTTAATAGTTTTTTTAGCAAAAAAATAATTTTAAAAAAAATTGGTAGATAAAACAAAAAAACGGTATCAGTACATACAGCTGCCAACTTGTAGCAGCACGTTGCGCCATATCTTATTGTTACAAATCCGTTTTTTATCTACCATGCAAACGTTAAACTTTCTTCAAAACCTTTATTGCAGTTTCATTAAAGTAAATCCACCAGGACAAACATTTTTCGATTTTCAGACTTTTAAATCACAAAATGTTTGTGATTTTCTGAAAATCACAAATGTTTGGGAGGTTTATCCCGGGAAATGGATCACAGCATGTTCGAGACGAAGTAGCATTTTTCAATTTCTGCTACCCCTTCGGTTATCTTAATATTTTAAGACTTTCTATTAATTTCTACAGTTGGTCAACATGCTTAACTATAATATGAAAGAGGGATTTTGCGATATTTTAAGTTAGAGCGATTTACCAGCCCAATAAAGCCCGAAAGCTAAACGTTTTCTAAAAAACAGCTTCATTGGACTGGTAAATCGCTCCAACTTAAAATATCGCAAAATCCCTCTTTCATATTATAGTTAAGCATGTTGACTAACTGCAGAAATTAATAGAAGTCTTAAAATATTAAGATAACCGAATGGGTAGCAGAAATTTGTTGCGCACTCACGATTCTGCGAACGTGCTGTGGGATATCAAAAAAAACTGATTATGAAGTCATGTTTTGTACACACATAAATGTGTCATACATTAGTTTTTTATATTTTCAAATTTAGCTAAAACATTCAAAAAAATTTTTTTTATGATATTTACGAAGAAAATGGAAAATTCAGATCTTTTTGCTTTTTTTGCATTTCTTAAAAAAATTACTATTTCGAAATTGAAAGCAAAAGAATGATTTTTTGGTTCCGCCTTTTTTGTTCATTTTTGCATCAATTTGCCACAACCGATTTAAAAGTGATCGATCGAACTTTGAATATTTAAGTAAATTGATGTTAGTTTTGAAAACATTATGCAAAAGATCAAAACTATTGCCAACATGATTCGTATGATTCTATCGACAAAAATTTCCGGTTCAGTTTTGAACAAATACTTTTGTTTCTACACATTCGGATTTAAAATGAGCTTGAAATGTCCACTTTTTCTATTTTTTTATTTAGTTGAAAACGAAAAAACCTATGCTTTTATTTTCCAATGCTTTGTAAAATATCTTTTTTTCGAAGAATATGCTAAATTCGCATTTCATATTTTCACTTCATTGTCGATTTTTCACACTATTTATTTTTCTGTCTCTTTTTTTATTACGAAATAAATAGCAATATTTGCTCTTTTTTGCATTTTTTTTGTTACACTGGAATATTAAAACTGGAGCAGGACAGACTGGTTTTTTTTTCTATTCTTGTTCAGTCTTTTTTCATGTAAATTTTTCTTTGACTGCAAAGTCGAATGAAATGATTTAATTTCCGACATTGTAATTTTTGAATATTTGAATCAATTGATTTTATATCATGACTGCAAAAAAATGATTAAAACTTATTCCGCAAATAATTTGTATAACAAACAAATACAACAGAACTCAAAGAACTCCGATTTTTATTTTAAAAAAATTGATCTGAACTAGCGTTAACAATTTTTTCGATTTTGTAAACAAAATTAGTTACCTTTTTATGTTTTCATTGAAAAAACTGTTCTTTATTTCGAAAAAAGAGTTTTATTCTTTGGATCTAAAACTTAATTTTCACTTTTTTTAATATATATGTTGGTAGAACAAAGCTGCGAAATTTTGTTTTTTTAATGTATAAATCTAGTAAAGTTGCTGCAAAAAATAAAAACAAAAAACAGCAATAAAAGTAAATTGTTTTTAAGATCGACAAAACAAAATAATTTAAATTTCCAAATTTATCTAAAAAAATTCAAACAGCACATTCATTTTTTTTCATTTCTTTCTATTTTAAAAACGAATGGCAATGTCATGTTTGCATCATTTTGCAGTTTTTTTGTTAAATAAGGATTTCAAAATCGAAAAGAAGAGAAAAATTTTTGGTTTATGTTACGCATTTTTTGTTCGTCAATTTTTTTCTTTACTTTTCATTGTTGATTTAAATATAATCAATTTTTGGAATAGTTACTGTATAATATCTTTTGAATATTTTAATTAACTAATTTTCATGTTGAAAATGTTTTGCAAAGTCTAATTCCCGTATGCCTCCAAAATATGATCCCCTTGTGAACAACGAAAAATTCATTTTTTATTTAAAAAAATAGCACTAAATTTATCGTAAAAGTTACGAAAGCATAAATAAGTTAAGTAAGAAGAAACATGAAAAATGTTTGGATTTTAAAATAAACAAACGAAATTAATATATATTTTTTGATTTTTTAAATGCATTTGTTTTTTTGTTTTTTCCCACTTATAACCAAACAATTCTTTTACAAACTTATCAAAAATATTTAAAAAGCACTAGTCATTTTCTGTCATCTTCTTTGATGTAGAAAAAAGGCAATGTCAGCTTGTTTGGCAATTTTTTCTTATGCTGTTCGATCGCAAAAAGATCAATTTTTTTCTGTTTATGTTCACTCTTTTTTTCTTTGAATGCGAAAGGCGAACAAAAAAATTAGTGTATTCGACAGTTTTTTTGACAAACAAACATTCTTATAATTTTTTTGAATATTTTAAATCGAATTAAACTCATTTTACGTAAAATGTTTTTAATTAGGTTCTCATTTAATTAACAAAAACATTGAAAAACTGATTTAAAACCCATTGACAATTTTAATTTAAATATAATTCAATTCAAAAATTGATGAAGGAATTAGAATAGTGATAATTTGCATATGCTTAAAATCGTATAAATAGTAGTTATGTACATTGTTTTATCTCTCTTGTCTCTTCTTTCCTTTCTACTAATAAAGTGATTGTAATCATCTCTCTCTCTCAGCAACATCAACATCAAGTATAGCCAAATTGCTATTTTGGCATTATCTTCCACAACGACAACGATGACTGAAGCAAAATTGGTCCAATTTCCTCCACAAACCTTTCGAGCTGATCAACCATGGGAAGATTTCAAAAATACATTCGATATTTATTGTATTGCTCATGATGTTCCTGATACAAAGAAGGCAATATTAATGCTCCAAGCGCTTGAACCTGGTATTCTCTCAAAAGTGATTGCTCTCCACAAATCAAAAGAAATTAAAGATATTTTGTATGATGATTTGGTCAAGATTATGGAAGACAACTTTGGAGTAAAGAAAAACAGTATTGCTGCAAGAATATCACTCTTCTGTGGTAACCAAAAAGATGATCAAACTGCTCAACAACTCGTAAGTCATTTATATTGTTTGGCTGGGGAATGTGGTTTTGATGGCATGGAAAATCCTCGTGAAGAGATGACCATCACAGCAGCCATCCGTGGATTCAAAGATAAAGAACTCCGCAACTTCCTTCTTCAATGTCAAAAGCCAAAATGGACATTGAAAGATTTCTTGGAAAAAGTGAATGTCTTTGAAGCTGCAAAGAATGCTTCTGCAGATATTGATACAGGGTGGGCAAAAAAAAAGTGCAATTCAATTTTTAAACAAATGGAAGGGGACTTGAATAACTTGTGTTGGGTGGGATTAATACTTGGTAGGGAAGCGCATTTGACCCTACAGTATGACCTTTCCAACATTTTCGTGTCGGGAGTTTCGCCGCCGCCAAGTTTTGAAAAGTACGTTTTTCGACCTTTTCGTAGAACAAAGTTCCTGGGAGAACCAGGAGGGCTGGAGAAAAGGTGATGGTGGATTCGGATAGCCCACATATTAGACTCGTTGACGCAGCAAAGGTTTGGTGTTCAAATCTTATGTCCCGGGTTTAATCGCTTCGAGAAAAAAGCGATTTCCGATTTTTCGATTTTTTGGTCAACTTTGAACGATTGCCCTGGGTTTCCCAGAAGGAGTTGGAGGCTCATATTTGTTGCCAACAAAATTCAGCTTGTTTGTGGTTGATTCCATACCAAAATATTGAAATCTAGAAAATTGACTTTTTAAGCAGCCATAATTTTCGTAAGTTAGTAAGTATACCTAGTATATACCGTAATTCTATTCAATGTTAAAGTATCCAAATTGGTTATAAACACTTAAAATGTATTAAAGAGTATTTTTCTGGTCTATTTTCATTGATATGTAACAAAAAACAGCATTTAAAAAATTTCGTGTAAACATAGTTACTTGCTATTTATTAGTATACAACTACAAGCAGCCATTTTTGTACATTTCGGAGTATCGAAAAAAAGTCACTTTTCCACATTTCAATATTTTGACATGGAATCAACCACAAACAAGCTGAAGTTTGTTGGGAACAAATATGAGCATCCAACTCCTTCTGGGAAACCCAGGGCAATCGTTCAAAGTTGACCAAAAAATCGAAAAATCGGAAATCGCTTTTTTCTCGAAGCGATTAAACCCGGGACATAAGATTTGAACACCAAAACTTTGCTGCGTCAACGAGTCTAATATGTGGGCTATCCGAATCCACCATCACCTTTTCTCCAGCCCTCCTGGTTCTCCCAGGAACTTTGTTCTACGAAAAGGTCGAAAAACGTACTTTTCAAAACTTGGCGGCGGCGAAACTCCCGACACGAAAATGTTGGAAAGGTCATACTGTAGGGTCAAATGCGCTTCCCTACCAAGTATTAATCCCACCCAACACAAGTTATTCAAGTCCCCTTCCATTTGTTTAAAAATTGAATTGCACTTTTTTTTTGCCCACCCTGTAATCTTGCTGCTGGACTTTCACGAAAGCCAATGGGAATCAATGCAATGAAGAGATTGAAATGCAGAAGATGCGATGGATCCAATCATTCAGAAGATGAATGCTACTTCAAAGAAAAAGAATGTGGATACTGTCATGGGAAGGGACATATTGAAAGAGCATGCAAAAAGAAGAAAGCCTACAAACAGCAAGTGATTGAAATGGATGAAAAAGCTGATGATGAACTGATGCTTATGAATATTCATTATCTCGACAAAGCTGAATCTGCATTAATGATGAATGTCAAGATTAATGGTAAAATGTTGCCAATGCAAGTCGACACTGGAGCTGGATGTACTGTGGCACCAAAATCAACATGGATAGAGCTTGGAAAGCCAATGTTGAAAGGAATGAAAATTCCTCTTCGAGGATACAATGGAAGAATCAAAACTCTTGGAAAATGCAAAGTCAATGTTGAACTAAATGGTCACCAAAAGAAAGCTCATCTTATTATTGCTGATGGAGCTGGTGATATTCTTATGGGTCGAGACTGGATCAAAGCCTTCAATGTAAGTGTTGATGATCTCCTCAAGCATGATACCAACAAAGAGTTTGATTATGGTGATAATGATGTTGCCAAAATGATGCCAGAAATGCTGGGCAAATGCAAAAATGTTGCTGATGAAAAACCTGGAAAATGTGATATTGGAGTTACATGGGAACTCAATGGCGATACACAACCATGGTTAAAGAAAGCTCAACATTCTCCTCCTTCAATGATGAAGCCTATGGAAGAAGATGAAAAAGTGATTGATGGCAGTGGTAGTGCTGTATCTAAACCTGAAAAAGCTGTTCATGGTCATGATAAATGCAAGCAAAACCCGAATCTGCAATGGAGTCAAGTCGCTCGTCTCTTCCAATGCATGTTGATGGATATGAAATTCAATCAAATTCAAAGGAAAATGATTCTGTGGTAATGATGCCACCTGCTGAATGTCTCAATAAGCTGGAGGCGTGTCCTGAAAATGGCATTAAAGAAAAGATTGCTCATTCTTCAAGAACAATAATTGCTGCTGAGAAATGTCTTGCTCAGGTCAATAAGAAAGATGTTGAAACAACACAACTGGATCAAGAGATTGTTCAAACTCAAAGTCGTGAACCTCAAATGTCAACTGAAGGTCCGATACTTCTTCAAACTGGAAGAGCAGTTATTCCAAATGCAATGGAAAACGAAGTGTTTGAATTTAGCTCTGATGAACGTGAAAATCAACTAGTCCATTCATCTCCGTCCGATCCGAAGCTGAATGGGGAGGCGGAAGGTGTGAAAGTGTTCAAAAGTGAAAGAAGACAATCAAAGTCTGATTCAAAACTTCGTGATAATGTTCAATCAACTGGATATCTTGCAACTCAAAATGCTGCAACTTGGAAAGATCATGATAAAAGTGTTTGGACAAGAAGTAATACTGATAGCATGAAATGGAAGAATGCTGTTACTCATCTTCGACAATGGCATCGTGTCCGAATTAAAGAAATTCAAGTGAAGGTCACTGAACAACGAAAAGATGATGAAAGTGCAAACGTGCAACGTAAATCTCACAAAGCTTCAAAACTTGCAAATTCTACCGTAATCGCTCGTGGTGAACCTGGTCATCAAGGTAAAACAACGTCAATCAATGATATCTCAAAAAGTGGTTGTTTTGCGTCAAGCTAATTATTGGATGTTGAAACCTGGTGATTTCAAGGAAGAGCTGATGAAGGAATTAGAATAGTGATAATTTGCATATGCTTAAAATCGTATAAATAGTAGTTATGTACATTGTTTTATCTCTCTTGTCTCTTCTTTCCTTTCTACTAATAAAGTGATTGTAATCATCTCTCTCTCTCAGCAACATCAACATCAAGTATAGCCAAATTGCTATTTCAAAAATATCAAATCATTTACTTCCTCCAGAAAATTTGAATATTAAACAGGAAAATTTATACAGTTATCCGAAGAGAAACATAAAAATCTTTTTTATTATTTTTTGATTGAAATTTAAATTGTTTTGAAATTTTGTAAATTACCAAGATTGTTAAAAAATATGATATTTCAAAGAAAACTGTTTTTATTCTTCGAAAATTGCAGGTTTCATTCTTTCAATTTAAGAGACGATATACGACAGGATTAAAAAATTGTGTTACATGAAATTTTTAAATAAATTTTTTTGTGGTCCATTCGATTAAACTAGGTGAAAAAACGTTATTCTGAGAGTTTTGGGTCAATCTATCTCGTACTTTTGATTTCGGAGTAATGCAAAATTACGATATAGCCAAAAATGGAAAAATTCGGGAAAAATCCAAATGTTGACCAATCAAAAAGTTGTCAACCACGATTGTACATATAAGTAAGGGCTATTAGGTGCATTATAGAAAAAAATTTTACACGATCCCTAATGTCGAAATTTCAGCTTTTGTAATTTTCGACACAGAAGAAAAATTTGCATATCGAAATAGATGAAGGAAAGACATATCACACCAAATAGCCCTGTTTCTTGGCTTTCCAAAAATATAAAATTTGTTGAAATCGGTGGGGTAATTTTCGATAGCCAGTAAAAAAGGTGCGCGTGATCAATATCTCCAACATCAACCTCGGGGTAGAACTCATGTATGAGGAAAGATATTGACCTGCGGTGACTTGCACTATGAAGTATCATGTTATAAGAGTATTCTGGGTGAGTTTCATAACATTTGGATATGTTTTTGAAATATGCCATCAATGTGAAATTTTGATATTTAGCAACATTAGACTTCGAAGGGAAAATCAAGGTAATTTGAGTTTTTTGTTAAAAATAAAAGAGTTAATGCTTTTAAAACATTAAATAGGTGTAATATTAGTAATCAGAAGCAATGAATATTGATATATCGGTCATTTCTGATTTTTCCGGTTGGTTCGAAATTTACCTTATTTTTGACCATTTTTAGAGGTATCAAAACTGTATGAAATATCATTCCTATCAACTTTTTTTGCCGTTTTCGATCAAATATAACATGTTTAGAGTTAGTAGGTATAATTTCAACAGCTGGGAATACCTACTTTTTATTTCGGATCATTTTAAAAATCATGGTATTTTTCGCCCATAAATTATCTCTAAAATCCATGTTTTTTGCATTCTAAAAAGGTTCAAAAAGTCTCAAAATTAATTTTTATTATTAATATTGGCAATTAAAATCATTTAGGAACAAATTTGATGATTATGCAAATTTTTCAAAATTTTCGATTTTAGAGATTTTTCGAATCATTGATTTTTAATCGATTGGTTTTCTTTTTCTGTTTAATGTTACAAAACGCTGTCAATGAGTTCAAAAAAATTGTTTTTGCCTTTTTAGAATGCAAAAAACATGGATTTTAGAGATAATTTATGGGCGAAAAATACCATGATTTTTAAAATGATCCGAAATAAAAAGTAGGTATTCCCAGCTGTTGAAATTATACCTACTAACTCTAAACATGTTATATTTGATCGAAAACGGCAAAAAAAGTTGATAGGAATGATATTTCATACAGTTTTGATACCTCTAAAAATGGTCAAAAATAAGGTAAATTTCGAACCAACCGGAAAAATCAGAAATGACCGATATATCAATATTCATTGCTTCTGATTACTAATATTACACCTATTTAATGTTTTAAAAGCATTAACTCTTTTATTTTTAACAAAAACTCAAATTACCTTGATTTTCCCTTCGAAGTCTAATGTTGCTAAATATCAAAATTTCACATTGATGGCATATTTCAAAAACATATCCAAATGTTATGAAACTCACCCAGAATACTCTTATAACATGATACTTCATAGTGCAAGTCACCGCAGGTCAATATCTTTCCTCATACATGAGTTTTACCCCAAGGTTGATGTTGGAGATATTGATCACGCGCACCTTTTTTACTGGCTATCGAAAATTACCCCACCGATTTCAACAAATTTTATATTTTTGGAAAGCCAAGAAACAGGGCTATTTGGTGTGATATGTCTTTCCTTCATCTATTTCGATATGCAAATTTTTCTTCTGTGTCGAAAATTACAAAAGCTGAAATTTCGACATTAAGGTTCAAATAAAAAAATTTTTCTAGTATGCATTCAAAAGCTAGTGTTAGTCTGATTGCCTAACTAATAAATTAAATGTAATTAAATTTATAGAATTCTCAAATTATCTGTAAATTTGGAACACAAAATCTTTCTCTTTAAAAAACGGTACAAATTAATTTCGAAAAAGTTGTTTATAATGTTCATGATACTTGTAGCATATCTGTTTTTCATCTTTTTTAAATTAATTAAAATCTCTGGATCTCCAGACAACAAAGATAAAAAACACTAAAAATATTTGACATTTAAAAAACAAAATATTTTAATCTAAAGTTTTATAGTGTTTTGAATATACATTTTTTCATTGCGGAAAAGAAAAATTGATTTCACAATTTGCGAAAAACTTTAAAAATGACAAATGAAAAAAAAATTGTTTTTATTCTATTTTTTTGTTTCATCTTTTAGCAAAAAATTGTTGTAATACTTTTTTGAATATTTGTAATTAGAATTCACATCTTTTTCAAAAATTATTAAAAGATCTTATTTTGCAAAAAATACACCTGTAACAAAAATGATAAAAAAGTTAAAAGATTTGATTGTTTATATTGTTTACAATACGGTTTTAATTAAAAAGTAATTTTTTTTGCGTTTTTCTTTTTTTGATTTTTAGCAAACGTTTAATTTCCTTGTGCTATATATCAAAAATTACAATTTTTATTAAAGTTTCTTACTGATGTTAGTATTCCATATATCTGTTTTCTATCCATTACCATTTTTTATCTTATTTAAGCAAAAGTGGAAAAACACTAAAATTATAAACTGTTTTTTAAGAATTGCACGAATGTCTTTTTCTTTTAGACGTGATGCATTAAACTTATTTTAAATAATGAACAGGGCTTCGAATAGGAGTTTGGAACAACAACGTGTTATCATTATGCTTGTAAAAACAGAGCTGAGAAATTTACATTCTAAATAATTTCCCATTTTCAACAAAATAACAAAAAATTCAAAAGCAATATTTATTTTCTGCCTTTTAAATTTAAAGAAATGTCTGCTTTTTTGTATTCTTTTTATTGTACTGCTGCGATTAAAAAAATTCGCGCAGAAAAGAACGAATTTTTTTCTTTTTTTTGTTCAATTTTTTTGCATAACATTTTTTTAGATTTTGAAATTTGAAAGAAAAAACTTCTTGTTCGGGGTTTTTAATTTTGAATATTTTAGTTAATCGATTTTTGTCTTGAACGTGTTTTGCAAAGTATATTTTACATGTGTGTGGTTTTAATAATGAAATAAAAAGTCAAAATATTTTGAAATTACAACAGTTATAATTTTTGTTAAAGTTTAAGCTAACATTCTTCAACAAAAAAAATGAAAAAATGCGTTTTCCGCCACTAATTTGTGTGTAATATTAATGAATAAATGTTTGAACATATATTAAATCATGATTCAAAACAATTCTTATATGAACGTGTTAAAAGAGTTATGCATTTAAAACAAAGTTGAGAAATTTGCATTCCAAATAATTTCCCGTTAGCAACAAAATAACAAAAAATTGAAAGCACAATTCATTTCCTGCCTTTTTAATTTAAAATCTGATCTTTTGCATTTTTTTGTTACGCTACTGCAATAACAAAAATTGGCGGAGAAATGAACAATTATTTTTTTCTTTTTTGTTCAATATTTCGAATACTTTATCTTTCAAAATTGCTGAATAAATGGTTTAACTTATTTTAAATAATGATTTGTGCGATGTATAACATTTGGAACAACAACGTGTTAAGAATTATGCATGACAAAAAGAGTAGAGAAATTTGCATTCTAAATAATTTCCCGTTAAAAACAAAATAACAAAAAATTCAAAGCACTATTAATTTCCTGCCTTTTTAATTTAAAATCTGATCTTTTGCATCTTTTTTTACACTACTGCGATAACAAAAATTGGCGGCGAAAAAAACGATTTTGTTTCTTTTTTTGTTTAATCTTTTATGCAAAGTTCTTTTAGATTTTAAAATTTGAAAGAAAAAAGCTTGTTTTTTTGATTTTTTTATTTTGGAATTATTGAGTTAATCGATTTTTGTCTTGAACGTGTTTTGCAAAGTATATTTTACATGTGTAACGAAATTAAAAATAAAAAACTTGGAAATTCCCACAATTTAAATTTTATGAGAAAGCTTAAGCTAACATTCTTCAACAGTTTTATCTTTAAGAGAGAGTCTGTGAGATTCGTTAAAACGGGGTGCACAAGATTTTTTAGAATTTGGTTTTTTGTTAATAAATCGACTAAATAGGTTGTAAATAGACGATTTTGAAGATATAAGACTCATCTGATGTGTATTTTTGATATAGGAGTAATTCAAAGTTACATATGTGCAGAAAATAAGAAAATTCGGCATATTTTTTGTAATGTAGTTTAAAATTTGATACTCTGGAGTTATACTAACCGTAGACATACTCAACGAACGCCGAGATTGGGGCTTCATATTTTGCCCATAAACTCGTCTAGTATAAGGTATAATTGTGGCAAAAAATTAGCTGCGGAATCCTCATCCTGTGACTTTACCAGGAACTCAAAGTTACTGTAATACAGTAATCCACAATGTGAAATCCACACCTTTAATTTGCATATTCTGCAAATTTTAGAAGCTAAAACGTTTCAAATCTTTCAAATTCGGATTCAGCATGCCCGAAAACCTATAAATCCAGGAAATAGGGCCAATAAATTAGAGCTAAACAAATGTACGGAAAAATGGTGCTTCGAAATTATATTCGCTCCTCTTAAAAAATTTGCATACAATTTTTTTGAAGAAACTAGTGTTTAAATGTGGTTAAATATTCTTAATTAATCATATTCTGGAATCTAATAGGTAAAAAAGTCAATTATTCTGATTAGTCATCAAGGTAAAATTGCGGTATTCGGTGTAAATCAAGGTAGTTCATATGACGGTGCAGCGATGACGAATTGGTTTTAGGGAATCTAAACATTTCATTTCGTATTTTTACCATAATTATTACATCCACAGTGCTTAATAAAGAACCACATTTAAACACTGGTTTCTCCAAAAAAATTGTATGCAAATTTTTTCAGAGGAGCGAATACAATTTCGAAGCACCATTTTTCCGTACATTTGTTTAGATTTCTAGAAAGTTCTAATTTATTGGCCCTATTTCCTGGATTTATAGGTTTTCGGGCATGCTGAATCCGAATTTGAAAGATTTGAAACGTTTTAGCTTCTAAAATTTGCAGAATATGCAAATTAAAGGTGTGGATTTCACATTGTGGATTACTGTATTACAGTAACTTTGAGTTCCTGGTAAAGTCACAGGATGAGGATTCCGCAGCTAATTTTTTGCCACAATTATACCTTATACTAGACGAGTTTATGGGCAAAATATGAAGCCCCAATCTCGGCGTTCGTTGAGTATGTCTACGGTAAGTCGAACATGGGCTATTTAATGGTATATAGAACATATTCTTCCGATGACGAAATCGGGTCCAAAATTCACTTTTAAATTTTTGAGCATAGATATCGTCATGAAATATTAGCTTACTTTGTAAAAGACATATCCCACAATGTTGCCCAAAATGTCTAGTTTATGTGTGCAAAGTTTCAGCGAAATTGAGGGTCCCCTTTTTCGTAGACTGTAAATCAAAGTTGCTGACCCAACATCTTCAACATCATATGACCCATATAAGTTACGAAATAGTTAAGCAATCAACTTCCGGTAACTTACATTATCAAATATTATGCTAATAGACTATTCTGGGTGAGTTTTATAACATTTGGCCATCATTTCGAAATATGCCATCAATTTGAAAATCTCAAAATTAGCAACATCAGACTTCGAAGGGAAAATCAAGGTAATTTGGGTTTTTGGTTAAAAATAAAAGAGTCAATGCTTTTAAAACATGAAAAAGATGTGATATAAGTAATTATAAGCAATAAATATTGAAATATGTGGAATTAACGATTTTTCCGGTCGGTTAGAAATTTACTCTATTTTTCAATTTTCAAAAACTTTGCATTTACATCAAATTTGTTCCTAATTGATTTGTACTGGTAATATTATTTATAAATGATGTTGCTAATTTTGAGATTTTCAAATTGATGGCATATTTCGAAATGATGGCCAAATGTTATAAAACTCACCCAGAATAGTCTATTAGCATAATATTTGATAATGTAAGTTACCGGAAGTTGATTGCTTAACTATTTCGTAACTTATATGGGTCATATGATGTTGAAGATGTTGGGTCAGCAACTTTGATTTACAGTCTACGAAAAAGGGGACCCTCAATTTCGCTGAAACTTTGCACACATAAACTAGACATTTTGGGCAACATTGTGGGATATGTCTTTAACAAAGTAAGCTAATATTTCATGACGATATCTATGCTCAAAAATTTAAAAATGAATTTTGGACCCGATTTCGTCATCGGAAGAATATGTTCTATATACCATTAAATAGCCCATGTTCGACTTAGTATAACTGCAGAGTATCAAATTTTATAACTTTACGCCAAAAAATATGCCGAATTTTCTCATTTTCTGCACATATGTAACTTTGAATTACTCCTATATCAAAAATACACATCAGATGAGTCTTATATCTTCAAAATCGTCTATTTACAACCTATTTAGTCGATTTATTAACAAAAAACCAAATTCTAAAAAATCTTGTGCGCTCGGTTTCTGGATATTGCAAATTTTCTCACAGACTCTCTCTTAAATGTCAAATTTTCTCGTTTTGTTGATTTTTGTGTCTGTCTTCTAATGTAGTCCAATTTTTGAAAAATTTATATTTTTAATGCCATTAATTTTTCTTCGTTTTTATTTTAATGTCCATCATTATATTCGATAAAATAAATGCATTCTTTTGATTAGCGATTAGCTTAAAAAAATAGTTTTTTTGACTGCCGTAAAGAAATGATGTTTTTGATGTGATTCAAAAATTTTAATTTTTTGGTTAGCTGTTTTAAATGGCTTTTTTCGCTTTCTATTTGAATGAACAAATCTAAAAACTTTAGTTGAATGTTTTGATTCGTTTTTTTGTGTTTAAGAACGATGATTTCGACATTTAAAAAACATTTTTTCATTAATGTTCAATTTTTTTCTTTAGAAGAAAGATACAATTAATAAAAATTTATTAATTTCTTGAATTTACGATACAGAAACATCATTCATAAATTTAAATTAAATATTCAAAAATTTAACAAAAAATTCAAATGTGTAAACAATTTCTTATTCTAAAATCCTAGCTGAAGAACTAAAAAGTTGGAAGAAGAAAAATGTTTCTTTAGTGTTTTCGTGAAAATTAACAGCTGCTTTCTGACAAACGTTAGCACAAAAAAAGCAAAATAAATTTTTGTCATTCGACAAAAGAAAGTTAAAATAAAATGGACAGAAAATGTAATATTTTGTTTTTCATTTTAATTTTTTAACAGTGGTCGTAAAAACGATAGAGAAAATATGGTCTTCTTTGATTTGCTTTGAATATTTGAATGAAAAAGTGTTAGAACATGAAAATGCTATTAATCAGTTTTACCACATCCAAATATGTAAATCTTGTATGGAAACTTACGCCATTCAGAAAGATAATGCATTTTTAATTTAAATAAAATTATTGTGTATTCTTTGTTTTTCAATCTGTCTTTTAGAAAAAAATAAAGTGAAACATTTGTAAAAAAAGTTACTTTTCTTTGTTTAGGAAATAGAAATCTCAAATTTTGTTGGTGTATTAATGTTGCGATACTTGTATTTTTAATGGTTCAAATCTTTTTGTAATTCATTAAGAGAAAAAAATAACTCAAAATCACGATGCAAAAGTAGAATTCTTTCGTATAAATTATTACAAAGACCTTCCATACAAAAATAATTTAAGTTTTCAATATTTTTGCTAAAAATTCAAAAAGCACAATTTATTTTCTGTCCCTTTTTTATTTCGAAAAAATGACGATAATTATTGAATTTTTGAATCTTTTTTAGTGTAAAAAGCCATCTGTTTGAATATTTTTTTTTTATCGAAAAAAATCGAAAAAGAACTTTTCAATGGAATAGGTCTCATTTCAATAGCGGCGTGGCAGGTTGGGAGTGTCCATTGTTAACCAGCTTCAAGTTTCCCAAAACCAATTATTATAATAAATTTGTGAACATTCAAATTTAAAATGAGTGAAAAATGTCCTACTTTTTTTGCTTTCATTTTATTTCTTTGTGTTCAAAAACAATAATTTCGACATTTGATAAATTTGTTTTCAATAATGTGCGAATTCTTTATTAAGATTATGTTTTAAAAAGCTTGTCATCAAAAAAACATCGAACTTTTATTAGCGAAAATCTTGCTCAACAAATAAAATTCCATTGAATTTGTTTAATGTTCTTAAACTTAAACGACATAGTAATATCATTTATCGCAATCGATAATGATCTCTTTTTCCCTATCTTAAAAATTCCATAACATAAACATATTTTGGTAGTGGTAAATTTAACGGCAATCATCATTTTACCCCCAAATTTTGATATTAAAAAATTTTTTTTAATTAATGTGTAAAACCATCTTTTATGATAGTTTAGGTTTTAAAAAGTTTGTCGAGTTGTTTCTTAAAATATTGCTAAAAAGTAATGAATATAAACATTTTTTTATAAAAAAAAATAATAAAATATTGAAATTATTGGTGACTTTTGTTCAAAAAACTTTTGTTTTCTTGAATAACTCTTTTTCTTTTTTTCCTTCTTCCTTTTTTGTGTTAAGTATTGTTTTGAAAATACGCCTTTCAGGGCAAAAAAAGAAAATGGATTTCACAATTTACGAAAGACTGCGAAAAAAGGACATATGAAAAAAGTCGTTTTTATCTTTTTTAAATTTTGTCTTTTTGCAAAAAAAGTTTTTTGTAATGAATTATTTTGAATATTTGAAATTAAAACTCACATCTTTTGCATAAATTGTTAAAAGATCTCATTATGTAAAAATACACTTTTGATTGACAAAAATAGTAAAAGAAGTTAAAAACTTTGGAATATCGCGACTTGTTCAGTTTTAATTAAAAAATAAATTTATATTATCAGAATTGCATCTTTGTTTTGTTGACTTTTACCCATCCACATCAAATCGTTTTCAAAAAAAAGGGAAGTTTTGTGTTCCGCTTGAAAAATGTTTCTCCTCGAGAAATAAAGATTTTTTGTCGAGAAAACGAATGCCAAATTGTCTCACAAACTTCCTTTTTGTTTTGATGTTAATCGTTAAAATAATTTGTGTCAAAAATAATTCAGTTATTTTATATTAAAAATTGATAAAAACTGAAACTCATTTTGGCAATGTAAAGCGGAACATTTTAATTTTTTTTAAGAAAAATCAACAAAACTAAATTGATTTAAAGTCAGATGCAGAGCACACATTAGTTTATAAAAATGTTTGTATTTTTAAATTGTTTTATATATGTATTTTTTGTTTTGCAAGATCTATATTTGATGTAAGATATTTTGTCATCATTATCGTACCATGGAAGATTGTTGCAGAACATTAGGGTATTTCCTCAACAAATTTTGTGTTTCATCTTTTGTTGTTGGATTTTGTATCATTTTGTCGAAGGATTTTATAACTATTTTGGAATTTTTACAACAATTTTATGCATCAATAAAAATATTATTTTAAGACATTTTTGTTCTAAAAAAGACTATCCTTTTGATATTAGAAATGTTTGTTTGTTTCAAAATTTCTTCTTCTTTTCTTTCAGTTTCAACTGAGACACACATTTCATAGACATTTTTTATTGCTTTTGAATATGGTGTTCCGTGTTAAGCGTTTCTTCTCGGACAAACTAAAAAGAAGTGCTCGAATTTGAATGTTGTTTTTTCTTTTAAAAAACACGCAAATACTTTTTTGAATATTTAATAGTTTTTTCACAAAAATCAATTGTGAAAAGTTGAAAAATAAATGATTTTCAAAATTAATTTTATTGTTCAAAACGTAATAAAAAAATTAATATTAATAGAGCATTAATTATTACTGGTATTATTTTGATTATTGTCAAATGAAAAAAATAAAGGAATTAATTTGTAACTTTTACATTGTAAAAAATTTAAAAAAAAAGCGTCCCTCAAATCTAAAAATGAGGAGAAAAAACCAAGAATTAAAAATAGAAAATACAATATTCTGATGAATGGAATTTCTGCAGTTTTACAACATAAACTGTTCTAAAACTGAAAAGAGTAAACAAATTTAAAATGGGCAAAAAAGTTGCTAAATTAAGAATTCACGAAAAAACAAATATGCAAAATAAGATGCGAAAGTTTTTTTATCTAAAAAAGGTCTTTACAGACCAACCAAAAATATTTTCTCGACAAAAAAATCCCCCATCAACAGTTTTTCTTTAAATAAAATTCCTGGTAGTTTCGCGGACTTGGATTTGTGTAAAAATTTTTTATTTGCAAACAAAACTAATTATCTTGTTTGTTTGTTGTTTACAAGAACAACCTGATATTTCCCATTAAATACAAAATGTTTCAGTTTTTGTTAGAATTTACTTCGACTGAATAGTGTTAGAGGTTACACTATTCAGTCGAAGTAAACTGCAATTTTTTAAAAAATTTTATAGCAATTTTTTATGTTGAAATAATTAAATTATTGTGACATTTTTTAATAAAAAGTAACAAATTTTTCTTCATAAAAAAAAAATTGGTTAAAATTATTTCCAAATATTTTTTTAATATAGATTTTTTTTGTCGGCAAGTTCACAGTAATCGAAATCAATTTATTTTTTTAAGGCAAGATAAAAAAACATTAAAAAAGTTTTATTTAAGAAAAATAAAACATTAGGAAAAAAGATATCGTTCAATTTCGTAAGATTCGAAATGTAAAACTAAAGAAAGAGACATTTTTTCTTTGCTTTTTTAACAACATTTTAAGTGTCAAAAATCAGCATCTGTTTGAATCTATTTTTTTAATCAAAAAAATTCGAAAAAGGACAATTTGTTGAAAAATAAGCTTTTTTTGCCATTACAATTGGATTATACCATTTTGATTTTTTGTATTGTTTTTCTTTTTTTGGGTCAAACTTATTTATTTTGCGTTTCCCACAAATCAGGATTGATAAGGGATTTAAAACAACAAAAAACTTTACATTATAATTTTATTTTGCTTTTAAAAATAAATTGTTTTAAAAGTTTGCTTCTTGACAAAAAGGTTTTTTTGTTGAAGAAGCCGAAAATTTTTCCTTTGCCTTCTTTAAAAAATTTGTTATTTTGAAAGTTTCAACACAAAAAAAGCAGAAATATTTTTCGCGATTTCTGTTCAAATTTTTCGAAAGATTTTTTATTTCTTACACGAAAAAAAGTGCCAGTCTGCATTTTTCTGTTTTATTTTTTTTGGTATTTAATTTTAGCCTGTTTATAATAAAAAGTGATTTGAATATTTTTAAATACAACTAGTTGAAATTTGTCATGCTTATTTAAAAAAATGAAAAATAATTTATTTATACACAAGAACAACGTGTGATTACGCATTAATCAAAAAATGTTTTCTTTTTTTGTTAGACATAATTTTTTTATTGGAGGCTACACCATTCGGCCGAGGTATATTGTAATCTTATGAAAATTATTATAGCAATTTTTTAAGTTGAAATAATTAAATTATTCCGACATTGTTTTTGTCCAAAAAGAAACAAAATTTTGCCTTTGACATTAGTAATGTTTGTTTGTTTATTTGAAAATTTCTTCTTTTCTTTCAGTTTCAAGTAAGACACACATTTGATAGACGTTTTTTTTATAGCTGCCAGCTGCTTTTTTCTAATGCGACGTGTTCAACATTTCTTTCTTTCGAGACAAACTGACAATCAGTGTATTTTATTGAATGTTGTGTTTTCTTTTAAAAAAACAAGCAGCGTTTATTTGAATATTTAATAGTTTTTTTGCAGAAATCAATTGTAAAAAAAAAATTGTGGATTTAAAACCTTTTATATAAAATGTAAAAAATTTATTTAGTTTAGTTTACATTAGTTAATTAAACATGGAATAATAACCTCGGCACATTGCATTATATTATGTGAAACACAACTTTATTTTTCTAATCTCAGACAAAAAATTGAACTTCTTTGGAAACAATTTTTTCACAGGCTTTTTTTGTGATGATACTCTCGTAAAAGAATTGCACGTAATGATAATCGAGTCTTCCATTTATATTGTTTCGGGACTTTTCTGGACTATGAACAAACATACTCAATTTTATTTAAAGATTTGATTTGGGTTTGTTATAAATAGTTTGAGAATTTCTTCAACGAGGTTTTTCGTTCCATGAGTAAAATCATTGTCATTAATAAAATAAAATAAAAGATCTTTTTTTTCACAAAAAGGCGAAATTTCATTAGATTTCAACGAACTGAAGAAATAATCGTTTAGTTTTATCAAAAGGTAGCTAAAAATGTATGATGAAGAAAAAAACAATGCACTCAAATAATATCAGTACACACGTACAGAAAAAACCGGAAGTCGATGTGACACGACGCAGCATGGAAGCTGTTTATATTGTGATTATAATAAAGTACGTGAATTTTCGGAAGAAAGTATTCTTAAAAAAACATAACATAAATTTTTATCATAAAATTCATTATCAACCGTTTTGTTTACTGTCAAACTTTGAGGGCTGCACCTATTTTTTTTTCTTTCAAAGATATAAAAGCTTTTCTTTCTATAACTGCTATGCATCACTTCACCAAAAATGAAGCTGCTGTTAGTTACCCTAATTATGTCCTTCTTTTACGTTACACATGAATTTGCCATTCACGAAAAAGGAGATACCGTATTTGGGACACGTTGTTAAGGATATGAATCAACTCGAAAATACACATCGACAAAATATGGCACATCATATTTTAAAACTGATTATTCATTTTCCAATGAATCCTTTATGGCATCTGTGACAAATTTTACAAGTGGATATTACAATTTAGCTTTGACTTCATTCTCTCATGACACCGGAAGAGAAGAATGCGAGTAAGTTTAGTAAAGTCAATTATTTTATTCAAATTTTTAAACAAAAAATCTGAAAATTCTGCTATTTTTTGTTCAAGTTCAAAATTTTAGAATCGATACGGTAATAGTTAATAATTTTAATTATACCGTACCTAATCGATTCCGATTTTCGATAAAAATAAGTTTGAAATAATAATTTCTGCCACAAAATGAAATAATTTGTTTTTTTGTCAAAACGTAACGAATATGCAAATTTAGTGTTACCCTAGATAATCCAATGCCAGCATTGTGCACATTCAACATTTCAACAACGAATAGTTACGACCTATCATTTCAATTAGATTATATGTCATTTCCAACTTCATTTCTGACAATCATTACTTCAAAAACTTTTGTTGTCACACATCCATGTCAAGGTAAATTTACTTTCATAATTTATTATATTTATCTTGGACAATTTTTAGGATCCGGCTCTAAAGACAAAATCCAAATCGATTTTTGTTGTTTAACATAATTTTATGTAAGACAAAATGAAGTAATAAAAAGTAATAAAATCTTTGTAGTTTCTCAATTATTCACGTTTTTAATTAATAAACCATATTTTTTATTTCTCGAAAAATTGCTTTAAATGCTTTCAAAACAACGTCAAAGCAGATGTAAATTTTAATTAAAGAATGTCAAAAAATGCAAAAATAAAGCTTTAACTTATTGAATGTCAGTTTACTTTTTACAATGTTTTTTAAATACTAAAATACCAATTTTAGAAGTGTTTTTGCATTTTAAAAAATTAATTTTTTTATTGCAGGTTCTTCTTTCATTTTTTTTAAAGTGATCAGTTCAATTTTTTTTTGTTGGTAAAGAATGAATGAAGAAACTAAGAATATTTAAAATAAGAAAAATGAAATATTAAAAAGAAAATAAAGAAATAAACGTTTAATTTTGCGATATCTGAAATTTGAAAATAAACTGATTTCGCAATTTACAAAAAATGCGAAAAAGAACAAAATAGAGGAAGATAGACATTGTTTTTGTCTATAGATGTACACCAGGCATGACACATCCGGCCGCAAAACAAGTAGGCCGTAACCACGGCCTAAAAATAAATCGAGACCAGCTGTTTTTTTATTTTAACAAGGAGACAAAAAATTATTTTTTTAAAACTATCGGCTCCCCATTTTTGTCATCCCTAATGTGCTCTAGTTTTTTTAAAAAACAAAAAAAGGTATGAAAATAAAAAGAAACGGAAACGTTTTTGACGTGCCTAACTTTTATGAGTTTGAATAAGGTGTGAAAAAACTGTTTCATATTTGCACCAAAAAAACACCAAAATTATTTTGAGTTGAGTGATATCTGCAAGAATTTGTTCATGTATAATTTCAGCCAAAATTTCAACTAAAAAATTACTTTCTCGAAAGCAACAAACAACCAAATCAACATATTTTTAATGTGCAATAGTTGCACAAGAAAAAGCAAGGAAAAAGCTTTGTCAAGGTTCTTAAAGGCCGCTTTAAAATTTCAAAAATGTGTTATTTTTGATTAGCTTTGAATATAAAAATCAATATTAATCATTTAGTAACTTTAGTGTTTTTCAACGGCATATTTACAAATATTGATCTCATACGGAAAAGAAGCAGCAAAATAAACACCAACAGTTTTGATTTAAATAAAATTCCTGGTATTTTCACGAATTTGGATTTGCTTTAACAATTTTTGAGAGTTTGCAAACAAAACTTATTCTGTGAACTTTATGATAAGAATCTTTGTATCTCAAAAAAAAGAAAAAATGGAAGACATTTAAAATATTATATTTTAAACGGTTTTGTAATTACTACACTAATTTGTTTCATGATTGTTGAAAGAATGTTTGACCTTTTTTTAAAAAAAATGATTTAGACATTGAACAGCATTGGAAACAACAACGTGTTCAATGAATTTTGAATACAAAACAAAGTAGAAAATTCAAATAATTTCCAATTTCTAAAGAAATAACAAAAAAATCAAAAAGCACAATTGATTCTCTATTTATTCCTTTGATTTTGAAAGAAAATCGCAATGTCTGCTCTTTTTTGCATATTTTTTGTTACACTACAAATGTAGAAAAAGCCGCAGAAAAGACTGGTTTTTTCTGTTTTTGTTTAGTCTTTTTTGTTTTTTTTGGATAGAGTTTTCTTTATTTGGATTTGAAAGTTGAATGAAATGAATATTTTTGTGACACCATAATTTTTGAATATTTGTGTTTAACGATTTTCATTATTGATTGACTGCAAAATATGATTTTTTTTTTTTTTTTTTATTTGTGTTTAACGATTGCAGTCAATCAATAATGAAAATCGTTAAACACAAATATTCAAAAATTATGGTGTCACAAAAATATTCATTTCATTCAACTTTCAAATCCAAATAAAGAAAACTCTATCCAAAAAAAACAAAAAAGACTAAACAAAAACAGAAAAAACCAGTCTTTTCTGCGGCTTTTTCTACATTTGTAGTGTAACAAAAAATATGCAAAAAAGAGCAGACATTGCGATTTTCTTTCAAAATCAAAGGAATAAATAGAGAATCAATTGTGCTTTTTGATTTTTTTGTTATTTCTTTAGAAATTGGAAATTATTTGAATTTTCTACTTTGTTTTGTATTCAAAATTCATTGAACACGTTGTTGTTTCCAATGCTGTTCAATGTCTAAATCATTTTTTTTAAAAAAAGGTCAAACATTCTTTCAACAATCATGAAACAAATTAGTGTAGTAATTACAAAACCGTTTAAAATATAATATTTTAAATGTCTTCCATTTTTTCTTTTTTTTGAGATACAAAGATTCTTATCATAAAGTTCACAGAATAAGTTTTGTTTGCAAACTCTCAAAAATTGTTAAAGCAAATCCAAATTCGTGAAAATACCAGGAATTTTATTTAAATCAAAACTGTTGGTGTTTATTTTGCTGCTTCTTTTCCGTATGAGATCAATATTTGTAAATATGCCGTTGAAAAACACTAAAGTTACTAAATGATTAATATTGATTTTTATATTCAAAGCTAATCAAAAATAACACATTTTTGAAATTTTAAAGCGGCCTTTAAGAACCTTGACAAAGCTTTTTCCTTGCTTTTTCTTGTGCAACTATTGCACATTAAAAATATGTTGATTTGGTTGTTTGTTGCTTTCGAGAAAGTAATTTTTTAGTTGAAATTTTGGCTGAAATTATACATGAACAAATTCTTGCAGATATCACTCAACTCAAAATAATTTTGGTGTTTTTTTGGTGCAAATATGAAACAGTTTTTTCACACCTTATTCAAACTCATAAAAGTTAGGCACGTCAAAAACGTTTCCGTTTCTTTTTATTTTCATACCTTTTTTTGTTTTTTAAAAAAACTAGAGCACATTAGGGATGACAAAAATGGGGAGCCGATAGTTTTAAAAAAATAATTTTTTGTCTCCTTGTTAAAATAAAAAAACAGCTGGTCTCGATTTATTTTTAGGCCGTGGTTACGGCCTACTTGTTTTGCGGCCGGATGTGTCATGCCTGGTGTACATCTATAGACAAAAACAATGTCTATCTTCCTCTATTTTGTTCTTTTTCGCATTTTTTGTAAATTGCGAAATCAGTTTATTTTCAAATTTCAGATATCGCAAAATTAAACGTTTATTTCTTTATTTTCTTTTTAATATTTCATTTTTCTTATTTTAAATATTCTTAGTTTCTTCATTCATTCTTTACCAACAAAAAAAAATTGAACTGATCACTTTAAAAAAAATGAAAGAAGAACCTGCAATAAAAAAATTAATTTTTTAAAATGCAAAAACACTTCTAAAATTGGTATTTTAGTATTTAAAAAACATTGTAAAAAGTAAACTGACATTCAATAAGTTAAAGCTTTATTTTTGCATTTTTTGACATTCTTTAATTAAAATTTACATCTGCTTTGACGTTGTTTTGAAAGCATTTAAAGCAATTTTTCGAGAAATAAAAAATATGGTTTATTAATTAAAAACGTGAATAATTGAGAAACTACAAAGATTTTATTACTTTTTATTACTTCATTTTGTCTTACATAAAATTATGTTAAACAACAAAAATCGATTTGGATTTTGTCTTTAGAGCCGGATCCTAAAAATTGTCCAAGATAAATATAATAAATTATGAAAGTAAATTTACCTTGACATGGATGTGTGACAACAAAAGTTTTTGAAGTAATGATTGTCAGAAATGAAGTTGGAAATGACATATAATCTAATTGAAATGATAGGTCGTAACTATTCGTTGTTGAAATGTTGAATGTGCACAATGCTGGCATTGGATTATCTAGGGTAACACTAAATTTGCATATTCGTTACGTTTTGACAAAAAAACAAATTATTTCATTTTGTGGCAGAAATTATTATTTCAAACTTATTTTTATCGAAAATCGGAATCGATTAGGTACGGTATAATTAAAATTATTAACTATTACCGTATCGATTCTAAAATTTTGAACTTGAACAAAAAATAGCAGAATTTTCAGATTTTTTGTTTAAAAATTTGAATAAAATAATTGACTTTACTAAACTTACTCGCATTCTTCTCTTCCGGTGTCATGAGAGAATGAAGTCAAAGCTAAATTGTAATATCCACTTGTAAAATTTGTCACAGATGCCATAAAGGATTCATTGGAAAATGAATAATCAGTTTTAAAATATGATGTGCCATATTTTGTCGATGTGTATTTTCGAGTTGATTCATATCCTTAACAACGTGTCCCAAATACGGTATCTCCTTTTTCGTGAATGGCAAATTCATGTGTAACGTAAAAGAAGGACATAATTAGGGTAACTAACAGCAGCTTCATTTTTGGTGAAGTGATGCATAGCAGTTATAGAAAGAAAAGCTTTTATATCTTTGAAAGAAAAAAAAATAGGTGCAGCCCTCAAAGTTTGACAGTAAACAAAACGGTTGATAATGAATTTTATGATAAAAATTTATGTTATGTTTTTTTAAGAATACTTTCTTCCGAAAATTCACGTACTTTATTATAATCACAATATAAACAGCTTCCATGCTGCGTCGTGTCACATCGACTTCCGGTTTTTTCTGTACGTGTGTACTGATATTATTTGAGTGCATTGTTTTTTTCTTCATCATACATTTTTAGCTACCTTTTGATAAAACTAAACGATTATTTCTTCAGTTCGTTG
>JAMRXY010000093.1:0-201645 GCA_024447195.1 Panagrolaimus sp. LJ2414 | reverse complement strand
GTTGGGTATCAAGAGCACTATTCGAAACCCTAACATTCCTTGGATCTCTAACATCCAAAACAAGTATATTATTGACAGCTTTTTTTCCCAATCTAAACTTTCGATCACACTTTTTTATTGATAACAAAAAAAGAAAAGGCTTTAACTTTTTGTAAATAAAAAATTTTTGAAATTGTTTGCAGAGTAAAGATTTTTGAGCTTAAATTGGTTTTTATGTTTAATCATAAAAATGATTTTTTTGCATTTCCTTTTTTCAATTTGTTTATTTTTTGGATATCACGTTTCTTAAATTTTTTTTCACCATCGAAGATGCCATTTTTCGAAATTAAATTAAAATAAAACGTTTCGGATAATAAAAACTAAATAATTTATGTAAATCTTTAAACTGACTTCGACAATTTTCTCAAACAACATCACGTTTTTCTTTTAAAAAATACAATGAAGTTTTCGCAAATGAGACGTTTGAATCTTACTAAACATTTTGTGTAAAGTAAGATAATTAATCAAATTTTTATTATGTATTGTTGATTTTACGTTTAAAAACACTGCTTTTGTTAACTTTAATAAAATTATTTTGTTTGAAATTTGTTAAATGTTAATCTGAACTTTTTTTTTAAATATTGATCGCGTAAAGTTTTGGCTTCATTTTCATGTTTCTATTTCATAAAATGGAAAAAATTGTGAAAAATACTCCTATTTGCAACTATAAAATCAATAAAAATATTCAAAAAGAGTAGTTAATACGTTTTATTTTTTTCTTTCAAATTGGCCACTGGCTTGCACATCTTTGCAATGACTGATCTTAAAAACGAGCAAAAGCCGATACACTTGTTTTTTTTTCTTAAAGGATGTTCTTAAAGGGAAAAATTTTTGGGAGTTCGAGCTCGCAAAAGGTCGCCCGCTAGGAAAGGGTGACCGGCGGCCGAGGTCAAAAAATCTGACTCCCCAAATCAGGTATGATTACTTTTGCTAACCTTCTCTCTCTATCTTTGTTGTTGAACTTCAACTACTTCAACATCAATCAACATGTCTGGACGTGCAGGAAATGTTCTTAAAGGGAACGTACCGGATAGAATAAGTTTATTTTTTTCAACACAAGTCCTCCCACCCCGAAAGCTCTGTACTAATCAAGTAAAAAATTTTTTTCAGCCCAACTTTTCAAAATTTTACTCGATTAGTAGAGAGCTTTCGGGGTGGGAGGACTTGTGTTGAAAAAAATAAACTTATTCTATCTGGTACGCTAACTTTAATACAACATCGATGAGATCTTTCTACCAACAAACTTTTTTTCAATTTGTAGGGAGATGTCGTGTTAAGGCCACTCGTTAGGGGCTGTCCAGATACTACGTCATCATCAAATTCTGATTTGCTCCTATACATCAAAGGCACTTTTTGCCACACATCAAAGACGGTACGGTCATTTACCCCTCCCTCCCTGATGACGTAATATCTGGACAGCCCCTTAAGAAAAAAATTATCTTTTTCTCTCCCGTATGCTTCCTTTAACCACACTATTTACAAAAACTGTTTTTGTATAACTTTTTGCAAAATAAAACCTAGAAAGATACATTTCAAAGAAAATACAACTTTTTAAAATAAACATTACACATCAAAAAAATAAGCGCAGTTTTGTTCATGAAGCTTCTTGGTTAGCCAAACGAAAAAGTTTACGAAATTTTTCTCCATCCCCTCCAGGAAAGCGGATATAAGGAATACGATATTCGGGATTTTTAGTGACTAGAATTTCATCAATAATTCCAGCCAATCGATTTTCATAAGCTTGAGAAATTGAAGCATCAAAATAGAGGCTAAAATATGTTCGTTGATTTTTCTGAAAACAGATTTTTTCATATTATGTTCTTCCAAAAATAATTTACCTTCATAAAAGCATAGAATGCTTCAATATCAAAGGCTTCAGGAATGAGACCCAATGCAAAATAATCAAGTTGGAGAAAATTAGGGAGTTTCAAAAGTTCACCAAATGTTTTTGGGGTAATGTAGGAAAGAACGGTATTGGAGAGGCTAAAATAATGGATATATAAAATTTTTCACATGGGGCCATTCCAAAGTGACTCCGGGAATTTCAACGGAACTATGTGGAATCGATAGTACCTCTTTAGGTAGGAAAAACCCCCAAGGGGTTTTTGCGCTTTCGGGGTTTTCTTAATTTAGCAGCGAATTGAAGTTGGAAAAATCCACAACTCGGGGTTGAATATTCAGCGAAAAAAACACGGGGGTCGTGAAAAATCCATGGATTTTTTCAACTTCAATACTTTGTTAAATTAAGATAACCACGAAAAGGAAAAAATTCCTTGAGGGTTTTTCATAGATTCCACATAATTCCCGTTGAAATTCTCATGGAACACAGTGGGACGTTCCCCTGTCAGGAGAGGAAAAAACGCTTACAAAATAAACTTTTCAGCTTTTGAGGAAGTTTCAAGCAGCTTTTCAATTGAAACATGAGAACCATTTTCATCTTGTACAGTTACATGACAGAGATTAAGCCGTTTTGCAGTAGAAACAAGATTAACAAAATCCTTATAAGAAATATTCTGATTGCTAATTCGTAATTCTCTTATATCAAATCGAAAAATCTTTGGCATGATTAAAGAGATAGCATTTTGGTCAGCACCCGGTTTTGGTCGAACACGAAATTTTCTTATTATCCAAAATTTTGACTTTCCTACATTAGTACAAGGTTCCCATCCTCGATAACCCCATTTTTTCAATTCAAAACCATTAAACAGTGGTCTATGTAGAAAAATAATAGGATTTTGAACAAAGAAGTATTTACAGGTTTTAATTATTTTTTGATAATACTCAGGAGAAGACGGATTCTTAACGACATAATACATGATTGTTTTGGGCAATAAAAAAACTTGTCGTTGATAGGTAGCAAGGAATCGAGTTCTTTTCGATGATGGCACAAGCATTGAATTTTCTACATTACTTGATAGAGATGAGGGCAAAGTTGTATTTGAAGGATCAGATAAATCCATTGTTGACTTCACGATATCAGAAATCTGAAAAAATATCATCAATTTAGTTAAAATTAGTAATGTTTATCCACAATCAATATATTTAAAAAATAGGGGTATTTCTTTAAAAAAATTAAGAAATGAATTTGTGAAATAAGTGGCAGATATAGAAACAAAAAGTTGTTAGATTAAAATATTTTAGGGTTTGTCCTGAGGAGATTCTGAAGCCAAAATTTTTAAAGAACAGCAAATGGTAAACTTTGAAATATTGAATCTGAATCGTGTGGTACGACATCAATAAAAAGAGAGAAAATTTTTTTAAGGCAAAACTAAAACGTCGTTAAAAAATGCTGCGCATAAAGTTGGATTTTTTCTTTTCCTGTATCGTTTATTTGCCTGTTGTTGTAGGTTTGTCCTTGTTGGCACAAACAAACCAAATAATTTGATAGGGCTGGGTTGCTTGGGCTCATCTGACCTCGTAAATCTCTGAGGGGTTTTTGTAAAAAAGAATCAATGGCATTTTTTATATGGAATCAACCACAAAATGTCTGGTGAAATTAATTGTCAAAATATATGACTGTCATACTTTTTCTGACAGAAGTCTTTTTGAGCTTTTTTAAAATGTCAGGAAAAACAGAAAACATTTGCTGAAACTAAAAATATAGACTATTTAATATAATAAATATAAAAGCAAAAACATGTCTTTAAAAATTTTATTTTCTTCGTAGAAAAAAGTAAAAGCAATAATTAAATAAATCAAGGATGAAAAAATTGCCACTAAAAAAATCATTTTAATTGATGGAGGTCAAAATTCGTTAAAAGCTAATTCAACAGAACTTGTGCGCTTTTTTTATTTTATTTTTTCATTATTTTTTGATAGGAAAACTGAATGACATTAGAAATAAAATATTCAAAAGCATAATTTTAATAAAGCAACAGAAGAATAATGTAAGCCCTTTTTGCAGTCGCCACTTTTTTCCACGCCCCTTTTCCTCTTATCATCGTTTTTGCAATCGCCACTTTTTTCCACGCCCTCCTTTCCTCCGTTTGCATTCGCCACTTTTCCATCTCCTTTGTGTGTCTCCTTCTTTCCCCCATTCCTTCCAATCATTGTTTCTCCTGTCTCTGCCCGACCGAACGAACAAAGCTGTCACCGCCTGCGCTGTCCCCGCCTGTCGCATGCCGGCCTGGCTCCCGGCAATGCTGGCCGGTTTAGCTATGCCGAATTAGCTCTGATAATCACCCTTATGCTCACTGCCAATCTTTTTTATCAATGGTCACTGCGTTTAATATCAATTGTGAAATAAATAATTATGCATTTTGCAATTTAATTTTTTTTGGTTTTTTAAGAACATTAAAAAAGAAAAGAAAGAAAGCAAGAAGAAAAAAATGAAAAATTGATTTATTTTTAAAAAGCATTCACTTTTTTTTAGCACCCTTTTTTCCTTTCACCTTTGTTCGTCCCGCTTTCCTGCCATTTCTTTCTCTCCCCCCCTTTCCATCATCAGCTTTCTTTTTCTGCCCGACCGAACAAACACCGACCGACCGTTCACGGCCGAAATAGCCTCTGCTGGCCTGGCTACCGGACCGACCGAAATGGCCCATGCTGGCTCCCGGCAATGCCGGGTTATTTGACCGAATTTGCTTTGATACGCACTGTAATGGGTTATGCTAATCATTGTAATGGTGACTGCATTGAATATCAAATGCAAAATAAATGAGCATTTTATTATATCTTTTTTGTTTTTAAGAATGTTAAAAAAGAGAGGAAAGAAAGAAAGCACTCAAAAAATGAAACATTGATTTATTTTTAAAAACCATCAAAACGTTCAGAAAGAAAAAAAAGGAAAATTGATGCATTTAAAAGAAAGAAAAAAGAGCAAGACCATGAGTTAGCTTTGGTATTCACCATAATCACCTCTGATAATCTTGTTTTTTATTGTAATGGGCAACGGATCGAATATCAAATGTAAAATAAATACTTTTTATTATGTATTCTACAATTTGATTTGTTCAGCTCTTTCAAGAGAGTTAAAAAAGGAAGCAAAAAAGCAAAAAAAACATGAAAACACTGCAACATTTTCGAGAGAACTCTTATTTTATAAATCTCGATTTTATTTGCTTAAATCTCGAATTAATTACAAGTACATTTGCAACATTAAAAAATATGTAAACATAATTATTCTACTTAATACAAAAGCTCCATAAACTACATGCAATTCGTGTAAGGGGCTATTGTTTCACTTTTCAAGCATTATTAAAATACAGTAATCTCGAGAATAAGTTTTTTGCTTTTGCTCAAATTAAATTTTAACAAATATTTAAAATTTTCACACGCTTGAGCTCAATTGTAATGTTTTTAATTTAGACTTAGAATTTCTTTGTCGGCGTTTTGGTTTGATTTATTTTTGCGCTGTCTCCATTTTCCTTTTCTGGAACAAAATCAAAACCAAATCGCCTTTTGGACAAACTTTTTTTTTGTTTCCGGTGTTTTAATTTTGCCGAAATTTTTAAATCGAATTTTCATTCGACATCAATTTCGGAGCTGAAAATATGTTGACTGCGGTAGTAGCTCGAAGTCTTAAGAGAGAAGTGGATTACATTGCCATTTTAACCTACGAACTGCTTCAAGAACCATATGTTACTCTTCATGAATATGTTGCTGAAGATTATGTTATTGCAGATTACTTTATTGGTACATCCCAAGGTTTTCTTGTTCCGGTATTCATCATTAAAAGAGTCTTGCGGTTGGAAGCTTTAAATGGGCTCATTTATGCCCATGTCGTACTTGAAAAACAAGGGCGCCAAGTAAGCTTTCTTCATAACTTACTTCTAAATGTATCCGCTTTAATGTTTCAGTTGGAAGTACGTATACCTGAATCGTGTTTTTTTAATTCTCAAGCTTATGGTCTTTTTGAAGAAAAATATCGACTTAGTAACACAATGGCTCCTCTCGATTTCCCAGCTCGGGGACGAGGGCGCTATCAGTACATTGCAAAAACAGGCTTTCCAGGAAAATTGTATGGTGGTGTTTCGGTAAGTGTTTTAAAAGACTCAATTGGGGGGTTGAAAATTTGTTCATGTAAAATATGAGCTATTAAATTTGCTTTTTTCTGAAATACTTTTTTTAATTAAAACGAATTATCTGATTTTTTTTAATTTTGTTTCATTTTCTGCTAGTAAAATAGATCTTTTTTCAGGTCGAGGTTAAGCTTAGTCAAAAACCAAACAACAGCTTTTATGTTTACTTCAAATCTGTTTTCCGAAATCGCATTGTTTTCGTTCAAACACCTCTTGATCAGCGAGTATTGAATGTATCTACGATTCTTGATATGCAAATTGACCGTCCTGCCATCGTTGATACAATTCGAACAAATCAAAATGTTTTGGCAACAATGATAAATCAACAACAAATGGATGTTATCGTTAACCTCCATGGCCTCAATCGAAGAATTCCTATTGCTCCAAGACCTGCTTCACAAGAACCTGAACTCCAAAGAATGCCAACACCGCAAACACCACCGCCACAGCAACCACCGCGGATTCTTGCAGGTCCACCTGTTTACCCGTTTCAATTTATTCTTCATTATCATAGCTCTCAACAATTCGATTATCTCACATATATGCGATCTACTCATCCAATGATTTATGCTCAAATGCTCAATCTTGCTACCTTAGCAATGGCAACCCCTCTTCCCATGCCTCGAGGGCCACATCCTCCCCCCCCACAACCTCCAATCTGATACATTTGCATTTGTTCTCTTTATAAAATATTTTATGGTTCTTGTTTTTTAAATGAATAAAAATTTTTCAAAAAATTATTTTGCTTGCAACTAATCAAAAACAATATCTTACAATTCTCTCGATTTTTATTCTTTTTAAAAAACATAGGTCAAAGTCTGTTTCAAAAAGTTTTAAAAAATTTTTGTGGTTTTTAAAGGTGTGTTAATTCACTTCAATGTTAAAGTATCCAAATTTGTTGTAACCGCTTAAAATGTGTTTTTCAATATTTTTCTGGTCTATTTTTATTGATATATATCAAAAAACAACGTTTAAAACTTTTGTGTATATGTTATGTCCGATCTGAAGAATCGTCCGAACTGAAGAATGGACGTCCGAATTGGAGAATGGACGTCCATTTTCAAGAACGGACGTCCGAATTGAAGAACCATTTAAGAAAATTACTTTTTTCTCAAATCGGACGTCTATTTCTGAAGAACCGATGTCCAAAATGAAGAATGGACGTTCATTTTCAAGAACGGATGTCCATTCTGAAGATAAACGTCTGAAATCGATGATTTAATATGCAATGCTAAAATCATAGCTAGTATTTCTTAAAGGTTAATAAAACTTAACAAATATTAAATAATGTTTTAAAAATAATTTAAAATGTTAGTTTCGTTATTTTTTCGAACTTTTGTTCTTATAAAGTAATGTTTATTATTTTAAACAAGTAATTTTATTAAATGATTCTTCAATTCGACGTCCGTTCTTGAAAATGGACGTCCATTCTTTAGTTCGGACGATTCTTCAGATCGGACGTAACATATACATAGTTACTCGCTATTTATTAGTATACAACTACAAGCAGCCATTTTTATGCATTTTGGAGTATCAAAAAAAAAGTCAGTTTTCCAGATTTTGATATTTTGGTACGGAATCAACCACAAACAAGCTGAAGTTTGTTGGCAACAAATATGAGCCTCCAAATCCTTCTGAAAAAAATAGAGCGATTCGTCAAAATTGACCAAAAATGGAAAAAATTGAAAATCGATTTTTTCATATGCTCTGCTATCTCGAGACGAAAGCTTTGAAGACCCAAACTTTGCTGCGTTAACTAGTCTGACATCTGGGCTATTCGAATATACCATCACTTTTACCCCAGCCCCTCTGGTTCTCCCAGGAACTTTGTTCTACGAAAAGGTCAAAAAACGTACTTTTCAAAACTAGGCGGCGGCGAAACTCCCGACACAAAAATGTTCAAGAGGTGATACTATAGGGTCAAATGCGTTCTCCCACCAAGTATTAATCCCACCAAACACAAGTTATTCAAGTCCCTTTCCCTTTGTTTAAAAATTGAATTGCACTTTTTTTTGGGCCACCCTGTAAAAAATGTTTCGAAACAAAAATGTGTAATCTTGAATGCATATTATTTTCCTTAAAAAACTATTTTATATATCGACAGAGATGTTTTTTTAAATATGGAAAATATCCAAAAATATCAAAGCAAAAACAAATGAAGGTAAAAGTTTTATGATTGAAGAAAAAAAGATATTTGTAATTTTTTGTCATCCTTTTTTCTAAAAAAATGTTAAAACAACATTTTCTGTCTTTTAAATAATGATATAATCTGCAAAAATGTCGTATCCGTTTGATTTGTTATTGCGAGAGATGCGTTTGAAGCAAATTTTTCTAATAATTCGTTTTGTTTATAAATTAACAAAATTGAATATTCAAAGAAGTCAATGAAAATGTAATGATCAGAAAAAGCAATTTATTCCTGCTCTCAAAAAAAGAAGAAAAAAAAATTGTTATATTCCAATAAAAAGTGGGAGAAAAAAATTACGCGAACATGTTTCGATTTTTGATCCCAGAAAAAAATTGTTAAAAAAATGTTTTTTGTCTTATTTGTTCCAAAAATAAAAAGGAGGATAGAAAAATCACTTTAAACAAAATCTATTTTTTTGCGACATTGCCATCTCTCTATTTTTTAAAAAGCAACATAAAATCTTTTCTTACTTGCCAAAAAGGCATCGAGGAAAAAGCTGAACCAAAAATCGCAGAAAACTATTTTGTTGGACTTCTCCCTTTTTTGAATCATTTTTCATTCAATTTTATTACTTGTTTGAATATTTCAAAATTATTATCAACTAACAAAAAAATTATTAAAAATTTTGCTAAATCTGAATGTGATCGGGTATAATGCTAGTGATATTCTTTAAATATATGGTACAAAAAACAATAATTATTCTTTTTTTAAATTAAAACACAAAATCGTTAAACAAACATAACAAAAATTAATTTGTTCGAAAACGTTCGAATTCAAAATTTTTAAAATACAAGTAAATTTTTGCACTTTTTTAATGAACACACCCATATTTATCATTTTGTGTTTTATGCAAATTAAAAACATTATCATAATTAATGGATTCTTCATGCTACTTGCTTGTAGAATTTATTTGTCACTCAAATGTTTTTTTTTCTCAGATTCGGATTCAGCAAGTTTGAAAACCTATATATCCGTGAAATAATCTGCAAATTTTAAAAACTGCCACATTTACCCATGAAGATGGAAAAAAGTGAATCAACAAAAGTATACGAACTTCCCAATAAACAAATTTGCATAAACTAAATTATGAATCAGTTATTTTTTGGGGGTTGTCAAACATGCTTAAACGCCTAATTTTCGGTTTTCATAGGTTTTCAAGGGTAGGGAATTCGATTCTGATATTTATGTTTTTTAAAAATCCCATATTTTTAGTTTAAATGATACTTTTTGAACAAAAGGTTTTCAACCTCATTTAAACGAAAAATATGTGAAATTTAATAAAAGTAAATATCAGAATCGAATTCCCTATCATCAAAAACATATAAAAACTAAAAATTAGGCGTTTAAATGAAAAAAACGTTTTTTCGAATTTTTGTGTTTAAACGATGAATATTGACCCAATTGATGTCTTGGGTGGCTTAAATTGTTGATAATCTCTCAGTTAATGTTGCCCATACACTATTTTACGTTTAGATTCAAAAAAAATTTGAATTTGGCGCGGTTTGGCAAAATGTCCCAGAATGCCAAAATTTTAAATGCAAAAGATGCTCCCCTTTGTCAGTGACCTTCCCACAAAATATGAGCTTCTGGGACCTTCTGCGAACGATTTGCTTTCTTTATCAAATGAAAATATTGAAAAACCTTCTTTCTAAAGAAACTTATGCAGTTCAAAAAATGTTATATCGGTAGTAATCTTTATTACTTTTTAAAACTTATTTTTAAATTCTAGATTTTTATTAATACAATTTTTTAATAGTGGAATCCTATTTTTTATTCCATTTTTAACAGCTGAAATTCTTTTTATTTTACAAATTCGGCATTTAGGTTTTTATGGTTGCCTTCCACTTCCAATTCTTACTTTTCATCCAATTATTGATTGTATTTGTTTATTGTATTTTGTTAAACCTTACAGAAATTATTTTAAAAGTTTCATAACAAAAGCAAAGATTGAAATAATGGTTATTAGTGGATGGACTATTTAATAATGGACTGTATTGATTCCAATAATAATATTACAGGGTGATTCAAATAAATTTGCAATGGGGTTTTTGATGGCAAATCGTTCGCAGAAGGTCCCAGAAGCTCATATTTTGTGGGAAGGTCACTGACAAAGGGGATTTCACATATTTTTCGTTTAAATGAGGTTGAAAACCTTTTGTTCAAAAAGTATCATTTAAACTAAAAATATGGGATTTTTAAAAAACATAAATATCAGAATCGAATTCCCTACCCTTGAAAACCTATGAAAACCGAAAATTAGGCGTTTAAGCATGTTTGACAACCCCCAAAAAATAACTGATTCATAATTTAGTTTATGCAAATTTGTTTATTGGGAAGTTCGTATACTTTTGTTGATTCACTTTTTTCCATCTTCATGGGTAAATGTGGCAGTTTTTAAAATTTGCAGATTATTTCACGGATATATAGGTTTTCAAACTTGCTGAATCCGAATCTGAGAAAAAAAAACATTTGAGTGACAAATAAATTCTACAAGCAAGTAGCATGAAGAATCCATTAATTATGATAATGTTTTTAATTTGCATAAAACACAAAATGATAAATATGGGTGTGTTCATTAAAAAAGTGCAAAAATTTACTTGTATTTTAAAAATTTTGAATTCGAACGTTTTCGAACAAATTAATTTTTGTTATGTTTGTTTAACGATTTTGTGTTTTAATTTAAAAAAAGAATAATTATTGTTTTTTGTACCATATATTTAAAGAATATCACTAGCATTATACCCGATCACATTCAGATTTAGCAAAATTTTTAATAATTTTTTTGTTAGTTGATAATAATTTTGAAATATTCAAACAAGTAATAAAATTGAATGAAAAATGATTCAAAAAAGGGAGAAGTCCAACAAAATAGTTTTCTGCGATTTTTGGTTCAGCTTTTTCCTCGATGCCTTTTTGGCAAGTAAGAAAAGATTTTATGTTGCTTTTTAAAAAATAGAGAGATGGCAATGTCGCAAAAAAATAGATTTTGTTTAAAGTGATTTTTCTATCCTCCTTTTTATTTTTGGAACAAATAAGACAAAAAACATTTTTTTAACAATTTTTTTCTGGGATCAAAAATCGAAACATGTTCGCGTAATTTTTTTCTCCCACTTTTTATTGGAATATAACAATTTTTTTTTCTTCTTTTTTTGAGAGCAGGAATAAATTGCTTTTTCTGATCATTACATTTTCATTGACTTCTTTGAATATTCAATTTTGTTAATTTATAAACAAAACGAATTATTAGAAAAATTTGCTTCAAACGCATCTCTCGCAATAACAAATCAAACGGATACGACATTTTTGCAGATTATATCATTATTTAAAAGACAGAAAATGTTGTTTTAACATTTTTTTAGAAAAAAGGATGACAAAAAATTACAAATATCTTTTTTTCTTCAATCATAAAACTTTTACCTTCATTTGTTTTTGCTTTGATATTTTTGGATATTTTCCATATTTAAAAAAACATCTCTGTCGATATATAAAATAGTTTTTTAAGGAAAATAATATGCATTCAAGATTACACATTTTTGTTTCGAAACATTTTTTACAGGGTGGCCCAAAAAAAAGTGCAATTCAATTTTTAAACAAAGGGAAAGGGACTTGAATAACTTGTGTTTGGTGGGATTAATACTTGGTGGGAGAACGCATTTGACCCTATAGTATCACCTCTTGAACATTTTTGTGTCGGGAGTTTCGCCGCCGCCTAGTTTTGAAAAGTACGTTTTTTGACCTTTTCGTAGAACAAAGTTCCTGGGAGAACCAGAGGGGCTGGGGTAAAAGTGATGGTATATTCGAATAGCCCAGATGTCAGACTAGTTAACGCAGCAAAGTTTGGGTCTTCAAAGCTTTCGTCTCGAGATAGCAGAGCATATGAAAAAATCGATTTTCAATTTTTTCCATTTTTGGTCAATTTTGACGAATCGCTCTATTTTTTTCAGAAGGATTTGGAGGCTCATATTTGTTGCCAACAAACTTCAGCTTGTTTGTGGTTGATTCCGTACCAAAATATCAAAATCTGGAAAACTGACTTTTTTTTTGATACTCCAAAATGCATAAAAATGGCTGCTTGTAGTTGTATACTAATAAATAGCGAGTAACTATGTATATGTTACGTCCGATCTGAAGAATCGTCCGAACTAAAGAATGGACGTCCATTTTCAAGAACGGACGTCGAATTGAAGAATCATTTAATAAAATTACTTGTTTAAAATAATAAACATTACTTTATAAGAACAAAAGTTCGAAAAAATAACGAAACTAACATTTTAAATTATTTTTAAAACATTATTTAATATTTGTTAAGTTTTATTAACCTTTAAGAAATACTAGCTATGATTTTAGCATTGCATATTAAATCATCGATTTCAGACGTTTATCTTCAGAATGGACATCCGTTCTTGAAAATGAACGTCCATTCTTCATTTTGGACATCGGTTCTTCAGAAATAGACGTCCGATTTGAGAAAAAAGTAATTTTCTTAAATGGTTCTTCAATTCGGACGTCCGTTCTTGAAAATGGACGTCCATTCTCCAATTCGGACGTCCATTCTTCAGTTCGGACGATTCTTCAGATCGGACATAACATATACACAAAAGTTTTAAACGTTGTTTTTTGATATATATCAATAAAAATAGACCAGAAAAATATTGAAAAACACATTTTAAGCGGTTACAACAAATTTGGATACTTTAACATTGAAGTGAATTTCATCAAGTACTAAGTATACTTACTAGCATACAAAAATTATGGCTGCTTAATTTTTTTTAGATTTCAATATTTTGATGTGGGATCGACCACAATGAATGAAATTGTAAATCTTTGCAAAGTTGTAGTATGTTTTAAAAAATATAAATGAGGCAGACAAAATATGAATCTTATATTTTTTTATAAATGTGCCAACCAAAATTAAATTGCAGTTACATATCAGAATGCAAAACATTTATTCTTTGCAAATTTGTAGATTTTGGATTTCAAAAAATAAAGTATACAAAAAAATTAGCAGTGTGTAAGTAGCTCAAACTCTTTGAATGAAATGTATTCAGGAAAAATATACGTGTTTTCTCCTCCACATTTGCTAAAAAACCAGCATCGAATAAGATTTAAAAGTTTGTGAGCGAAAATTTTTTACATCAATAGTTGAAGATTTGAATATTGCTGCATTTTTGAATATCAGTGATTATTCAGTATATTTTATCCTTTGATCATTTTTTGTTTTTAAGGTTTTTTTCCAAAGCAAAAGACGGTGCATATGTAATTAAAGAATATACAGGGTGATTCAAATAAATTTGCAATGGGGTTTTTGATGGCAAATCGTTCGCAGAAGGTCTCAGAAGCTCATATTTTGTGGGAAGGTCACTGACAAAGGGGAGCATCTTTTGCATTTAAAATTTTGGCATTCTGGGACATTTTGCCAAACAGCGCCAAATTCAAATTTTTCTGAATCTAAACGTAAAATAGTGTATGGGCAACATTAATTGAGTGATTATCAACAATTTAAGCCAGGGATGGGCAAACGCGACGCGAAAACTGAACGCGAGTCGC
Organism: Panagrolaimus sp. LJ2414; assembly: GCA_024447195.1. Classification (NCBI taxonomy): domain Eukaryota; kingdom Metazoa; phylum Nematoda; class Chromadorea; order Rhabditida; family Panagrolaimidae; genus Panagrolaimus; species Panagrolaimus sp. LJ2414. The sequence continues at coordinate 187,851 of JAMRXY010000093.1, read as the reverse complement.
TCGCGGGTGTTTTTTTTTCTGTCGCTAAAAAAACGCGCGCGATTTTTTTAGCGTAAGAAGTTTTTGCGTCGCGTTTCGCGAGCGCCTCTCGCTAAAAAATTCGCGTTCGTTTCTTTTTTTTGATTTTCCTTTGCAAAAACTTTGACCTACTTTTCGTTAAAACGATTTTTACTTTTTTATAACTTTATTAATAATTGGTAAAACTTGAATAAAAATTTACGTTTTGTGGCTTTTTTTAATGGCTTTCCGAATATCTAAAATTTGTTGTATGTTTATATTATATATATGCAAATTTATAAAAAAGTACACTTTTCATAAAAACACTTAAGAACTAATAAAATCAAAGAAACAAACGCGATTTTTTTAGCGTCGCTTCGCGTTTTTTTTGGCGCGCGGGTTTTCTCGCGCGCGAGTAAAAGAGCGAGAAAAAAACGCTAAATTTTTAGCGACTGACAAAAAAAGCGTCGCGTCGCGCGCGCCGCGTTTGCCCATCCCTGATTTAAGCTACTCACCGTAGACATACCCAATGAACGCCGGGATTGGGGCTTCATATTTTGCCCATAAACTCGTCTAGTATAAGGTATAATTGTGGCAAAAAATTAGCTGCGGAATCCTCATCCTGTGACTTTACCAAGGACTCAAAGTTACTGTAATACAGTAATCCACAATGTAAAATCCACACCTTTAATTTGCATATTCTGCAAATTTTTGAAGCTAAAACGTTTCAAATCTTTCAAATTCGGATTCAGCATGCCCGAAAACCTATAAATCCAGGAAATAGGGCCAATAAATTAGAACTTTCTAGAAATCTAAACAAATGTACGGAAAAATGGTGCCTCTAAATTATATTCGCTCCTCTGAAAAAATTTGCATACAATTTTTTTGGAGAAACTAGTGTTTAAAAGTGGTTAAATATTCTTTATTAAGCACTGTGGATGTAATAATTATGGTAAAAATACGAAATGGAATTTTTAGATTCCCTAAAACCAATTCGTCATCGCTGCACTGTAATATGAACTACCTTGATTTACACCGAATACCGCAATTTTACCTTGATGACAAATCAGTACAATTGACTTTTTTCCCTATTAGATTCCCGAATATGATTAATAAAGAATATTTAACCACATTTAAACACTAGTTTCTCCAAAAAAATTGTATGCAAATTTTTTCAGAGGAGCGAATTTAATTTTGAAGCCCCATTTTTCCGTACATTTGTTTAGATTTCTAGAAAGTTCTAATTTATTGGCCCTATTTCCTGGATTTATAGGTTTTCGGGCATGCTGAATCCGAATTTGAAAGATTTGAAACGTTTTAGCTTCAGAAATTTGGAGAATATGCAAATTAAAGGTGTGGATTTTACATTGTGGATTACTGTATTACAGTAACTTTGAGTCCCTGGTAAAGTCACAGGATGAGGATTCCGCAGCTAATTTTTTGCCACAATTATACCTTATACTAGACAAGTTTAGGGGCAAAATATGAAGCCCCAATCCCGGCGTTCGTTGAGTATATCTACGGTCAGGACATCAATTGGGTCAATATTCATCGTTTAAACACAAAAATTCGAAACGCCTAATTTTCGGTTTTCATAGGTTTTCAAGGGTAGGGAATTCGATTCTGATATTTATGTTTTTTAAAAATCCCATATTTTTAGTTTAAATGATACTTTTTGAACAAAAGGTTTTCAACCTCATTTAAACGAAAAATATGTGAAATTTAATAAAAGTAAATATCAGAATCGAATTCCCTATCATCAAAAACATATAAAAACTAAAAATTAGGCGTTTAAATGAAAAAAACGTTTTTTCGAATTTTTGTGTTTAAACGATGAATATTGACCCAATTGATGTCTTGGGTGGCTTAAATTGTTGATAATCTCTCAGTTAATGTTGCCCATACACTATTTTACGTTTAGATTCAAAAAAAATTTGAATTTGGCGCGGTTTGGCAAAATGTCCCAGAATGCCAAAATTTTAAATGCAAAAGATGCTCCCCTTTGTCAGTGACCTTCCCACAAAATATGAGCTTCTGGGACCTTCTGCGAACGATTTGCCATCAAAAACCCCATTGCAAATTTATTTGAATCACCCTGTAATATTATTATTGGAATCAATACAGTCCATTATTAAATAGTCCATCCACTAATAACCATTATTTCAATCTTTGCTTTTGTTATGAAACTTTTAAAATAATTTCTGTAAGGTTTAACAAAATACAATAAACAAATACAATCAATAATTGGATGAAAAGTAAGAATTGGAAGTGGAAGGCAACCATAAAAACCTAAATGCCGAATTTGTAAAATAAAAAGAATTTCAGCTGTTAAAAATGGAATAAAAAATAGGATTCCACTATTAAAAAATTGTATTAATAAAAATCTAGAATTTAAAAATAAGTTTTAAAAAGTAATAAAGATTACTACCGATATAACATTTTTTGAACTGCATAAGTTTCTTTAGAAAGAAGGTTTTTCAATATTTTCATTTGATAAAGAAATATAAAATTGAAGGCTAAAAATGTCGAAATTCCACTGATTAACCAGAATGAACAAATTATTAACATTATTGGCCCTTAAAATGTTCATGTATGTAAAAACTGATCTTTCTGGTAATTGCTCCAAGTTATTACTTATTTTTTTTTTTTTTTTTTTTTTTTTTATCACGTCTAAGCGATGCCACTCACTTTCCGTGCGGTAATGCCATAATACAGTTGGATATGTTTACCCTGGGGTCCCTCCAGTAGGCATTTTTAATGTCTTTGGTTTGACATAATATATCCCTTGGTAACCCGGTAGGACCGGGGACGGACGCGGGTAATCATTTTTAAATGTGACCACGGGCGTGACTCGAACCAGTGAGTAATATAATGTACTGATGAATCAACGCGCTGGACCACTCGACTACCCGGCCGTCATTTTTTTTAAGCTTGGAGCACTCGAGATTCCCAGGAGGTCTCCCATCCAAGTACTAATCGAGCCCAGCAGTGCTTAACTTGCCAGATCGGACGGGATGGCGTGCTTTCACTGCGGTATGACCCCAAGCACACTGCGGTATGACCCCAAGCATTTCATTTTTAAAAAAAGAATAAATGCCATTTTAAAAAGTGAGTATTTTAAAATTAGGAGGACATGATTTATGACACAATCATAATAATAGATTCAGAAAATATTTTATAGTTCTTTTTTAAATTTACTAGAATTTCAATGTTTATAATTTACGAACGTTAAAATTATAAACATAATTATAAGTGTTTTTTGTGTCAACTACAGTCGAACCTCGTTATAAAGTTTTTCTAGGGACCGTGAAAAAACGACATAAAATCGAGGGTGAAGTTATAACGACGTCCGATTTGAGGGGGTTCCTTGTTGAAGGGACCGCAGACAAAGGACGTTATAACGAGGTTCGACTGTAATTTTTAAAAATGGTTTCTGTTTTATTTATTTCACTCATGTAATTTTTTAAAATAATAATTTTACGACCTTTTTCATTAATTTAAAATGGAAACAAAAAGCATTTTGAGAGCTAAAAATAAATGTTACCAATTGCCTACAAAGTTACTATTAACATAGCTTTAGTAGTCAAAAACATGAAAACTCGGAACCTTTAATTTTTGACTGAAAATAACAAACCTAATAAGACAACACGTTTTGAATTCAAAATTAATCCCATCGATTCTGGCACTATTTTATAAATTTCTTTCAAAACTGGAATGTTCTTTTCAAAAATTGCTTGTGTTTCAATGGGATCCTCAAGCATAAGAAGGATGGGAACTAAAAAATTTACATAATTTTTTCGGTGTTGCTTTGTTCGTTTTTGGCCATTGTAAGGGTGAAAAGACAGTAGAGAACTAGATGAGTGTGCCACCCTCAGAAGTCATACAAATCTTTTAATCTATTACCGCCATCGGCATATGATCAAAGGGATATCCTGCGGAAACCGTTTCTGTTCCTGTTGAAATATCAGGTCATTCAGAAAGTTTTTGCGTTATTTAATTGGGAAGAACACTTTGCCAAGTGTAATCAAACGCATAAAACTACCTGATACAAAAAACATTGTATCAGGTTGTTTTTGTGAACTACCTGATACAATGCTGCAAAAGTCCTTCCATAAAAATTGAAATTTCAAAAAATTGAAGTTACCTGAAATTGTAATCCATGCAAATACTGTACACGAAATCACACCCAATTTAATCCATTTTTTCAGGAACAAGAATGGAATTTTCGCCCAAAATAGTCAAAACCTTGGCTCCAGAGGCCCAAATAAAAGTGGAAATATAACAAACTCCAAAAAATAACAACGTAATAGCGATTGCCGGAAGCCATTCTTTTTTAATTGGCAAATGTGAATTTGAAGACATTAACGGAATTGGTAGAAAAACAAAGAAATTTGTTAAACAATTAATTATTTGAACACACATATTACATGAAAGTTGACAAAGTAAAACATATTTAAATGAGCCCATTGGTTTTGTGGACTTTCTTAGAACAATAAATACAATAAGAATAAACAGAAATGTTGAAAAACATAAATTAAAATCAACTAAAATTCGTAAAAAGTACATCAAATTTGGGTAATAGAGTTCATTAATTGTTATATTTCTAAATTTGATTAAATATTGATTTTCATAAGTTTCCATTTTTGTGAATTAAAAATATGCACGAATTTGTGTCACAAGAAATATGTGACTAAAACAAAGCAGAAACCTAGGGTTGTCAAATGGAGATCTCCATCGGGAGATCTCCCGGAAGATCTCCCGATTTTTTCCGGGAAATCTCCCGTAATCTCCCGAAAAAATTTTTTCAACACCAAAAATTTAAAATTTTTTTTTTCATTTTTGGTGATTTATTGATGATTAAAACAGTCAAAAATCATCAAAAAAGCTTTAATTTTGGCTCATATGACTGTAATTATCCATTCAGATTTTTTTTGTCGCTTGAAAGTAGTTAAGATATTTAATAATTTACTACAATCTTAAGATAAAACATAAGATCTTATGTTTTACTGACATTTTATCTTGGAACAAGGTTACAAAGTTATAAAACTAAATAACTATGACTTTGTTAATGTTTATAATGACAAAAAAATTATTTTTGGTACCTGACTACCTGTTTTGGAAAATCGGGAGATTACGGGAGATCTCCTGGGAGATCTTCCGGGAGATCTCCCGCTATTTTAAATCTCCCGGGAGATTTAACAACCCTACAGATGTGGAGAAGAAATGCTCTTTCCACAGATGAGTATGTTTTAGAGAGAGATTGAAAGTGTGTGTGTTTATTACAATAAAAGTATAATAGAATGAACAACAAAAGAATGAGAGAAAGGGTTTTTATAGACATTCGAAGAGAATGTAAATGATAATTTGTATATTATGTAAATTATTCTAATTGTGGACTTTCTCCACAACACTCCCGGCCTCACAGATTTGTTGTAGGTGTTAATGTTTTGGCTTCCCAAAAACATTCTGGAGGTTTATCCTTCCAGGATTTGATTTCTTTGCTCAAAGGGATTAATGAGAATTTATCTTCTTGAAGTTGAGTTGGACTTATTGGATTATTTGGACCCCATAGTTTATCGAATTGCTCGACAAGCTTTTTGCCTTGTGCTGGAAGCCACTCCCGGCCACACAAAGTTGTTTGAAAATCTTGATCTGTAACAGTAGAAAGATCAAAGACTGCTCTTGGATCAAGAGTATCAATTTGATTTACAATTTTCGTTTCAACTTTCTCAAGTTTTCCGCTTGATGAAGATTTTTCAGGCACGATTGTTGAATGTTCAAAGATTTCTCTTGAAACACAATTACCATCTTCATTTATAAGTTTTGGTTTAACTTTCTTAAGTTTTTGCTTAACAAGTTTTCCACTTGATTGTTTATCAACATTTGATGTTTGTTGTTGAAATTGTGAAGATGGTGGTTGATCAAATTTATTTTGACGTTGAAAATCAGCAATAATAGTTGGAACATGTCTTTCTTCTTTTTCAGTGATAGCTTGAACTGGTGTAATTTTCTTGCAATCAGCTTTTATAACATTTAAAGAAGTCTTTGATTTCTCAATTGCTTTTGTTCTTTTGGAAGTTTTCTTTTGTTGAGCGTCAGGTACAATGGTAATATTCGTTGTTGAACTATCAGAACTTCTTTCTTGAATCATGGGATTCATGGTTTCCATCCATGATTGTTTTGATGTTTTTGTATTTGGCACTTGGATTTTCTCCATGTGTACCGTATTCACATTTTTTGTTTGTGTCTTTGTTTGTGTAGTATCTTTTTCTGGTAGAGCAAGTTTAAGTCCAAATGTTGAAGGTTCAATTGATAATGAAGTTACGGTAGTTGAATGTTGCTTTGGAATACTGTTACATAACATTTTACCAACAATTGAATGAACAATAAAGATGTCATCATTTAACTTCTCAAATGAATTAATAAAATCAAAAAAGTAATCCATGCCAATTATAATATCAGGTATTTTGTGAACAGTTTGGGTATCAAAAAGTTCAAAGGATTCAATTTGAATTACTGGAACAGTTGTCGCAATATTTTTGGTTGAATTTACATAAATTTTCTTGAAATCATCCATTGTTTTAACTTCAAATTTCACCACTGATGACGTGTAAGATGAAACCTTTGCACCAAAACCGGTTACATGGAGTTTCTCCTCTTCAACCTTTTCAAGCTTTAGCTGATCAATGATTTTATTTGAAATATAAGATTTCTGTGATCCAGAATCAAATATTACAACTACTTCAGTTGTTTGTTTTGTTGTAGGATTTGCTATTAAAACTTCCTTTGTCATAAGCATACCTTGTTTCTTTTCAACAGTAATAAAAGCAGAAGATCGAGTACTGTTTGAATCTGTTTTTGTTTTACACAAAAATGAATAATGTTGTCCATTGCAACGTGTACATTTAACTTTTGAGAAGCAACTTCTTGCATCATGATTATTCCTTGTACATTTGGTGCAAGAATTTGTTGCATTCAGTCGTTCCAACTTGTCATCCACAGTTGGATAATTTTGGCATTGTGAAGATAAGTGATTTTCATTGCAAAGATTACACTTGGAAGTTTTATCAGAATTGAATTCGTTGAAGTTTTGTTTGATTTGTGTAGTTTGTTTGAGTGTGTTTGGTGTAAAATTGTTTTCTTTTGTTTCCACAAAAGATTTTCGATTATTTTCGGAAGATAATTCAGCTTTTAATGCCATATTTTTCATGCGCTTCATCAATTCTTCGATGGTTGCTTCTTGTGGTGAAGCAATCAAAAGCCATTTTAATTCATCTTTTTCATGATTTGGAAGTTTATCAATGATATCCAATTTCATAGAATCGTTGTTGATATCAACGCCAAGATTTTGCAGTTGTCTGCACATGTTGCAGATAAGATTTACTGTACTTCTAAGGCTTTCAGGATTTGGTTTTGCAGTTTCGATTGCTCGAAGTTTACTTTGTAGTTCAAGAATAATTAAAGTTTTCTTTCCAAATCGATCAATAAGAATATCAACAATTGTATCATAATTTTCTTCTGATACTTGAAATCCTTCAACTTCTTCCAAAGCTCGTCCTTCAAGAAGTCCAAGTAACATAATCAATTTCTCGATTTTTGGAATTGAACGATTATGTACCGCATGTTCAAATCTTTGCCAGAAAGTGTTCCACTTTAAATATTCTCCATTAAATTTTGGTAAACTTGCAGATGGTACTGTAAAACATGTTTCGTTTTTGTTTTTATCTGGAGGAACTTCTCCTCGAGCAATTACAGGTGTTTGTGTTGGAAAATGAGTAAATGAAATATGTTCGATTTTTACTTGGATCTCCTCCACAGCAGTTTCTAAATCAAAAATCATATCATCGTACTCAGGTTTAGCTTGCCATGCAATTAAAGCCTGTTCTTCAGTTTTTGATTTGTCTTTATCATCTATTCCATCAATCAAAGTTTTCCATTCTCTATAACATTTATCGAATTTCTCGAGAATTTTGATCATGGAATTTTTCATTGCTTGGAATTTTGTTTTTGCTTCATCATTCCATGGTAAAGGGAACAGAATAATAGTTTCGTTGTATTTTTGAAGATGTTTTGTACCATGTCCATAATTTCTTCCAAGATCAGCACGGATTTGACCAGACATTGGTATATGAACGACAAACAAAAACAATTAAACTTGACAAACTCACGGTTTTGTAACTGTATTTCACCGTTACGGCAACTTCTTTGTTGTTTAAAAAGGACGAAGGTTGAAAGGGCTTTGTTGATAAATATGTAGTTGATTGAATTAGCAAACTTTCTTTGCTTTCAAGATTTTTGTTGACGGTTAGCAAAATTTTCTTTGCTACCAAATATAATGAGCAAACTCCTTTGCTATCAATTCTTGTTGAAGGCCAGTAAAGTTTCTTTACTGCCAGAGGCACCAGCTTGTGGAGAAGAATTGCTCTTTCCACAGATGAGATTGTTTGAGAGAGAGATTGAAAGTGTGTTTGTTTATTAGAAAATAAAGTATAATAGAATGAACAACAAAAGAATGAGAGAAAGGGTTTTTATAGACATTCGAAGAGAATGTAAATGATAATTTGTATATTATGTAAATTATTCTAATTGTGGACTTTCTCCACAACAAGGGAGATCTTCCGGGAGATCTCCCGCTATTTTAAATCTCCCGGGAGATTTAACAACCCTACAGAAACCTTTTTTAAAAGTTTATAGACACAAAAAATGGATATAATTATGTGTTTAAATTTTAACGTTAATAAATTATAAACTTTGCAATTCTTGTAAATTTATGTGAGAAGTGTAAAATATTTTTGAGACGCTATTATTATTGTGTCATAAATCATGTCCTTTTTTACAATTTGTCAAGTTCTTGGTAAACAACTTCTAAAACCAAATTTTCGTTCTCAGTCGTCTAGACATAGATATGTTAATTTCCAGGAACAAAAATGAAAAATTTGCATCATTAAAGAAAAAATAACAGATCTTTTAAAATCCCTTGGACATTATACTTTTTAGAACTGTGATGAAAATATTCAACAATTTGCTCTTCAATCGTCACGGGCTTCGAAAAGCTGAAGAGGGAAAAAACGCTTTAAGTAAACACAAATGTTTATTTACTTTCATTTTTTTAACAACTTCAAGTTGCTTATTTTTTGTCACAACCACATTTTATTTTTACAAAAAGGATGTTTGATGATGAAGCAGATTTTGCAAATCGCTTATTTTTATTGTTAATTGATGAAGCAACTGAAAAATCAATTTTATTTTCACCTGCTTCAATTTTGTCTGGACTAACAATATTTTATGTTGGGTGCGATAGTGAAACTGCAAATGAAATTGAACAAATAATTGGAAAAAGTAAATTTGACTAAATTAGCATTTTAACATCAGAATTGCAAGTATGCAAATCAAGGAAAAAATTTTGTAGTTCTTTGTGATCATGTGAATTTTTAATCGATTTTTATGATTTTACTTTGAATCAATTTTTTTTTCACAAAAGATCAAAGAAACAGTGCCGTAAACGGTATGTGACTAAATTAGCATTTTAACATCGGATTTGCAAGTATGCAAATCTGTGAAATTTTGAAAAATGTCGTAAAACTCTGCGATGATTTAAAATCTTACATTAACTTTTTATGATTTTACGTTGAGTAAGTTTTTTAAAGATCATAGAAAAAGTGTCGCTTTTCGCCTACGGAGGCTGAAGGGATAAAATTAAAACGGCAATGAAAACGTTTGACAGTTGTAATATTAATAAATAAATTTATTTTAGGAAAATCAAGATGTGAAATTATTGATCAATTTTCTTCTTCATTAAATCATTACAAAGAGTCATATAAAAATGTGAAAGAAAAAGTAAAAGTAAAATTCGTAAACAAAATTTTTATTTCTAATTTTTGTGAATTACTTCCAAAATTTTGCCAAACAATTGAAACTAAATTTGATGGGGGCTTTCAACAATTGGATTTTAATGACAATAAAACAGCGGCTTTGGTAAGAATTATTTTGATATTTTGACATATAATAATGAACAAGGGCATGGGCCGGGCTAGGGTTTGGGTTGCTTTTTGATGATGAAAAACACAAAACGTTCAACCAAGGCAAATTCAACAAATGTCAATGAATTTTAATCTCGGTCGAGTCAAGGCAATATTTGTTTACAGCTTAGCCTGGGCCGGGCCTATGTCCCAAATTTGAGTCCTTGTCCATCCTTATTGATATATCCCCAATATTAAAATTTTTTAAAGGAAATAAATAATTTTGTCAAAACAGAAACAAATGGAAAAATTGAAAATATGGTAAATGTTACTGATATTAGTCAAAACACAACTGCCGTCCTTGTCAATGCTGTATACTTTAAAGCTCCATGGAATTTGCTTTTTGAACAAACTAAAATGGTGGAATTTCAATCAAATCCAAGAAAAACAATTAAAATGATGTTTCGAGAAGTTCCAAATCATTTATGGTGGAGTTATGTTGAAGACGAAAACTGGACAGCCCTTGGAATTCCATTTGAAAATTATAAAGCTTGGATATATTTTATTTTACCCAGTGAAGATTCTTCTTTAAAAGAACTTCTGCAATTAATGAAAGATGACAACATTTTTCGAAAATGGACAAAAATGTATGGTAAAATTGTATATTTAAAGTTGGGACACATAACAACATACATTTTTTGTTTTTACTTTAACTTTCGTCGCGGGATCGCAGGTTCCGAGAATAAAGTTTAAAAAAGATGGAAATCGCTCATGACATTTTCTTTCATAACTTTTTTTGGTTTCAAAAATTTCTTTAACTTAAAAAATTGGTTGAATATTAGAAAACTTTCAACGTTTTAGTACCATTTAATTGGAATTTATTTTTAAAAAGCCATGTATGTTTAACAAAAAGTTCAAAATCAATTTCTATTAATTACGTTAAAGTCATTTTGGGAATCAGAAAATAGTTATAAACGAAGGTAAAGTATAGATTCGCAGCTGGATCGATAAAACTGCACTGATAAAAATTTGTTTACATTCTGTTTACACGCTGCAATCAAAAATGTAACAGGTGCAAATGTAAACAGAATGTAACGTTTTCGTTAACATTTTGTAGACAAAATTGAAATGTTACATTAACATTTTGTTGACATTTTGTTAACATTTTGTTGACATTTTTTTTACTGATTTTTTTACGGTTTTTTACTGTTATTTATTCAAATTTTTATTTTATTGCATTTTACACAGATTTTTTAACGTTTAACGATTTATTTTATTTACAAATTAACGGTCTACAATTAATAGTTTACAACAATAACGAACATGTGAACATCAATTAATGAAAAAATTGAAATATAAGCGTATACAGCGTTCTTTATAAACATCACGATAAAATTGATTTTCATTTAAGTCTTCTGCAACACAACCATCATAAAGCATATAATAAATGCAACAAACAGTGATGAAAGGGAGAGCAAAAGGACCATCATGTTGAACGACACGAATCAAACGACTTCAGCGACATCATTTTCACGAGGGGAGCATGTACAGGTTGAATGACTTGAAGAGAATTCCATATTCTACGATAGCGTTTGCATGATCAAAATCTAAAAATGTGGAAAAGAATTAATAGTAAATGCGAAGAACGGAATGCAAAAAAAGGTGAAGGAAACGGGGTTAAAAAGCGCAACTGCAATTTGCCTGTAGGAAAAAAGGGACCCTACAGGGCATGGGATTCTGTTAATCTGTGGGATAATGATTGGATAAAAATCATAAACGAACATACTTGTTTGAAAAACATATCAACTGCTGTACCATGAGAACATCGATCAATGAAAGGAATCACCAAAGGAACGACTGGATGTTGCAAATCGTTTAACATATTGAGAGAAGAAGGTGGAACGATGTCCAGGTTGAACGACGTGTAGAGAACCAAAAAATCAACAATCTGCATAATGTAAATCTCAAAAAAAGGTTAAAAATAATTAATAGTGAATGTGAAGAAAATGCAGAAAAAAGGTGAAGAAGGAAAAGGGATTAAAAAAGCGCTAACAAAGTTAACAACTAAGTTTAACGAAAATGGAATATAAATCATACCAAAAAGTGCAACAGAAAATTTGAATTTGAAGAAAGGACTAAAGAAATAAGCAAATGATTTAAAAAGTGTAAAAATAAAAAAGGAATATGACAGCAGCTTAAAAAGAACAAAAGAAGCAATCGCTGCGAGAGATTTAAGCACAAATCTCTCGCAGCGATTGTTTTTGTCACACGCGATGGTTTGCAGTTGACTAGAAAAAAAAGAGTTATAATTCTGGTGGTTATGTACAACTACTTTTACCTATTTTTCATTAAAACAGCTTAGCAATATTAAAAATTCAAGCGCGCCTCACGAAAAAACGCTTACCTAACGATAAAAACAGAATCTGGGAGAGCAATACATCAGAGTTAGCGTTTTTGCGACATGTCCACACACGGTATTACGTCTTCTCGCATACATCGCTTTACCGGTTGAATAAATGATAATGATACAAACAATATCCATAATCGATCAAAAAACCCCTGCAAAAAGCAAAATTAGCTTAACCTTATGTCAACGTATAATAAAAGCTTACATTTAACGCTTTTTCATGATCACGAACAACAAATGTGCGGTAACATCATAACGACGAATCTTTTTTTACATTGAACCATTGAATGCATTGCCGGGTTCTTGTGATCTAAAATACATAAAATGTATAACAGCTTCGATGTAAAAATGAACTTACCACTCGTTCTGCCCGATTGCCTGAATCACTAATCGACATGCTTCACAGGTTCATTAACCAAATGAATCAAATGGTTGAACGATTGAAGCAAGATCACGATGAATGTGCGGTGCAGCGTTCTATTGAACGATTAACGCAGAAATACGTAAAATAACAGAGCCAGGGGCGTTGAATTATTTGAGCATGACCAAGAGAAGCAACGATGATAACGAGAATGACGTAAACATTATCTAAAACAACTAGAGTTATTCAGGCCAAAAAAATTAATATAAAAAACATACGTTAGTCGACGGTGTTTAAAGTATTCAACGAAAGCATCATGTTTGACCGGTAACGACAGGTATTAATTACAGCAGCGTAGGATATATCGAAAAACGTCTAAAAGAATGTATTAATTTTGTCGTTAGCAAGAATGTATTAGGTTTGTCGTCGTACGTAAAATCATTTGCATCAATTAATAACAATAATTACCTCAAAGAAAAACACGCAGGTAATGCTCCCTTTTTTTGTTGCTTCTTTTTTCAATGCATTTTTTGAGTGAGGATTTTCCTTTTATTAATGTTGAAAATTGTGCATTGATTTTTAAGTTTAAATAAATAAATTCTCAAAGAATTATGCTTTTTTGTCGCTGCATTAATTAATTAATTTGCTGTTAAGTGATAATTTGCAACAAATTATCACTTAACAGCAACGAGCACAAATAAATGCAAAGTTAAAACTTAAAAACTTAAAAATCAATGCACGATTTTCAACATTAATAAAAGGAAAATCCTCACTCAAAAAATGCATTGAAAAAAGAAGCAACAAAAAAATGCAAAGTGGAAGAAGGAACATTCAAACTTCGCGGCTCTTTTACGTTTTTTTTCGAAAGTTTTTCGAACGTTTGTCCTCTTCTTCCTTTTTCTTTTTCGATTTTTTTCTAAGTTATTTTTCCTTTTTTACCTGCGTGTTTTTCTTTGAGGTAATTATTGTTATTAATTGATGCAAATGATTTTACGTACGACGACAAACCTAATACATTCTTGCTAACGACAAAATTAATACATTCTTTTAGACGTTTTTCGATATATCCTACGCTGCTGTAATTAATACCTGTCGTTACCGGTCAAACATGATGCTTTCGTTGAATACTTTAAACACCGTCGACTAACGTATGTTTTTTATATTAATTTTTTTGGCCTGAATAACTCTAGTTGTTTTAGATAATGTTTACGTCATTCTCGTTATCATCGTTGCTTCTCTTGGTCATGCTCAAATAATTCAACGCCCCTGGCTCTGTTATTTTACGTATTTCTGCGTTAATCGTTCAATAGAACGCTGCACCGCACATTCATCGTGATCTTGCTTCAATCGTTCAACCATTTGATTCATTTGGTTAATGAACCTGTGAAGCATGTCGATTAGTGATTCAGGCAATCGGGCAGAACGAGTGGTAAGTTCATTTTTACATCGAAGCTGTTATACATTTTATGTATTTTAGATCACAAGAACCCGGCAATGCATTCAATGGTTCAATGTAAAAAAAGATTCGTCGTTATGATGTTACCGCACATTTGTTGTTCGTGATCATGAAAAAGCGTTAAATGTAAGCTTTTATTATACGTTGACATAAGGTTAAGCTAATTTTGCTTTTTGCAGGGGTTTTTTGATCGATTATGGATATTGTTTGTATCATTATCATTTATTCAACCGGTAAAGCGATGTATGCGAGAAGACGTAATACCGTGTGTGGACATGTCGCAAAAACGCTAACTCTGATGTATTGCTCTCCCAGATTCTGTTTTTATCGTTAGGTAAGCGTTTTTTCGTGAGGCGCGCTTGAATTTTTAATATTGCTAAGCTGTTTTAATGAAAAATAGGTAAAAGTAGTTGTACATAACCACCAGAATTATAACTCTTTTTTTTCTAGTCAACTGCAAACCATCGCGTGTGACAAAAACAATCGCTGCGAGAGATTTGTGCTTAAATCTCTCGCAGCGATTGCTTCTTTTGTTCTTTTTAAGCTGCTGTCATATTCCTTTTTTATTTTTACACTTTTTAAATCATTTGCTTATTTCTTTAGTCCTTTCTTCAAATTCAAATTTTCTGTTGCACTTTTTGGTATGATTTATATTCCATTTTCGTTAAACTTAGTTGTTAACTTTGTTAGCGCTTTTTTAATCCCTTTTCCTTCTTCACCTTTTTTCTGCATTTTCTTCACATTCACTATTAATTATTTTTAACCTTTTTTTGAGATTTACATTATGCAGATTGTTGATTTTTTGGTTCTCTACACGTCGTTCAACCTGGACATCGTTCCACCTTCTTCTCTCAATATGTTAAACGATTTGCAACATCCAGTCGTTCCTTTGGTGATTCCTTTCATTGATCGATGTTCTCATGGTACAGCAGTTGATATGTTTTTCAAACAAGTATGTTCGTTTATGATTTTTATCCAATCATTATCCCACAGATTAACAGAATCCCATGCCCTGTAGGGTCCCTTTTTTCCTACAGGCAAATTGCAGTTGCGCTTTTTAACCCCGTTTCCTTCACCTTTTTTTGCATTCCGTTCTTCGCATTTACTATTAATTCTTTTCCACATTTTTAGATTTTGATCATGCAAACGCTATCGTAGAATATGGAATTCTCTTCAAGTCATTCAACCTGTACATGCTCCCCTCGTGAAAATGATGTCGCTGAAGTCGTTTGATTCGTGTCGTTCAACATGATGGTCCTTTTGCTCTCCCTTTCATCACTGTTTGTTGCATTTATTATATGCTTTATGATGGTTGTGTTGCAGAAGACTTAAATGAAAATCAATTTTATCGTGATGTTTATAAAGAACGCTGTATACGCTTATATTTCAATTTTTTCATTAATTGATGTTCACATGTTCGTTATTGTTGTAAACTATTAATTGTAGACCGTTAATTTGTAAATAAAATAAATCGTTAAACGTTAAAAAATCTGTGTAAAATGCAATAAAATAAAAATTTGAATAAATAACAGTAAAAAACCGTAAAAAAATCAGTAAAAAAAATGTCAACAAAATGTTAACAAAATGTCAACAAAATGTTAATGTAACATTTCAATTTTGTCTACAAAATGTTAACGAAAACGTTACATTCTGTTTACATTTGCACCTGTTACATTTTTGATTGCAGCGTGTAAACAGAATGTAAACAAATTTTTATCAGTGTGATATATTTCGCAATTACAATACTCATTTTTATGCATGAAAAAAATAAGTCTGCTAATTTGGTACCTTTTTCGAACAAAGGAAACCGTTAATTTTTAAAGATTGACAAAAAACAACATCGTTTTCATTAAATATAAGAATATTAGTGTTTAATAATTTAATTTTCAGAAAGGAATCCCCATTTATGAATGTTACAATTCCATTCATCAGTGTGGAATATGAAATAAACATGAAAGAAAATCTTGAAAAACTTGGAATGGAAACAGCTTTTACCGAAGAATGCAATTCTTCAAATTTAACAAAATGTCCATTAATTTTAAACAACGTTTTTCATAAATCTAAGATTACGGTAATGAGAAATTAATTATTTTAAATAAAATAAATGATTTATCAATTTAAATGATTACTGTAAACTAAATATAAAATTTTAAGATTGATGAAAAGGGCATCGAAGCTGATACGGCATCATCATTTTGTTTTCAAGCTGGAACAACTCGAAAACCAGTACATTCATTTTTGGCAAATCGGCCATTTTTGTATTTTATTACCACTATCAAAGAACCCTTAACAGAATCTCAAAAAGCAGAAGCTACCAAAAGAATGGAAGAAGAATATTATCATCATCCCGATTTTGAAGATGAAATTTTAATTGATCCAAGTGAATGCTCAACAGAGCCATACAATCTTTTATTCATTGGAACATTTTGTTAATTTAATTTATGTACATACAGTCGAACCTCGTTATAACATTTTCCAAGGGACCGTGAAAAAAGACAATTTTTCATGACTAAAATTGAATATAAAATTTTCAAATAAAAACATGTTTGATTACAGAATGTTTCAAAAAACAAAGTCGACAAATATTAGTGTAAAAGAAACCATCGCTTCTTTTTCAGGCAACAAGCAAGAAAAACATCTCCTTTACCAAAGAAACATATAAATTTTCGGTGAACTGCTTTTGTGTGTAAAGTCAAATTAATATTTGTGCTAGTCCTAAAAATGTTAAATCTAAATTATTGCTTTTTGTTTAAATATTTTGAGCAATTTATGAAATTAAAGATATATTTGTTTTCATACACTTTGTCTGAAATTTATATAAGATTTTGTTTAAAAAATATCATGGTATGTAAATGTTCTTTGAGGTATACTTAACTTATTTTTTTAAAATTAAAATTCTGTTATACCAGAGCAATTTTACACATTTTGAATAAATAATGGAGCATTATGTTACTTTGCCGGTATTCTATATTTTTGTTATGGATTATTATAGCACCAAAATTCCACATAAACACTAAATAAATTATCTAACAGTTTTGAAAATATTCAAATAAAAAATTCAAATGAAGATTTTAGTTTTTTGCTGTTCTCAACTGCACTAAAAACTTGCTATAAAAATGGTCTTGTGTTACGCTTTTTTTCAAATGTCACAAAAAATTAAAAAGACTGGCGAAGACAGAAGCAATTTTCTTATTATTAAAAAATTTAATTAAAACATTTCTAAGTTTCTTCTTAGTAAACAGAGAAAACATAAAAAAACGTTCAAAAAATTTGTTAAAAAAAATTGATCACAAAACTCGAATTTGAGCGTTTTTACCCTTGATACTTTTTAGTCATTTTTTAAAAGATCGCTTTAAAAGATTCTTCCCTAAGAAATGGTGTTTTGCTTACGTAAAATGAAAAAAAAACTGTATCCTTTTAGTTTTTGATTAAACTGTGTTTTTATTTATTTCAAAATGATTATTTTGCATATCTTTTTTCACTTGGTTTATTTTTTTTGAATACAAATTATTGAAACCTATTCTTCCATCTCCAAAGTTTCCAATTTATGACATCAAAATGAAAAGTTTTAAATGAGCCAATTTTTTCAGTATAAAATTCTTTTAAAATAAATCAATTTAATAATTTGAATGAGTAAAACGATGTTAAAAAAAATTTTTTTATTTAAAAAAAGAGTTGTAAAATTAAATAATAATTTTTTATAAAATGTTAATTTTCTCCTTGTTTTGAGTGTGCTTTCAGTTGGTTGATTTTTTGTTTTATAATAAAAGTTTATTTAATAGAAATAAGTGAAATTATTAAAAAATTCAAAAACAAAATAAAATGAGATAAATTTGACTTTTGTTTATTGAAGCAATGAAAGAAATCTTTTCAACGACAAAAAAGTTTGTGTCGTCTCCAAAAATAAAATTTTATTTCTATTTCGAAACATCTGCTTCAATATTTTTGCGCAAACAAAACTTTGTTTTTAGTTTTATTTTTCACATGTGTCTGTCCCTGACAGACACATGAGAAAATTGTTATGTTAACCTAAAATTGAAATGAATCAAAAACTATCGATTTTTTATACTTGAATTAATGTTTATGCAAATTTGTATAAAATACTGGATTGGGAAGTACCTTTTCTTGAAAAAAAAGAAACAAATCATTATTAACAAAAAGAGAGTTTTACTTTCGGGAGGCAAAAAAACTATTCAGCTTCCATAACTCAAATTGAGAACTTTCTCCATCAAATGCAGTTTTTTATGGGTTTATTGAGGACTAGAAGATTGATTTTTGTAGCGGCATCTATTAAATTTGCAATGCAGTAAACGTGGTTTTGTTCCTGATTGTTCAAGAATATGAATAAAAAAAGTGAATGATAGATTTTGAAAAAATTACTAAATATTGTAATTGTGCTATTCTAAGTTCCTTTTTATTATTTAAAATCATGTCTGTTATTCTCAATCGATTCTTGTTCTGCAAAGTTAAGAAACAATTTTTTAATAAATAAAAATAACAAAATATTCAAATAAAAACAAAAATCATTTAAATAAAGAATGATTCAAATTTTTTGTAATAGAAATCATTGAAAATTTTCTTTGGTAGAAAGAAAAACGTCTTCGCTGTCAAAGAAAAGGACAAATTTTCGTGGAACTGATGAATATATTTATTTATTTTTTTGTTTATTCAGCAGCAGAGATACTTGGTGTAAAAACATTCGACAATCGAATTTTTACTTTTTTTTATTTGAAAAAGACAACGAAATAAGTCTGAAAACCACTGCAAACTATGATATTTGAAAACATGTGATTAAAAAGATGTCTGAATTTCTTTTAAAATATGTATTGTCTAAGTACAGCCTTGGATTTTCCATGATGAAACTTTATGCTTTTGCAAATTTAGATGTTTCCGCTTTTAAATATGGATTACAAGTAAAATATACAAAACATTCAAAAACAAGGTTTTCTTGTTCAAACAGTTGAAAATGCACAACTATTAAAAAAAACAGAGCTTTTTAATTTTATTAAAAATAGTAAAAAAAAATTTTTTCTCTTCCGACATTTCTTTGTTTATGAAAAAGCAGAGAAATATTGACTGATTTCGTCAGCCAAATATTTCATTTTAAAAAATGCGAGGGCGATGGTGTTTTAAATGATTGATCATTTTTTGTTGTTCTCTTTTCGTTTTTTTTTCTGTTTGAATTTTTTATTTTCTATTTTGTAATTGCAAATTATTCTTTAACAAAAATGTTTGAAAAATGATTTATATTTGAAATAAATATCATCTTTTAAAATATGCAATTTATTTAAAAAATATCGTGCAATAATGAATGAAAAATTTTATTCTAAACGGTTACAAATAAAAAAAGGAAGTGTAAATTAACTGTCAATTTTAAATGAATTAAAGAGAATTGAATATTTTGTTATTTTTAAAAACATACTTGTAGAAACAGAAAGTTCTAATATTTTTTTAAATAATGCATCTGGCAAAACAAGGAATGGCCATTGCAGTTAAAAAATTTCTTATTTTTCCATAACTTTTATTTGTAAATCTACAAAAAGAAATTTAGCTTGTAAAAAAAACAGTAAAAACTGTGAAATACTTTTAAAAACTTCAAAAACCAAAAATCTCCAAAATTTTGCATTAAACAACAATAAAAATTTTTAGTCTTATTTTTTTATCAAAGCATATATCCCCCATTTAATAAAAGCTTTTAAAATAATTTTGATGAAAAATTATTTACAAAAAAGCGAAGGTTAGAATTTTGATCAAAACATTTTTTTTTGATTGCCAAAACTTGAAAATGAAAACTTTAAATATCATAGGTGAACTTAATAAGTAAAATACTGAAAATTAAATTTCTTTTTTAAAAATAAACTGTTGTAAAAGGAAACAGTCATTTTTTAAATAATTTATTAATGAATTTTTCTTTGAATTGTGCTTGTTTTCACTTGGTTGGCTGGAAAACATGAAAAAAAAATTTGCTTCAAACAATGTAAAAGTGAATATAAAATAAATTTGCTATAAGTTTGAAATTTTTAAAAAATTCAAAGACATCACATAATTTGCTCAAAAACGTAATAAATTTGACTTTTGTTTTTTTTGAAGCAATGAAAAAAGCCTTTTCAACGACGAAAAATTTTCGAAGTTTCAAAAAACAAAATTATACTTTGCTTTTGAAACATCTGCTTGAATATTTTTGAAAAAAAACTTGGCTTTTTATTTTATTTTCTCATTTGCCAGCCCAGATAGAAAAATGTTATGTTAACCAAAAAATTGAAATGAAACAAAAACTCTGGGTATTTTATACTCGATTTAATCAAAGTACAAATATTTGCATAAACTACTGGGTTGGGAAGAATATTTTTGTTGATTGAAAAGAAGCAAACATAACCGTTTCTTAACAATTATTAAAATTGACAAAAAAAATTTATATTTATTGATCAGTAATGACAAAAATTTGCAAAAACGCTATAAAACCAGGTACAAATTGTTTATAAAAATTTTAGTAAATCAGATATTTTACAGTATCTAAGGTGACTTTTTGGAGGTTTCATAACATGCACAATATGTTCGGGAACAATTGAATTAACAATTGTACGATATGAAAATTGCAAATCTGCATCGGATTTCATGTAATCCTAAAATTACAAAAAAGTAAAATATAAAAACTTTTCGAATAAATTAAACAGGAATTACCGTTAAAAAATTTTTAAATTTTGCAAGAGGTTGATTTTTTGGAATGTCACAAAAACAATCATAAAATTTGGGATGATTTGGTTTCTTTGATAAAACAATATCCGTTCTTAGAAAAAAATTGAAGTAATGACAGTATAATCTAAAATGATTATTTATATTCAGGAATAGATATTATACGTTTCAAACAGGAATTCTCATATATCCCCTGAAGGCTACCTTTTTCTCTTTTCGTGAGACAAGGAAAAAATTTCAAAATCTCGGGGAAAAGGGAATAGGAATGGTCGGAGACTTTTTTATTAAATGAAAGGAGGACAAAAAAAAGGGATCAGGGCAGGGCCGAAATTTTTCAATTCATTCACCGTTCAGCAATTCATTTACTCCAGCAGACCCATCCATTTACCGTTTAGTAAGTCCCCCAATTTGCAATTTATATGAAACCATCAAAAACCATGTCCTGGCTGGATCCAAGCCCCCAGGGACCCCAGTCTTGTGTTTTCAGTTCCAAAAACCTTACTTAATTTCTTTAGACCAATCCTTGGCAATTAAATGTTCATAAATAAAATCAAAATCTATTCCATCATTAAAGTAAAGTTCAAAAGAAATATTTGAAAAGGGACATTTTTTGAGATCAAAAGTAGAAACAAAAATTTCAAATTCTCCAAAAGCAATTTTTATTGGATTAATATTTTTATGGGGGATCATCCATTCAAGTGATAAATATTTTTTAAGAACATTAAATTTGCTTTTTAAATGACTTTTTAAACGGTAATGTTAACTTTAAACTTAACATTACTCTTAGATCGTCAAAAACGCGTGGGTCACAACAAAAACTTGTCCTTCCAAAGGCCCTAAAATCAATCAAGAGAAATTTCTTTTCCTACCGGGCTATTTCAAAATATATTAAACTTCCCAGAAACCTACAGTATACCTGTTCGAAATCTTTTAAGAAAAATCTCCAGGCATTAAAACTTTAAAACTCTAAATACCTAAAAGAAAGCTACTACTATCACTTTAAACTTGTATATTCTAATTTAATTTTATTTACTTTCACTCACATTTTTGTTGTTTTTCTTTTTTTCTTTTGTAAATTGTTAGTTTTAGTATGAGGTGTTCATTTATTTAATTTATCTTGTTTAATTTATCTAAGACTTGTGTTTCTAATTTTATTTTATTGTTTGTTTGTATTAATGCATCATGCGTTCGGGCATGAATAAATTTATTATTATTATTATTATTATAAATAAAATCAAAATCTATTCCATCATTAAAGTAAAGTTCAAAAGAAATATTTGAAAAGGGACATTTTTTGAGATCAAAAGTAGAAACAAAAATTTCAAATTCTCCAAAAGCAATTTTTATTGGATTAATATTTTTATGGGGGATCATCCATTCAAGTGATAAATATTTTTTAAGAACATTAAATTTAGTTTCAGAAAATGTTGAACAACTATATACAAGTTTCACCTTATCTTGCCATGCCATTAATTTCCTCTTTGAAATAGCAGTAAAATATTTGTCATTTTCTTCTTTTAAATCAAGACGCCATTTTAAATCCAAATTTTCAATGTTAAGAAACCAGGCATAAAAACTGATAGTAAATTCTGAAATTTTTATTGGCAGACGATCACATTCATTTTTGAGAGCTTTACAACAAAGTCCTAGTTGAAAGGTGACTTTTTCGTCTGCCCTCTGGCAAATTCTTGCAAGAAATAAATTTAATGGAGATGCAAATTTTGTTTTCAACGAATAAAAGGAATTGGAATAGCATGGAAGGGGAAATTTAAAAGGGGATAAAGGATCATCAAAAGATATGAAATATTTTAGCATATTTTGTTTTTGTCATTCTCGTTCAGCAAGGTTAAAATCATTGTTGAGAAGAATCACACTCTTCTAACAGATGAGACGAGAATAAAAATAAACACTTTATTCAACACAAATAAAATACATAAAAATGACACACAAAACAAAGCACATTCAACCTTTTTATAGACATTGAAGATAATGTAAAATAAAATATGTAAATTTCTATGATCGTGGCTTTCTCCACGACACTCCCCGCCACGACAGTTGAATGTTGATGGTTGAGTAACGATCAATATCTTCTTTTCGGTGGTTTATCTTTAAATAATGTTGCAGCTTTGTTGCTATAATTATCAATTTTATCTTCAGTATATTCATCTGTTGCAGATCGAATAACTTTTTCAAGCAATTCGAGAAGCGATGTTAACGCTCAATTGCACAAAACTAAATCTTTTTTATTTGACCCAACAAATGGCTTGGAAAAACAAGAATCAAAAAAGGTAATCTAGAAACTGAGATCTGAAATCCTCGTTTTTGCAAAAAAGATAAAAAAAAAAGATTTTTTCAAGTGTTTGGCCTTTTGTTGAGCGTGTGTACACATAAAACAAAAAAGTTCTTTTTTTAAATAATGGTTTTTTGCTTCTAAAGCGATGTTTTTCACTTTGTTAACTAAAAAATCTGTAAATAAAATTTGTTATAAACTAACAGTGTTTGTAAAATAAACTTGTTATAAATTTAAATCATTAAAAAATTCAAAAACATAAGATCATAAAGTTTATTCATAAATAAATTAGACTTTTATTTTTTGAAGCAACGAAAGAAACATTTTTTTCAAGGATAAGAACCATTTTTTGCAATATCGAAAACTAAATTTTATTTTTCGACACTGCGAAAAATAAAACATCTGTTTCAACATTTTTAGATAACCAAAATTTATTTTTTTCATTGTTGACTCCCTGAGGCAGTGTCATTTTACAAAAAATAATTGTATAGAATGAAAAATGTAGATTTCATATACTCGAATTATTCAAAACATAACATAATATTTTTAATAGGTAATCACAGAAATAAGTCAAAATTTAATCGGTTTTTGTTGTTAGATTAGATTTGAATAAAATGTTAAACAGTTGGTAAAATTTTTCGTGTTGAAACATTTTTTGGGAGATTTGCCGAAAGATTTCTATTTGCAAACCCTACGTGCAATACATTTGACATGTTTTTTTACCGTTTTGTTAATGAATGTCAAGAGAAAAAATTAAAGCTAGATGGTGTTGAAATCATCAAAATTCAAAATATTCAAAATTTTTTATATACAAATTTTGATTTTTTTCACATACGTTTATCTGCAAATTAAGTTGTAAAGCATTTTTGGTCAGTTTATCACCGGCTCGAAGATTTCGGCCCATCCTCAACGTTTTCTGCAGAGTGCATCTTGTTCACCAAGTTTAGTTTCACAAAATATTTTGCAAGCAAAATTTTTTATGTGCACATTTTAATTTTTTTCACATAAGTTTATCTGCAAATTAAAGGGGAAGACCCACTTCATATAAATCTTTTTTGTTTACCGGTACTGAAAATCAGGGAAGAAGAAGAGAAAAGATGCACTCTTTTCTTTTCTCTGACTGGCAGAGATGTCTCTTTTTCTCTGCTCCCTCTGTTAAAAAATTTATATGAAGTGGGTCTCCCCCTTTAAGTTGTAAAGCATTTTTTGGTCAGTTTATCACCGGCTGGAAGATTTCGGCACATCCTTAACGTTTTCTGCAGAGTGCATCTCGTTTGTTTTTACGATTAGTAATTTTATCCTTAATAAAATATAAAACAAATTTGAATGCAAATATTGTCTTGAATTTAGAAACGACCTTAAAAATTACTAGATCAAACAACCTATTAAATAATATTATTTTTTTGAAATGTGTTTTTGTTAAGAAAATTGTACACTTTTTTAAATATTGTTTTTGTTTCTCGAATGAGGAATGCAACATTTGTGTAAAGTATGTGATATTTACCTTTAATTATTTAAAAATAATTATAGTTGAACACTAAAAATGTGATATATAAAAATATTCAAAAATCAAATATTTTAAAGTTTGCACAAACAAGGCTTACGTTTCAAAGAAATAGAACAAATGTTTATTTTTATCGTCAATAAAAAATTTTTTCGGTTTCGAAATCTTTGCATCAATGTTTGCGATGACTGAACTTTAAATATTTTCCGCCTTGGTTAGTAAAAACAGCGAAGGAGATGTTGAAATTTGCGAGCGGAGATTTTTTTGGATCAAACGATCATAGATTTAAATATGCCTGCATTTAATAATGTTAGAGATCAATCAATAGATTCTAAAGTTTGAAAATTTTTTTGATTAAAAGTTTTCACGAAGCTAAAATCGTTGTTTTGGCAACTTTTGTTGTTTTTCTTAAAAGACAAATATTCTGAAACTTTTTTTAAGAATTAACAAAAAAAATAATATTGAGACCAAGTGAGTTCTAAAAAAAATCCAAAAAAACCTGGAACAAACACGCCTGATAAATAAAATAAAAGCTTTTGTGCTTCTTTTTTTTATAAATTGTGGGTTTTTTTGTAAGATTAAGAACACACAACAAAATTAGTTATTTCAAAAGATCTTTTGACTGATTATGTTGGTGAAAGAGTCTCGTTAAATCTTAAATGCAGTCAAAAGAACTTTTTATAGTAATTATTTTTAAGCAACTTTGTTTGAGGAAGTTTTGATGAAAGCTGAGCACTCAAAGGCATACCATTTTTTTGAAAAATTATATATAACCTTGAACCTTTTTATGTTTAAATAGCTCATTTTGTAAATATGTTTTCGCAAAGTGTACCTGAACTCGAAACAAAAAATTTTGAAATTACCGGATTACGGTGTTTTATCACAAAGAAAAATGTTTAGACTGGCACTTTTTTATCTCCCCTGCATTTGTGAAAAATATAATTTTAAGTGACTCTTGCTTTTTTCGATAAAAAAGGGGATTTTTTTGATCAAAACTGGCTCAAAAGTGTTCCGAAGAACTGCGTAAATTATGAAAAAAGCCTTATTTTTTCTGAATATTTTATTAATTTTTAATTCAAAACAAATAAAGATTCTATTAGAATTTCAGAAACACATGAAACAACTTTGTTTTAATAGTTATAAAAATAACAATGAATTAATAATTTACGCTAAAAATCTTTTTGCATTGAACGTTTCCTCACTGTTTTGAAAAATATCATTTAAATATAGTTTTCATTAGCCATTGTATGATAAGAGATATTTTTTTTCTAAATAAAGTCGATATTAGTTTTAACATTTCTAAACAATGGTATTTTTGATTCTTTCATAAGGCCCCAGAATGACCCAACATGCGATATCAACATTTTTAGCTGTATGCTATAGAAATCAACATTTTATTTGTGCTATGTCTTTAACTTTATTTCTTTCATAAATATTGTTGCAGTTTCATCATTAAACAATTGCTTGTTTCTTAAGATTACTGAATTTTGAAAGAGAAAACTATTCTAAAAAAATAAAAATAAATTCAGAATTCTCCAACAAATATTTTAAATTTGCAAAAAGTTCGACATCAAAAAATTTGTGACATAAATAAACATATCCAACACTTTTTGTGCGGTGATGTTCAGGCAAAGGGAAAAAGAGAATATAACCCATTTTTTTTCAACTTCGAGCAGGGTGTAAAAGTCGATTTTTCAAAGTGGTCCAAAAAAGCTGATTTTTGGTAAATAAACTCATATAAGGTCCCTAATGACCATCCAATCTCGGTTTTTTGTTCAAACCCCCTGGGGGGATCAGAGGGATTAGCTATATCCCCTGAGGCATGAAAAATCAAAAACTGCGGATTAAGCAAAAGTAGCAAAGCAGAAGTGTTTTTTAGGTCCTGATGAAACTCCCAAACAAATTTGGAGTGTTTAAATGCATTTTAAGATGCCGTTTTGGGGTCTGGAAAATTTGCATATTCATATCTTGCCGCATATCTCGAAAACCATATTGCGGTATAGAAAAATGGAAAAGTCCAGTAAATAGCCCATAAAAAGGGGTACATATTAGTACTATAACGGCATTTTCATAGTAAGGGGAAAATATCGAAAATATCAAAAAACGCTTTCCTTGTGTTTGTACATAGTCAAACTTTTCAGCGCTTCCTTTGCTGCGACTATGGCTCAGCTGGGTAACGCGCTCTTTTTGCGATCCGAAGGTCTGGGGTTCGGATCCCAACTGCTGTTTTTAGTTTTTTTCGGTCTTCCAAAGCATAAATATTGTATTATTTATTAATTTCGGTGTGAAAAAAGTCATTAAAAAAGTTATTTTTGTAATCACCAAAATTTACAACGTATTTTAAAAATTTTGTTGATTGATCTAAAGTTTTCAACTTTTTTTATAATCAACAGGTAATGTTTTACTTCAATAATGTTATACAATATAATTATAAAATAGTTATTTTGAATAGAATATGTTATATATTCTTTGATTTTCACCCTTTGAAATCAATTAATTCGACACATTTTCTTTTTTGAAGTTACAGTAACTTTTTTTCGACTTTTGCACTATAATTGCTTCTCCGGACTGCATTTTGTTTTTGCTTCAAATATGGATCTTTTTAAATAAATTGATTTGCTTTTGTTTGTCCAAAATCTATGTAAGTAAAGTAATTTTTTGCTGCATTCGTATTTTTCGACTCAACAGAACAAACTCAAAGAATTGGCAAGGAAAAAAAGTCAGCCAACGTTAATTGAAAATGAACAAAAACAAATACGTGAAGCTACAAGTGATGAAATAGCTCTTGATGATGCTTCAGATTTCGCGTATCAAAAAGACGAAAATCACTTTGACGAAAAAAGTGAAATTATCGAATCCATTATTTCAAAATCACAAAAAGGGAAGGATGCTAATGAAATCATTTTACCTGATGATGATGCGTTTTTCACACCGAAATTAATAAATAATACAATATTTATGCTTTGGAAGACCGAAAAAAACTAAAAACAGCAGTTGGGATCCGAACCCCAGACCTTCGGATCGCAAAAAGAGCGCGTTACCCAGCTGATCCATAGTCGCAGCAAAGGAAGCGCTGAAAAGTTTGACTATGTACAAACACAAGGAAAGCGTTTTTTGATATTTTCGATATTTTCCCCTTACTTTGAAAATGCCGTTATAGTACTAATATGTACCCCTTTTTATGGGCTATTTACTGGACTATTCCATTTTTCTATACCGCAATATGGTTTTCGAGATATGCGGCAAGATATGAATATGCAAATTTTCCAGACCCCAAAACGGCATCTTAAAATGCATTTAAACACTCCAAATTTGTTTGGGAGTTTCATCAGGACCTAAAAAACACTTCTGCTTTGCTACTTTTGCTTAATCCGCAGTTTTTGATTTTTCATGCCTCAGGGGATATAGCTAATCCCCCTGATCCCCCCAGGGGGTTTGAACAAAAAACCGAGATTGGATGGTCATTAGGGACCTTATATGAGTTTATTTACCAAAAATCAGCTTTTTTGGACCACTTTGAAAAATCGACTTTTACACCCTGCTCGAAGTTGAAAAAAAATGGGTTATATGAAACAAAATTTTTCTTTAAAACGATTTTGTGCTAGATAAAATATGATGACAAATTTCTGTCTGTCTCATTTTTTTCTAACATAAAGGGGAAGAAACAGAATTGTCACAAACAGGATTTTTTGCGGCAATTCTCTCTGTTTCTTTTTTCAACACTCAAATTTTTTTAACAACTCAAAGGCTTTCTAACGAGTTCGGAACCAAAAATCACGTTTATCTATGAAATTTGATCATTTTTTTATAATCGTTTTCCATCGAAGATTGTTGGTTTTTTTGGATATTTTATAAATATTACAAATTAAAAAATGCTAAAAAAAATTTGGAAATTATAGAATGGCAAATCAAGGCACGAGATAATTATTGAAATCTTAAACAAACTTTGACAATAAATTATCAATTTTTTTCTTAAAAACGCAAAGACGAATATTATTAAAATTGAATTTAATTTAAAAAAATTTATCGAAATAAATTATTAAAAAAAAGAAAGTATATTTTTAGCACTCTTTGAATAAATTAAACAAGAAAACATTAACATAATTATTGCATTATTCGAAAATTTATTTCGCTACTGCTGTTGATAAGTTTTAAAAAGCATATTCTGATCACCTTTTGACTTTTTATAGATTATGAATATTTAAATATTTAAAAAATCAAAACTTAAATTTTATGGTGATTAAAATTCTTGTGCAAAATTTTACAACAACTATGTAGAAATAAAAGCCTTTAAAAGGGCAAGTCGCACTTAGCACAACTTTTTTTGGTATGAAAGTTATTGAAAATCAACATGATAAAAGAACACCGAATTTCCCTGATTTTCAATAAATTTCATAAGAAAAAAAGTTGTACTAAGTGCGACTTGCCCAAAAATAATACATCTTGCAAACATCCAAAATTCTGCGCAAAAAGATAGATGAACGAAAACAATTACACAAAAAATTTATTTGTCTGCGTCGGGGAAAGAAAACAATCGACATTCAAATGTCGTAAAATATTTTATTTTTCAAAAATGACAAAAATAGACAGAAATACTATTTCAAATATTTTATAAAAAAAGGTTTGCAATAAATATTTGATGCTTTGGTTATAAAAAGCATGTTTAAAAAATATTCTTTTAACATGGCAAAAAAAAGGTCGATTATCTTTAAATTTTTAATAAACAAATTTATTGTTCCCTTATACATCATTTAATGCAATATGCAATTTTATTGATTAAGCAAAGATAAATGTGTAAATTTGAAAAATAACGTAAAACAAAATCTCTTCTTCTTAAAGGACAAAATCAAATTTATTTGTTTCATTCTTTGATAAAATATATATGTCTAAAAATTGATATTCAGAAGAAAACTGAAAAATTAGGTGAATTTTTACTAATTTAATCTCAGCACTGAAAAAAAACTAGTACTTTTTTGTAACTGTGTACACGATTAGGGCTTGGTCCACGTTTGGCCAAACGTATTAATATATCTTAACGTTGACCTACATGTTCCAAAATTTTAATTAAGGGTCTCCAAGACATTTTCTCCATTGAGTAAAGTTATAGTAAGCTGAAATTTCAAACTGCTGCCATATTTCGAAATCTTTATCAAACACGATGAAACTAGCCCAGAATACTTTACTAACATAATATTTCATAACGCAAGTTACCGTTTACGTCAATATCTAAGCTAGTTCTTATTTTTCGTGAAAATGTCGATATTGAACATGTTGAGAGTGGCATGTTCAAATCAAAATCTTACTATGATGGGGCACTTATTTGGAAAGGGGAAACATCCTATCCGATGTAAAAACATCTGTAGAATCAGAATCTGCAAAAAAAACTTTCCAGTGGGCAATAACTTTAGGGTCATTTCGTCAAAAAACCGCCAAAATGACAAAATTTGAATTTTCAATTTGAGGTTTCGCCCTCAAAAATTAAGTTTTCTGAAAATTTTTTTCATCCATCGTATTCAGCTCGACGAGACGCGTCGAATGGTACCACTTTTGTAGCACCTACTTAAAAATCAAAAATTAGGTCACCGAATTTGCATATCTCAAAAATTTGCATAATTTGAAAAATTTTTTTTTGAAATTCGGAAGTTTCAAATTATTTGACATGTGTATGCAAATTTTCATCTTCCTAACTTAAAATTTTTGTTCCTGTGACACCCAATGCTTCAAAATCTCACAAAATGCGTCTTATGACATCAAAATGAAAAGTTTTAAATGAGCCAACTTTTGCACATTAAAAAATCTTTTAAAATAAATCAGTTTAATAATTTAAATGAGTAAAACGATGTTAAAAAAAATTTTTTTTATTTAAAAATAAGAGTTGTAAAATGAAAAAGTTATTTTATATAAAATGTTAATTTTCTCCTTGTTTTGAGTGTGCTTTCAGTTGGTTAATATTTTGTAATAAAAGTTTATTTAATAGAAATATGTTAAATTATTAAAAAATTCAAAAACAAAATAAAATGAGATAAATTTGACTTTTGTTTATTGAAGCAATGAAAGAAATCTTTTCAACGACAAAAAAGTTTATGTGCCGTCTCCAAAAACAAAATTTTAATTCTATTTCGAAACATCTGCTTGAATATTTTTGCGCAAACAAAACTATGTTTTTAGTTTTATTTTTTTCATTCGTCTGTCCCTGACAGACACATGTGACAACATTTGTTGATTTTTTACCGATGAAATGGTACGGTAGGTTAACACACTTAAAATGCTTCTAAATGAATAAATTTGCGTTTTTATTACAAAAATTTTTTACAGGACACCTCAACAGACACCCCAGTATCCATTCTGACCAAAAAAACAAAAATAAAATTTTTGGTTTTTTTATACTTTTTCACGTGGTCCCCCCTTTGGATCAAAAAATCGTCAAAGGGGGGACCATGTGAAAAAGTCGAAAAATTTCGAAAAAAAATTTTTCACTTTTTTTGCTTAGAATGGATACTTAATAGTCTCTTGAAGTGCCTTGTGAAAGACTTTTGCAAAAAAAAATACCATTTACACTTTTAAAGGCCGAGAATGTGAAACATCTACCGTACCATTTCATCGGTTGTTAAAAAATCAAAAAAATGTTATTTGATGGTCCCACTGCATACCAATGAACTCACAAGACCTTTATTTATCATTTCTAACCATCTTTGACACATTCTATAAAAAAAAATACAAAACTTATTTAAAAACAGCAAAATTTGAGTACTGGTGGAAAAATTTGCATAAATCAAATCCGGCACATCAGAATTTGGCAAAATGTTTTCTATCAGGTCTTCAACATTCTATTCTTCAATTTTGTTTAAAAATTTGCATGTTTAGCTCACTTTTTTATAAAATTTCTGTTCGAAATACCTGGAAATCTGGGAGGATCCTCGTAAATCGGCTCAAAATCCGCCAAAAACGAAAACTGTCAAAAACCCTTTGTAGGCATCATTTCTAACATCCATAAGCATCTGTTAAAAAAGAAATTTAGAAATTTCATCAAAAACTAAAAATTTGCCAGCGGGTCAAACACCGGACAGGACTTATCGAACAACCTGATATTAAATTTGCAATGCAGTAAACGTGGTTTTGTTCCTGATTGTTCAAGAATATGAATAAAAAAAGTGAATGATAGATTTTGAAGAAATTACTAAATATTGTAATTGTGCTATTCTAAGTTCCTTTTTATTATTTAAAAACATATCTGTTCTTCTCAATCAATTCTTGTTTCTGCAAAGTTAAGAAACTATTTTTTAATAAATAAAAATAACAAAATATTCAAATAAAAACAAAAATCATTTGAATAAAGAATGATTCAAATTTTTTGTAATACAAATCATTGAAAATGTTCTTTGGCAGAAAGCAAAACGTCTTCGCTGTCAAAGAAAAGGACAAATTTTCGTGGAACTGATGAATATATTTCTTTATTTTTTTGTTTATTCAGCAGCAGAGATACTTGGTGTAAAAACATTCAACATTCGACTTTTTAATTAATCATTTTTTCGAGATAAAGACAACGAAATAATTCTGAAAACCACTGCAAACTATGATATTTTAAACATGTGTTAAAAAGGATGTCTGAATTTCTTTTAAAATATGTAATGTCTAGGTACACCTTTAGATTTTCCATGATGAAACTCTATGCTTTTGCAAATTTGGATGTTTCCGCTTTTAAATATGGATTACAAGTAAAATTTACAAAACATTCAAAAACAAGGTTTTCTTGTTCAAACAGTTGAAAATGCACAACTATTAAAAAAACAGAGCTTTTTAATTTTATTAAAAATGGTAAAAAAATTTTCTCTTCCGACATTTCTTTGTTTATGAAAAAGCAGAGAAACATTGACTGATTTCGTCAGCCAAATATTTCATTTTAAAAAATGCGAGGGCGATGATGTTTTAAATGATCGATCATTTTTTGTTGTTGGCTTTTCGTTTTTTTTTCTGTTTGAATTTTTTTATTTTCTATTTTGTAATTTCAGATTATTCTTTAACAAAAATGTTTGAAAAATGATTTATATTTGAAATACATATAATCTTTTAAAATATGCAATTTATTTAAAAAATATCGTGCAATAATGAATGAAAGATTTTATTCCAAACGGTTACAAATAAAAAAGGAAGTGTAAATTAAATTATAAATCATCCTCGTGAAAAAGCTGAAGTCTTTGCTAAATATTATGAAAATTGTGATGTTAATAATTATGAAGTTCATTCATCTACAGACCTTAAAAATCTTGATATTGATAATGTTGCACCATATAATATTGCTAATATCTTAAAACATTTACCATCTAAAACTAACACTTCCCCTGATGGAATAAGTTATATCTTTCTCAAAAAATGTTCTGATTCTTTAGCTTTACCTATTTCAATAATATTCAAACAAAGCTTTAATTCTGGTGAATTTCCCTCTTTTTGGCGAAATGCAATTGTTAAACCTTTTTATAAAAAGGGTGATCCTAGTTTAGTTGATAATTATCGACAAATATCTTTAACTTGTTCTCTCTCAAAAATTGCTGAAAAAATTGTCGCTAAAAGTCTCTAAAACTATTTAATCACCAACAAAATTATTCCTTTCACTCAACATGGATTTCTTCCCTGTAAATCTGTAATCACTCAATTGTTGTCTTCTTACGACTCCGTAACTTCATATTGTGAAAAAGCTCAACCTGTTGACATCATATATTTTGATTTTGCTAAAGCTTTTGATTCTGTTGATCATGAACTTCTTTTAAAAAAATTGTATGATAAAGGATTTAATGGTATTGAACTTAAATGGATAGCTAATTTTCTTAAAAACAGAACTTTTTCTGTCACTGTTGATAATTGTCATTCTTCTTCTTATAAATGTAACAAAGGTGTGCCTCAAGGATCCGTTTTGGGTCCACTTTTATTTTTATTCTTTGTCTCTGATCTTCCAAGTTTCTGTAAATCTGATGGTGTTGAAGTCGGTATGTACGCCGACGATCTAAAAATATTTGGAAATCCAAAAAGCGCTTTACTTCAAACATTTATCAGTAAACTAGAAATTTGGTGTTTATTAAATAAGCTTGATCTTTCCATTGCTAAATGTCTAGTCATCCATTTATTCAATCGTAAATCTAAAACTTATTTCTATAATGGTGAAGAAATTAAATCTATTGTTGAACCTGTCCGAGATTTAGGTCTTTATGTTTCACCTAATCTAAAATTCACAAATCACATTGAAAATATGATTAAAAAATCTCGAGCATGTCTCTTTGTTTTGTTTAAAAGTATCTCTTCAAATGATAGTAAATTTTTACTGCATATGTATAAAACTTATGTTCTTCCTATTCTTGATTTTGCTTCACCTCTTTACAATCCCACTAAAATTAACGAAATTAAAAGTATTGAAAGAGTACAAAAACTTGCAACTCGAATGATTTTTCAAAGAGATTATTCTTTGAGGTCAAAATTTAAATGCCAAATTCCCAGTTATATTTCTCGTTTGAAAGAATTAAATTTATTCTCTCTTGAACACCGTCGTCTTTTTAATGATCTGTTACTTTTTGATAAAATTAAGCGTGAACTGTTCTTTTGTAACTTCAACATCAAAACATCTACTAATCATATAACAAGAGGACCTAAAGAAAAGATTATAATTCCTCACTGTAAAACCTCAATAAGAAGAGAATTCTTCACTGTCAGAGTAGCAACCTTTTATTCTAAACTTCCTAACTTTCTTCAAGATTCAACATCTCATAAAGAATTTAAAATTACACTTCTTAACTTTTTTAACAACCGGTTCGATACTAACTTTTTATTTCCACTAACTAAATATTACTAACATAATGGGCTCAATTACTTTAATTTAAACTCGTATTACTTTAAATCAATAAATTTTTCTTGTTTATTCTTTAAATTTATTTTAATTTTTATTTCTTTATTTTTTAAATAATAACAGTAACTGTA
Source organism: Panagrolaimus sp. LJ2414 (assembly GCA_024447195.1). NCBI lineage: Eukaryota > Metazoa > Nematoda > Chromadorea > Rhabditida > Panagrolaimidae > Panagrolaimus > Panagrolaimus sp. LJ2414. The sequence continues at coordinate 153,221 of JAMRXY010000093.1, read as the reverse complement.
ATTTGAAATTACTTATATCTTTATTTTGTTTTTATTAAATATGTCTGTTTTCTTGTAAAACGTTCAATAAATATAATAATAATAATTAACAGTCAATTTTAAATGAATTAAATAAAATTGAATATTTTGTTATTTTTAAAAACAAAATTGTAGAAACAGAAAGTTCTAATATTTTTTTAAATAATGCATTTGTCAAAACAAGGGTTGGCTATTGCAATTTTATGAACTTCTTAATTTTCCATAATTTTTTTTGTTAATCTAAAAAAGAAATTTAGTTTGAAATAAAAAATGTGAAACACTTTTGAAACCTTCAAAAAACAAAAATCTCTAAAATTTTGCATTAAAAAACAAAAAAATTTTATTCTTATATTTTTATTAAAGCAATAAGAAAAATTCTTTCATATCGTAAAAAAACGATCTTATTTATGCTTTCGAAACACCAGCATCAACATTTTGCGCAAATAGAAAAACTTCAAAATATTTTTTTTCAGCAACATTGCTTTAAAAAAGGAAGTAAATAAAAAGGAATATTTTTTTTGTGTAAAAAACATCCCCATTAATTTATACAAATTTTTTAAGCAGACCACAATAAATCATTAAAAAAACTTTTGAATGTTCTGTGAGATATCGTTAACTTAAAAAGAGCTTGTTTTAATTAAAAATTTAAACAATTTGTTGCCCCCAGGGGTTGTAACGGGAAAAATTTTCGGAAAAAACGCTAATAAAAGATTGTTCTTTTCTTGATTTTTCAAAAACAAATAAATAAGATTTATAAAATGACTATTTTTTTTTACCAAAAATTTGATAGATAATTATTTGTGTTTTAATTTCTAACTTTAAAAACAGTGACAAGAATTGAAACGAAAATTTTTACTTTTCATAAATATCGATATCAATATTAACTGGGTTCATTTTTGCGTTTTTTTAATGTAAAAAATTATCTTATTTCAGTTACCAAATTTGCACGATCCATGAATTAAAATAACGAAATATTCAAAAATGATCATTTTATCTTCGGAGGGAGCATGTACCCCCAACTAGCTCTTTGCAAACGGAATTGTTTGAAGTAAAAAAATGTCATAAATGTTGATCAAAATTGTTCAGGCCAGTCAACAGTAACCTGTGAATTGAGATATTTCATTTATGTCAGAAGTGAAAAAAAAACCTTTTTCATTTTTGCTTTGACAAAAGTGGAGAAAGACGTTATTTCTCTTTCAACATTTTTCGTTTATGAAAAAGCAGTGAAATATTGATTGGTTTCGTCAGAAAAACTTTTTTTCTGAAAAAGTGGGGGTGTTGCAAATGCTTGCCTTTTTGTTGTAGGTTTTTTTCTTTTTTTTCCGTTTGAATTTTTTATTTTCAATTTTGTAATTACAATATTTTTAAAAATCTGTAAAAAGTGGTTTGCAAATGAAGTGTGCAAAAAATATTAAAATAATTATAAAAACTTCAAAAACTTAAAATCTCAGAACAGATAACAAGTAAAAAATTGGATTGTTTTTTTATTAAAGTAACGAAACATATGTTTTTTTTCAATGTAAAAAAATAAAATTTCACTTTTGCTTTCGAAAATTTGCCCAAATGCTGTATTTATTCCAAAAATTGAAAATTTTGTTACATACGAAATAAATAACAAAATGAATAGTTCGGTTTTTTGTGAAAGGAAGCACTGCAAATTTTTCTCTTTAGCTTTTTTGAAAGAATTTTTTTTCTCAAACAAAGTGAAAACGAAATGCATTTCTTTACAAAAAAAACATTGCTTTATCCCATTTTATGATTATTAAATTTTTAGCCAGGAATAAAAATTGGATACTGCCGTCTTGGATAGTAGTGAGGGTTTGGGGATAACGGCGTTTTAGACATTTAAGATTATTTGAAAGAAATAAAATGACTTGCACTACGAAGGAGTAAAGGTCATTGTGTAGAGGATCCAGAATCCTCAAAAAAAGGATGCTGGATCCAGACTGCAGATAACTACTTTTATGGGATACAATTTGGATAACTTTTAATCTTTTCAAGGACAAATGAAAGTGACTCTCCTTCAAGTGTATTGAAGAGTGAATCTCCCTCGAGGTGACTCTACCTCGAGGACAAATTAGAGGCAACTTTTTAATGGACATTCGAGAGGCACTGTCTCTAGAGGTTACTCGAATAGCTTCTTCTTTTCAGTGACCTTCAAGAAGCATATTTCAAAATGTTGATGTATAAATTACGCAGAGGTCGTCTTGGAAACTTGCCAACTTTTAAATATCAATCACACTGTAAATTATTTTATTGAAAACAATTACATTTTATCAGTAAATATAAATTTTGAACTTTTCCAACTTTTGAATAATTTTTCTCTCAAGATAGTAAAATTATTAACAAATTTTACTTTAGATAAATCCAACATTTTAAAATAAATACAATATGAGGGTTATTAAAAAATAAAATCAATGAATGCCCTTCAAAAGAAAGTCATCGAAAGAATTTTTTTGAAACCATTCAAATAATTCGGATAACGTGTAAGCTCAATCCGTTTTCATAGTTCATCCCCCTCATTCGATGATCGATGTTGGACTATAAATTTCAAATCCAGGTTCAGTAAAAGTTGGTGTCTGTTTATGTCTAAAGTTCATTTAAAATACTGATTCTTTATTTTATTACATTTTTTAAACATTTTATTGTAATCACTTTTTTATTATTGTATTCTTTTATTCTTATTATATTTCTTGTTTTTACCCGCATTTAAAGTGAGCAATCGCTTTGAAGTGAATAAATTTAATTAAATTAAAAATTAAATTAAGATACTTCTACCTAATTTTAAACGGAGGAAATAACCGTTATTTGAAAAAATTCTTTAAACATGACTAAAATCTCCGACAAGTATTGACAAGTGAAATAATAATAATTGTGAAACCTAAATTTGAATTTCATCGATAGAGATAAAAATCATTGAAAATAATCGTCATTTTTTAAAAAAAATAGACGAACGAAAACTATTACACAAAAAAGATGTTTGTCTGCGTTGGGGAAAGAACACTATCGATATCCAAATGCGTAAAACATTTTATTTCACTTTTAAAAGAAGATAAAAAACAGAAATAAATGATTGTGTTTGAATATTTTAGAAAGACAAAGGTTTCAAATAAATATTTGATGCTTTGATAATGAAAACTTGTTTCAAAAATATTCTTTGTATATAGCAAAAGCCAATTCAAAAGACCGGCACATTTTATAATAAACAAATTTATTTTTTCATGTTTTTCATGCATCAGGGAAAGAATAACCATTTTGTTCAAAAAGAACATCCCTTTTGAAAATTTTGTGCTTCTTTTTTTAACATAATAAAATGTGTAATAAAAAAAGCAAATGTTTGTATTTGTTTCATTTGAAAATTTAAAGAATTACCTTGAATTTCAAATCTCTATTTAATTAAAAATTTTTTAAATTTCTTAATTTGAAATTGTATATTTTAACATCAGAAAAGCAAAAAACGGATACATTTACAGCGTGGATTTGAGGACAATAGTAATTTTTAAACAATGTTCGTCTCTCTCACATTTTTTGGCATTTTTTTTTATTAAAACGCAATTCAAACCACTTTGGCACACATGTTCTTATTCTTTATAATCCAAATATTTTGAAATCAAAAACATAACTTTGATTTTCTCACTAAAAATAAGCATTTGTTTCGATAAAATAACCAAAATGTAGGTACACGGGCTATCATGGTTGTTTTAATGAGAGATAACCAAATCTTTTAATTTACTCACAATGGCGAAAGTAACATGAACATGTTATATAATTCTTTGTTTAGGTTCTCCATGTCAGCAAAAACAAACATCAGCAAGAAACGATTATATCTGTCATTGAAAACAAAAAAGGCACTTTTTGAAAGAAAATGTATTTCCTTTCCCTTTTTGCGACGCATTGAAAACCATAGTCAATAATGTAGAAAAAAATATTTCGAAAGCAAAAATAAAATTTGTCTTTTCGAATGAAAAAAGATGTTTTCTGAGCAGAACTGTCTCAGAGTTGTTCCAAAGAATAATTCCAAAAAATTTTTTTATCCAGAATGGTTTATTTTTAAATATATTTTAGAATTAATAAAACAAATTTATATATGTGTTTTTAGATGGTTAAAAATAAACAAAACAACTGTAATTTGTAAATCGAAGAAGTATATTATTATGAACAATTTAATACAAATTTGTTAGAATTGTTCCTTAAATGTTTTAGAGAACAGCGCTGTATTTTTGAACAATTTTCTAAAAAAAATAAATTATTAATAATTTACAATTTATACAAATTTCATTATTCGGTTATTATAAGCCTTTTTATAATACTGTAATGGAAAATTGCATTTCGGAAGGTTTTATCAGAGTTCATTTATCTATTTATAGAAATCCTTTTCCACATGTTAGATTAAAAATGTCAACATTCTCTTGTTTTTTGGTTTTCGATATAAAGTTGTTATAAAATTCAACGAAAATGAAAAATTTGTTATCAATTGTTTTAAAATTTTGTTAACTTTTTTAAAATAGTGAATTAAGCAATTCGAGAAGCGACGTCAACGCTCAATTGCACAAAACTAAATCTTTTTTATTTGACCCAACTAATGGCTTGGAAAAACTAGAATCAAAAAAGGTAATCTAGAAACTGAGATCTGAAATGCTCGTTTTTGCAAAAAAGATAAAAAAAAAAATTTTTTAAAAGTGTTTGGCCTTTTGTTGAGCGTTTGTACATAAAAAACAAAAAGGTCTTTTTTTAAATAATGGTTTGTTTTTTTCTCCAGCGATGTTTTTCACTTTGTTGACTAAAAAATCTGTAAATAAAATTTGTTATTAACTAACAGTGTTTGTAAGATAAATTTGTTGTAAATTTAAATTATTAAAAATTCAAAAACATAAGATCATAAAGTTTGTTCATAAATAAATTTGACTTTTATTTTTTGAAGCAACGAAAGAAACATTTTTTTCAAGGACAAGAACCATTTTTTGCAATATCGAAAAACTAAATCTTATTTTTCGACACTGCGAAAAATAAAACATCTGTTTCAATATTTTTAGATAACCAAAATTTATTTGATTTATTTTTTTCATTAATGACTCCCTGAGGCAGTGCCAAAAAATAATTGTATAGACTGAAAAATGTGGATTTCATATACTCGAATTATTCAAAATGTAACAATAAAATTTTTAATAGGTAATCACAGAAATAAGTCAAAACTTAATCGTTTTTTGTTGTTAGATAAGATTTGAATTAAATGTTAAACAGTTGGAAAACTTTTTCGTGTTGAAATATTTTTTGGGAGATTTGCCGAAAGATTTCTATTTGCAAACCCTACATGCAGTACATTCGACATGTTTTTTACCGTTTTGTTAATGAATGTCAAGAAAAAAAATTAAAGCTAGATGGCATCGAAATTATGAAATGCAAAATCTTTTTTTTAATATTGGTGTTGAGTCTTCTCGTTCTTGTTTTTAAAATAATTATCTGTTTTTCTCAAGCAACTCTTATTTTTGTTAAGTTTTTAGACAATTTTTTCATGACAAGATTTATTACAAAATTTTCAAAAAAAAATAAATCTCTGATTAAAGAATGTTTCGAAAAACAAAGTCGACTAATATTTTTTTAATCAAAACCTTCGCATTTTTTGGGCAGTAAGCAAGAAAAACATCTTCCTTGCCAATGAAAAAAAAACTAAATTTTCGGGAAAGCCCTGGCGTTTGTAAAGTTAAATCAAAATTTGCGCTAGGACCAAAAATGTTAAAAATAATTTATTGCTGTTTATTTGAATTTTTTGAACAATATTTGACATTAAAAATATATTTGTCTATTTAGATTCATACAACGTCTCATCAAAAAAAGATATCATCGAAACTGAAACAATCATTACCATTATAAATTATTTTTTGTAAATTTAAACTTTCTCCAAAAAAGTAAATAATATACAACTTGCATTTTATCATTTTGGCATAGTAGTTTCTTTTCACTGTCCAAGAAGATCATATATTTGTTTAGTAAATGCTTTCTAATTGGGTTTAAATGGTGAATGGATTTTGAAAATTAACATATTTTGAACTTCTTTGTTCATAAACTTTCTTTGGAAGATATGTTAATTCTTAAAAAGATTCCGTCTTTAAATCTGCCGGACCCGTTAATCCATCCTTTGTTGAAGCCATTTTTTAAGTGTTTTATTTGTCGTTAATAAAATATGTATACTTCATGGGAAAACGTATAACAAAACCAAAAAGCTTAATAAATGTTGAAACTTGTTAATCGTGTGTTTGCTCCAATTGTTTTTTAAATGAAAAATCAGCTTTTTCTAACATGGTTTTTTTCTTATTAAAAGTGTTTTCAAAATATCTATGATTAAATATTCAAAAATGTCTTGTTCCCCAAAAAGTTTGAAATCACGCGGTTGACTGTTGTTTATTTTCTTTCCCAGACGCAGACAAACAATTTATTTAGTGAAATAATATTTTGTGCATTTTTCTTTGAAGAACTTTAGATCGGTGCACTGAAAAAAAACCCTCAAAAAAACGAGGAAAAAACCCCACATTTGGAGCAAAAAATTCCCCTTGTAGAGCACCGAGGCAAATATTTTTCCTCAAAAAAATTAGGAAAATTTTCCCCCGATTTTGGTGCAAATTTTAACCCAAATGTAGGGTATTTTTCCTCAAAAACTTTTTCAATGTATTTTTGCTTAATAGTCAGCTTTACAATGGTAGAATTCCAAAACTGTGAAAGTAAATGAGCTAATACTTTCCAAGCAATGTTGTTGGACCATATACTATCAAAAAACAACAAAATAATCAAAATCTGAGATGGTGTGTTCCGCCCGATTTAAAATTTGTGGTAGATACTCTCTTAATTCTAATATTTTTCCCATATAAACTGTTTACTGTAGCCATTTGATTTTTCGCTGTCCCTTTTTTTATTTTTCTTTCTCACTTTCTTTCTTATTATTTTATCTATTATAAAGACTCGAATTTTTAATGAAAAAATTTGATTATTTATGTAACTCAAAAATAAATTTTAAAATAACAAGATTTCTCGCTTTTAAAACAGTTTTTTCCTTTCTATCTTTCCTAATTTTCTGAATGCTTATATAATAAATTTTAAGGGTGTGCCGAAACTCATGAGTGAAACTGAAGCAGATTAAACAGATATTGAGAGACGTGGGAATATAAATTCAAATACAATGAAGTTTCATGACAATAGCATGAATTTTACTGACAGGTTATTTTTAATTACGGATGAAAGGCTTAATCGAATCTTTTTAACTCCAACAACAGTAAGTTGTTATTCTTTTTATCTTTTTAAAAAAAATAATTTTTTTCGATTATTCACAACATCGACATCAAAGAAATTCCATTTTCAACTGAATCATTGAAATCCCTAAAACTCATTTCTACTGTTTTTGACAGTAATCCATCTTTGACAAACCAAGATCCACTTGCACGAATCATCACCGCTGCTGATAAATTGAAAGAACACAGTCTCAAAAACATCTTTATTACAAAGGATATCTTGCAAGCCATTAGTGGAAAAAAGAATCTAAAAAAGCTTACATTATTTTGCCGTAAATTCTTCATGAATGCTGTTGCACCTGAAATGGATGAAATTTTTGAAAATATTGTTGTGATTTAAAAAAATAAAAAATAGTTTTTTTTAGTGCTGTTGTAATAAAAAAAATAATGATAGCACAAGTGAAATCGCAGTTTTGACTCTATTTGTAAATTTATTAAATAAATTATATCATATCTTTTATTATTATTTTAGAGCAATTTTAAAATCGAAAAAGAATTGTCGAAGAGCCCAGTTATAATATCAGGTGTTTGCAAAAGTCTTTGCGTTTTTTACAGGTAGGAACACTTTGCGAAATGTAAAAAACGCAAAAACATTTGAAAACACCTAATATTTTATATTTACAGAATAATTATTTTTAACGATTGTATTTTGGTTTATTTTGATTCATAATCGGAAGCCGTTTTTTTAAAAAAAACTTTAAAGTATTATTATTAACCTCTGACAAATTGTACTTACTAGGATATTTGGAAATTTAAAAATCGTTCAAAATATTCATGCCAAAATCAATAAGAGGTGTCATAATAATATATCTTTTAGATTACAAGATTGAAAAATCGACGTTCAGTGCGTTTGTTTTAAAATATAAATAAATTTTTGAAAAATGAAATGATCTTTTTCAAGTAATGGTCATTGGCATGATTTTCTGGAAAATGTGTAAAACAATAATGCTATTAACTAAAAAATTTTGTAAAATAAATTTATTATAAAGTTAAAATCAATTGAAAATTCAAAAAATAACATCATAAAATTTGTTCGAAAATATAATATATTTGACCTTTATTTTTTGAAGTAATAGAAAAAACCTTTTTTTCAAGGATAGGAACCATAATTTGCAGTGTGGAAAAACGAAATTGTTTTTTTGGCTTATGAAACATCTGTTTCAAAATTTTTGGGAAAATAGAATTTTGCTGCATTGGTTTATTGTGTGTAAAGTGTAATCAATTTTTGGCTTTTTTGGTCTAAAAAAGAAGTTAATAATATTCTTTTGAATCAGCAGTTGATTACAAAAATTTAACAGAGATCCAAATTTTGATTAATGAAACTTTCTTCATGGAAGAAACCTTATTTTTAGAACGGTGTTTGATGAAACAAAAGCTGTATTTTTTTTAAAATAACGTTTCTGTCCAAACAAGGTTTGGTTATTGCAGCCATAAAAATTCCTTATTTTTCAACAGCTGTAAAAAAGCAATTTAGCATAAGGTAAAAATACGAAATATTTTTAAAAAATTAAAAAGCAGAAACTTTAAAGTTCATTCAAAAACTAAACAAATTTGATTTCTTTTTTTAAAGCAATGAGAAGAAAAGCTTTTCAGCGAAAAAAAAACAAAATAATTTTATTTTTGCTTGCGAAACATCTTCAACAACATTTTTGAAGAAAACGAAGACATAACCTCTTGGCCCTGAAAACCAAATTTATTAAAACAGCGAAAAAATTATGGCCGAATAAATAGTGGGAACAGTGTTGTTAAGACTCTGCGGATCTTTTCTTTTATATTTAGGTCAGACATTTTTAAAAAAGCCCTGAAAAGAATAGTTTTGTGCAGTTGAAAATAAAAAAATTATAGTAGCTTAAAATGCAAAAGGGGCTGTTTTGAATATATTATAAAACTATTAAATAAATTATATTAAATTATTATTGAACTTTAGAGCAACTAAAAAAAACGAAAATGAATTCAACAGTCGAAGATCCTCATTTTAAATGAACTGTATTTTACAAAGAATTGAACATGTTCGGCAAATTAAAAAAACAGCTAATGTTTGTTTTGTCAAAACTGGGGGAAGAAAACTTTCTCTTTTAACTGATATTAAATCTTATTTATGTAAAAAAATGCAATCATTATTATTTTATAATGCCTTTCATTAAACCCCAGAATGACTGAATATCCAATTTCTTTTGTGTTTTTAAAACTTAAAAGAAAAATATTATCATAATTATTGATTTTATCATAAGTTTTATTTTTTACTGATAAAATTAAAAAAGTATATTCTTAGCACCGTTGAACTTATTACACAACCGTTTGTTATGAAAAATTAAATATTCAAAAAATGAAAAAATAATTTTTTTGACATATTTTGCAAAAGCGTTGTCGAATAAAAAGCCTTTAAATACTCAATTTGTACACATCAAAAATTGTTCGCAGAAAAATAGACGAACGAAAACTATTACACAAAAAAGTTGTTTGTCTGCGTTGGGGAAAGAACACTATCGATATCCAAATGCGTAAAACATTTTATTTCACTTTTAAAAGAAGATATAAAATAGAAATAAATGATTGTGTTTGAATATTTTAGAAAAACAAAGGTTTCAAATAAATATTTGATGCTTTGATAATGAAAACTTGTTTCAAAAATATTCTGTGTATATAGCAAAAGCCAATTCAACTGACCGGCACATGTTATAATAAACAAATTTATGTTTATCATGTACATCATTTAATGCCATGTGTATTTTTTATTGATTAAACAAAGATAAACGTGTAAATAAAATAAGTGAACTTTTTTTTGTCAAAAAAAAGTTCACTTTCTCTTGCTTGGATGACAAAAGTATATAAAAAATATGCAAATTCAATCAGGTTGGAATATTCGTTAACCGTAATTTCAAAGTAACTGCAAAACGTCAAAAAACATGAAATTTTGCTCAAAAAAGCAGAAAAATGGCTAAAGTCAAGATTTTCAAAATTATGGCTACGGAAACCCAGCTAAGATCGAGCTATGAAACTTTGGGGATTTGTTAGCAATATATAGAACTACAAAATAGAGTTGGTAGTTTTTGCCAAACTCACTTTTGTGCCATTTGGTGAGCACTCAAAAAGTGCCGAAAATGGCAAAAATGCCATTTTCAACATGGCGCCAAATCGGTGCCAATAAAGATTTTTTGGTTTTTTCTTCACAGATGAGCTAAAATAAGCTTGGTTAACAGCCCTTGATAGCCAGTTTCGTCATATCATGTCGTATGCAAATTTTTTCATAGGTGGCTCTATATTTAAGAGCAAGCAATTGTTAACATTTATTACTGTAGAAACATTACCAGAAGGGCGTTTTAGGTAGTTTTGTGGGTTTATAGGTTTTTTGGCATGCTGAATCCGAATCTGAAATCCATATGTTTTTATCTTTACTCATAATCTCAATATCTGCATATTCTGGGGTGGCTCTAAATTTAAGAGGAGCACTGTATGAGTTACCCGGAGTAACATCGGTTACCCGTCGTTTTAACTTTAATTTGAGTTACCCGGTGGAATATAAGTTACCCGGAGTAATATCGGTTACCCGTCTTTTTATTGTTAATTTGAGTTACCCGGTGGAATATGAGTTACCCGCAGTAACATCAGTTTCCCGGTGTTTTATGGTTAATATAAGTTATTCGGAGTAATATCGGTTACCCGTCATTATATTGTTAATATGAGTTACCCGGTGGAATATGAGTTACCCGGAGTAATATCGGTTACCCGGTGGAATATGAGTTACCCGGAGTAATATCGGTTACCCGGTGGAATATAAGTTACCCGGAGTAATATCGGTTACCCGTTGTTTTATTGTTAATACGAGTTTCCCGGTGGATTATGAGTTACCTGGAGTAATATCGGTTACCCGGTGTTTTATTGTTAATATGAGTTTCCCGGTGGAATATGAGTTACCCGGAGTAATATCGGTTACCCGGTGGAATATGAGTTACCCGGAGTAATATCGGTTACCCGTTGTTTTATTGTTAATATGAGTTTCCCGGTGGAATATGAGTTACCTGGAGTAATATCGGTTACCCGTCGTTTTCTTGTTAATTTGAGTTACCCGGTGGAATATGAGTTACCCGGAGTAATATCGGTTACCCGGTGGAATATGAGTTACCCGGAGTAATATCGGTTACCCGTTGTTTTATTGTTAATATGAGTTTCCCGGTGGAATATGAGTTACCTGGAGTAATATCGGTTACCCGTCGTTTTATTGTTAATATGAGTTTACCGGTGGAATATGAGTTACCTGGAGTAATATCGATTACCCGGTGTTTTATTGTTAATATGAGTTACCCGGAGTAATATCGGTTACCTGTCTTTTTTTTGTTAATTTGAGTTACCCGGTGGAATATGAGTTACCCAGAGTAATATCGGTTGCCAGGTGTTTTATTGTTAATATGAGTTACCCGGTGGAATATAAGTTACCCGGAGTAATATCGGTTCCCGTCTTTTTATTGTTAATTCGAGTTACCCGGTGGAATATGAGTTACCTGGAGTAATATCAGTTACCCGGTGTTTGATTGTTAATATGAGTAACCCGGAGTAATATCGGTTACCCGTCGTTTTATTGTTAATTTGAGTTACCCGGTGGAATATGAGTTACCCGGAGTAACATCGGTTACCCGTCGTTTTATTGTTAATATGAGTTACCCGGAGTAATATCGGTTGCCCGTCGTTTTATTGTTAATTTGAGTTACCCGGTGGAATATGAGTTACCCGGAGTAATATCGGTTACCCTTATTGTTAATATGAGTTACCCGGTGGAATATGAGTTACCTGGAGTAATATCGGTTACCCGGTGTTTTATTGTTAATATGAGTTACCCGGAGTAATATCGGTTACCCGTCTTTTTATTGTTAATTTGAGTTACCCTGAGTAATATGAGTTACCCGGAGTAATATCGGTTACCCGTCGTTTTAACTTTAATTTGAGTTACCCGGTGGAATATAAGTTACCCGGAGTAATATCGGTTACCCGTCTTTTTATTGTTAATTTGAGTTACCCGGTGGAATATGAGTTACCTGGAGTAATATCGGTTACCCGGTGTTTTATTGTTAATATGAGTTACCTGGAGTAATATCGGTTGCCAGGTGTTTTATTGTTAATTTGAGTTACCCGGTGGAATATGAGTTACCCGCAGTAACATCAGTTTCCCGGTGTTTTATGGTTAATATAAGTTATTCGGAGTAATATCGGTTACCCGTCATTATATTGTTAATATGAGTTACCCGGGGGAATATGAGTTACCCTTAGTAATATCTTTTACCCGTCGTTTTAATGTTAATTTGAGTTACCCGGTGGAATATAAGTTACCTTGAGTAATATCGATTACCCGGTGTTTTATTGTTAATATGAGTTACCCGGAGTAATATCGGTTACCCGTCGTTTTATTGTTAATATGAGTTTACCGGTGGAATATGAGTTACCTGGAGTAATATCGATTACCCGGTGTTTTATTGTTAATATGAGTTACCCGGAGTAATATCGGTTACCTGTCTTTTTTTTGTTAATTTGAGTTACCCGGTGGAATATGAGTTACCCAGAGTAATATCGGTTGCCAGGTGTTTTATTGTTAATATGAGTTACCCGGTGGAATATAAGTTACCCGGAGTAATATCGGTTACCCGTCGTTTTCTTGTTAATTTGAGTTACCCCGAGTAATATCGGTTACCCGTCGTTTCATTGGTAATTTGAGTTACCCGGTGGAATATGAGTTACCCGGAGTAATATCGGTTACCCGTCGTTTTCTTGTTAATTTGAGTTACTCGCAGTAATATCGGTTACCCGTCGGTTTCTTGTTAATATGAGTTACCCGGTGGAATATGAGTTACCCGGAGTAATATCGGTTACCCATTTTTAAAAAAAATACAATAATTTAGGTCTTTTATTAAAGCCTTTTTAAATAAAACTCCGGTTTTCAAAAGCTTACAATTTCGCAGAATGTCTTTTTGTAACATTTTGATGACTAAGAAAAAAGGCCATTGATGAATTCTATTTCAAGCAAAATAAGATTTTTTTCAAAACAAATGTTTCGAAAGCTAAAATGACATTTTCTTTTTTCAATAAAAAATTAATGTTTTTTGAGCAAAGCAGTCTCTAAGTTGTTCTTAAGAATTGCGTAAATTATCAAAGTAGTTTTTTATTCAAAATGTTTGGTTTTCGAATGTTTTATGATTCTATAATAAAACATTAATTACGGATCTTTTTGTAATTTTAGAAATAAACAAAAAAAACTTTTAACATTTAAAATATTTATGCGCTGCTTATTTACTTTCCCAATATCATTTAATAAAAAATGTTAAAATTCAAAGTATTTTTAGTTTTTTTAATAAAACCTTTTTAATTTAGTTGTTAATATGAAGTAGAAAAAATTCCACTACGATATCAATTTTTTTAAAGATTTCAAATGTTTGGTCTTCTTGGTCCTTTTTAAAAGCCTCAGAATAACATTCAACATAATGTCAGCATCTGCAGACGTTTGACTTTAATATTAGCATGTTATTTTTTTTTACATTTTTTTTTATAAATATTGTGTTGGTCAATTTTAGCATAACTTATATTTGCTTATATCGCATATTTTAAGAATTTACCTTAGAAGGTTCATAAAAGATATCAGATAAATTTGGAAAATTTCAATATATTTTAAATGTACAAAAATTTAAATCAAATTTGTTGAAAAAACTTGTTTAACAATTTTTGTGATGTTGGGATTAAGGAGAAAAGAAAGAATAACTTTGCTCAAAATTATGTTCAACAAATGTTTGTCTCACTTTTTTTCTAAAACGGAGACGGATTGAAATGTCACTTTCCACAAAAGTTTTTCTTTGACTGACACATGTCAGGAATTTCTACAACGAAATCCCTTCATATAACTTCTTGAAAATAATAAATATCTCATTGAACAACACAAAGAAAAAGATGCATATATTCTTGAATTAAAAGAAATAATTAAGACCTTAAAAGCTGAGAAATTTATTAAACCTAAATCACCATATGTTCGAAACACCAAACCTGCTCAAAATGGTCGAAATCCTCCAACAACACCAAAACCTCAACAACAACAACAAAATATTTCTGCATCAGTCGTTGTCACAAATGTTCCTGAAAAACTTATCGATGAATCTCAAAATTTGAAATATTTACATCAACACTTTTCTTATTAAAAATAGCAGCAAATAAACTAAAACAATTGGCAAGCGAAAAATTTTTTGGATCAAAAGTTAAAGATTGGAAGATTGCTGTATTTATTAATGTCAAGGATTAATCAATAATTTTTTGTTTAATATTTTTTCGCCTTTATTTTTTTTCAAAGTAATGTCATTCAAACTACAGTTTGGCCAAAACATATTATTTACCATAACGGCCATCAAAAGAAATTATGTGTATGCAAAATGTCTAATACATTGATTTCTCTATCACAGTTATCACTTCTGCAAGAATTTAAAACATTTTTTAGTTTAATTAAAATTTGGATGAGTTGAGGCTGGTTTTATACTGGTCAGCTGATCTTAATTGTGCTCTGGGGGCACTTATTGGTTTTTCTGTCGTTGCAGATTTATATTTTTTTTAGTTTTAGTTTTATTTATACGCTCCGACTACCGGAGTAGTGGAACGAGGCAAAAAAATAAATATTTAAAAATTGAAAAATACATAGAAAATTTACATGGAAAAGACATATACAATAGTAAACAAAAAAATTTAAGAATAATAGTGATCAATTTCGGTATTCATTAGATGTTGTTTGAATTGTTTCTTTTGCGCGAAGTTTGAGATATTGATTTTGAGCTGGTTCATGAAGGTTGAAGTTCTGGTTGAAAAGTGGGAGGGTCGAAGTTTGTTTGTAATTTTTTCTTTTGATGAGTAATTCTTTTTAAATCTGGTATTATAATTTGAAGGTTTAAATTGAAGAGCAGAACCATTTTGAGTTGAGACATGAGCAAATTCAAATCCAGTTTGGAGATCAATGATGTTTCTTCTTTGATGGAGAGATTTCATACCGTATTCTTTGAGGCGTGCTGGATAAGATGGAATAATTCCGAATCGATGTTGACGTCTATAAAGCATTCTTGTGAAGAGTTTTTGAGGCCTTTCTAAATATGCAGCAATTTTTTTCTGTTGAACATTGAAAAGTTGAGTACCGTATTCTAGAATTGGTCGAACATAAACATTGAAGAGGAAAATTAAAACATCTTGAGAAGAAATCAGTACTCTTTTCATAATTGTGAATAGGGATGCCATTGCAGAACCAACAATTTTTTTGATGTGAGCATGAGGTTGAAGATTATTTTGAAACATTATTCCGAGATCACGAACAAGGGTTACGGTAGTGATTGGAATATTGTTGATTGAATGTTTAGCTTCTTTATTTTCCGGTCCAAATTGAATGTGAAAAGTTTTTGATGTTGAGGTTGTCATTGAATTTTCGGAGGACCATTCGAATACGGTATCTATTGCATTTTGAATAAGTGAAGTATCAAAGGCATTTTTATAATACGCAAAGTATATTTTTAAATCATCAGCAAATAATAAATGAAGAATTCCAGGCAATTCAGATAATTTTTGGCTGAGTTCAGCAATAAAGATAATGAATAAAATTGGACCAAGAACAGACCCTTGAGGGACTCCGCTTGTGGATTTGAAGGTTTTGGAAAAGGTGTCGCCAACTTTAACATTGAATGATCGAAATGAAAGAAGTGTTGTAATAAGTTTTAATAAATGCCCAGATATTCCAGCTTTTTTCAGAGCACGAATAAGACGATTGAAAGGAATCTTGTCGAATGCTTTTTCGAAATCAAAATAAATAACGTCCACTGTCATCTTCTTTGAAACTGATGAAATGATAAATTCTTGAAAAGGAATAAGTTGATTGATGGTAGACATTTTTGCTCGAAATCCATACTGTTGTTGTGGAAGAAAATTGTTTAAATCCAAAAATGCAACCAATACAGTTTTAATACATCTTTCCATTGTTTTTAGAATATCCGAGGTTCCAGAGATTGGACGAAAGTGCTCCACTTTGATTGGTTTTGAAATTTTTGGGATTGGTGTAACATAAGAAATTAAAAATTCGTCAGGAACATCATTATTGTCCATGATAAAGGAATATAAAATTTTAAAAGGCTTACATAAAGTTTCAGCACATCGATTCAGGACATAACCAGGAATACCATCTGGACCACGAACATTTTTACTGGAGCATTTTTTGAGTATTTTTGAAATTTCAGGTTCAGAGAAATGTATATACTTTAAAATTACATTTGGTGGTGTTGATTCAGATTCATCCATTGATGAGAGGGGATTATTGATGGATTCGAAAAATTCTCCAAAAGCATCAGCTTTTTCTTTGTTTGTGATAGCTGGTTTTTCTTTAAACAAAAATACTGGAATATTTGAGGATTTTGATTTCAAGAATGGAGAAACATAATTGAATAGATTTGCAACATTTTTTTGTTCATTCATAGAATTTTCAGTGTTTTTCAGGAATAATTTTCGCTGTTGATTTCTTGTAAATCTGATAAATTCTTTGTTGAGCTTTTTCAAAGATCGGTTAACCACAGAAGTTTTTGAGGGATCATTTGAGTATTGATTGTAAAAGAATTTTGAATATTTTTTGGAATATTTTTCTTTGGATCATAAATACGAGTTGGAATAAATTTGGAGATTCCATCGTTTATCTTATCACAGATAAATTGAAAAATATCATTTGAAAATGAATAATTTGAGAGAATTGTTTCCCAATTAATTGAAGCAAAATAAACATTCAAGGCATCATAATCTCCTCTTTTAAAATCAAAATACGGAATAGGAGAAGAATCATTTTTGAATTGATTGTTCGTTTTGAAATGAATAACATTGTGGTCGCCAATTGGATCAGTAATTTTGATATCAGTAACATTTTGAGGATCGGACGAAATAATAAGATCAAGAATATTATTTCCTCTTGTTGGTTCTTTTATATGCTGGTGCAAATGTTTTTCAAGCATAAAATCAATGAGAGGAGAGGTAATTGGAGGTTGGTTGGATATTTCAGAGTTCCAATTTATTTCAGGATAGTTAAAGTCACCAAGAATAATAACATTTTTGATTGGAAAGATTGATGGAGTATTTGAAACTTCACGAATATTATCAAAGAGTTTGATACTTTCAGGTTTCGAAAAAGTTGAATTTGGTGGTCGATAAACAAGAATAAATCGGGTGGATGAAGAATCACTTTCGATAATATCAATAGAAACAATATTAGGAAAGTTATGAATAACAGGAATAAAGTGAATATGTGAATTAATAAATATAGCAACACCCCCACCTTTTTTGCCAACACGATCATTTCGAATAATTGAATATGAAGATTTACCAAGGATCAGAGCATTTTGGACTTTATCAGTATAATGAGTTTCTGTTATGAATAATAAAGATGGTGATAAAGTTGAAAGGAGATCAGAGATAATGGAGAATTTATTACAGGCAGATTGAGCATTTAACAGTATACATTTGAAATTATTCTTGTTGGAAGGTTCATTCCATATCGGTGTCGTTTTGAGGTTGTTGTTGAAGTTGTTGGTTGCGAAAGGAATAATATTGTGCCGCAGTTTTATTTTCATCACAATCAACTAGAGCAAGTTCAGCATTTGAATGGACATAAATTTGATTATTTTTAATAAAATATTTGATATCAACATTTTCACGAGAATCATAAAGAGCTTTCTTCTTTCTGGATAGAGCCATTTGAATCTTGTGAGCAGCTGGAGATACTTTGTTATTTACAAAAACTTTGAATGCTCTTAATTGATCATCATTTTTTATTGTAGCTGGAGCATTTTTCAATATAGATTTCTTTTGATCACTGGATTCAAGAGTGACTTCAATTGGGCGAGTTTTCCCATCAGCTTTTTTACCCATTCTTTTGATAGTTTTAATTTTTGAAGCAGTATCGATTGAATTGAAGAGTGTTGTAACAAATTTATCATCAGAAATATCATTTTGAGATTCATCGATAAGTTTTTCAGGAACATTTGTGACAACGACTGATGCAGAAATATTTTGTTGTTGTTGTTGAGGTTTTGGTGTTGTTGGAGGATTTCGACCATTTTGAGCAGGTTTGGTGTTTCGAACATATGGTGATTTAGGTTTAATAAATTTCTCAGCTTTTAAGGTCTTAATTATTTCTTTTAATTCAAGAATATATGCATCTTTTTCTTTGTGTTGTTCAATGAGATATTTATTATTTTCAAGAAGTTATATGAAGGGATTTCGTTGTAGAAATTCCTGACATGTGTCAGTCAAAGAAAAACTTTTGTGGAAAGTGACATTTCAATCCGTCTCCGTTTTAGAAAAAAAGTGAGACAAACATTTGTTGAACATAATTTTGAGCAAAGTTATTCTTTCTTTTCTCCTTAATCCCAACATCACAAAAATTGTTAAACAAGTTTTTTCAACAAATTTGATTTAAATTTTTGTACATTTAAAATATATTGAAATTTTCCAAATTTATCTGATATCTTTTATGAACCTTCTAAGGTAAATTCTTAAAATATGCGATATAAGCAAATATAAGTTATGCTAAAATTGACCAACACAATATTTATAAAAAAAAATGTAAAAAAAAATAACATGCTAATATTAAAGTCAAACGTCTGCAGATGCTGACATTATGTTGAATGTTATTCTGAGGCTTTTAAAAAGGACCAAGAAGACCAAACATTTGAAATCTTTAAAAAAATTGATATCGTAGTGGAATTTTTTCTACTTCATATTAACAACTAAATTAAAAAGGTTTTATTAAAAAAACTAAAAATACTTTGAATTTTAACATTTTTTATTAAATGATATTGGGAAAGTAAATAAGCAGCGCATAAATATTTTAAATGTTAAAAGTTTTTTTTGTTTATTTCTAAAATTACAAAAAGATCCGTAATTAATTTTTTATTATAGAATCATAAAACATTCGAAAACCAAACATTTTGAATAAAAAACTACTTTGATAATTTACGCAATTCTTAAGAACAACTTAGAGACTGCTTTGCTCAAAAAACATTAATTTTTTATTGAAAAAAGAAAATGTCATTTTAGCTTTCGAAACATTTGTTTTGAAAAAAATCTTATTTTGCTTGAAATAGAATTCATCAATGGCCTTTTTTCTTAGTCATCAAAATGTTACAAAAAGACATTCAGCGAAATTGTAAGCTTTTGAAAACCGGAGTTTTATTTAAAAAGGCTTTAATAAAAGACCTAAATTATTGTATTTTTTTTAAAAATGGGTAACCGATATTACTCCGGGTAACTCATATTCCACCGGGTAACTCATATTAACAAGAAACCGACGGGTAACCGATATTACTGCGAGTAACTCATATTCCACCGGGTAACTCAAATTACCAATGAAACGACGGGTAACCGATATTACTCGGGGTAACTCAAATTAACAAGAAAACGACGGGTAACCGATATTACTCCGGGTAACTCATATTAACAATAAAACACCGGTAACCGATATTACTCCGGGTAACTCATATTCCACCGGGTAACTCAAATTAACAATAAAACGACGGGTAACCGATATTACTCCGGGTAACTCATATTAACAATAAAACACCGGGTAACCGATATTACTCCAGGTAACTCATATTCCACCGGGAAACTCATATTAACAATAAAACAACGGGTAACCGATATTACTCCGGGTAACTCATATTCCACCGGGTAACCGATATTACTCCGGGTAACTCATATTCCACCGGGTAACTCAAATTAACAAGAAAACGACGGGTAACCGATATTACTCCAGGTAACTCATATTCCACCGGGAAACTCATATTAACAATAAAACAACGGGTAACCGATATTACTCCGGGTAACTCATATTCCACCGGGTAACCGATATTACTCCGGGTAACTCATATTCCACCGGGAAACTCATATTAACAATAAAACACCGGGTAACCGATATTACTCCAGGTAACTCATAATCCACCGGGAAACTCGTATTAACAATAAAACAACGGGTAACCGATATTACTCCGGGTAACTTATATTCCACCGGGTAACCGATATTACTCCGGGTAACTCATATTCCACCGGGTAACCGATATTACTCCGGGTAACTCATATTCCACCGGGTAACTCATATTAACAATAAAATGACGGGTAACCGATATTACTCCGGGTAACTCATATTAACAATAAAACACCGGGTAACCGATATTACTCCAGGTAACTCATATTCCACCGGGAAACTCATATTAACAATAAAACAACGGGTAACCGATATTACTCCGGGTAACTCATATTCCACCGGGTAACCGATATTACTCCGGGTAACTCATATTCCACCGGGAAACTCATATTAACAATAAAACACCGGGTAACCGATATTACTCCAGGTAACTCATAATCCACCGGGAAACTCATATTAACAATAAAACAACGGGTAACCGATATTACTCCGGGTAACTTATATTCCACCGGGTAACCGATATTACTCCGGGTAACTCATATTCCACCGGGTAACCGATATTACTCCGGGTAACTCATATTCCACCGGGAAACTCATATTAACAATAAAACAACGGGTAACCGATATTACTCCGGGTAACTCATATTCCACCGGGTAACCGATATTACTCCGGGTAACTCATATTCCCCCGGGAAACTCATATTAACAATAAAACACCGGGTAACCGATATTACTCCAGGTAACTCATAATCCACCGGGAAACTCATATTAACAATAAAACAACGGGTAACCGATATTACTGCGAGTAACTCATATTCCACCGGGTAACTCAAATTAACAAGAAAACGACGGGTAACCGATATTACTCCAGGTAACTCATATTCCACCGGGAAACTCATATTAACAATAAAACAACGGGTAACCGATATTACTCCGGGTAACTCATATTCCACCGGGTAACCGATATTACTCCGGGTAACTCATATTCCACCGGGAAACTCATATTAACAATAAAACACCGGGTAACCGATATTACTCCAGGTAACTCATAATCCACCGGGAAACTCATATTAACAATAAAACAACGGGTAACCGATATTACTCCGGGTAACTTATATTCCACCGGGTAACCGATATTACTCCGGGTAACTCATATTCCACCGGGTAACCGATATTACTCCGGGTAACTCATATTCCACCGGGTAACTCATATTAACAATAAAATGACGGGTAACCGATATTACTCCGGGTAACTCATATTAACAATAAAACACCGGGTAACCGATATTACTCCAGGTAACTCATATTCCACCGGGAAACTCATATTAACAATAAAACAACGGGTAACCGATATTACTCCGGGTAACTCATATTCCACCGGGTAACCGATATTACTCCGGGTAACTCATATTCCACCGGGTAACTCAAATTAACAAGAAAACGACGGGTAACCGATATTACTCCAGGTAACTCATATTCCACCGGGAAACTCATATTAACAATAAAACAACGGGTAACCGATATTACTCCGGGTAACTCATATTCCACCGGGTAACCGATATTACTCCGGGTAACTCATATTCCCCCGGGAAACTCATATTAACAATAAAACACCGGGTAACCGATATTACTTCAGGTAACTCATAATCCACCGGGAAACTCATATTAACAATAAAACAACGGGTAACCGATATTACTCCGGGTAACTTATATTCCACCGGGTAACCGATATTACTCCGGGTAACTCATATTCCACCGGGTAACCGATATTACTCCGGGTAACTCATATTCCACCGGGTAACTCATATTAACAATAAAATGACGGGTAACCGATATTACTCCGGGTAACTCCAATTAAAAATAAAACGACGGGTAACCGATATTACTCCGAGTAACTCATATTCCACCAGGTAACTCAAATTAACAATAAACCGACGGGTAACCGATATTACTCCGGGTAACTTATATTCCACCGGGTAACTCAAATTAACAATAAAACGACGGGTAACCGATATTACTCCGGGTAACTTATATTCCACCGGGTAACTCAAATTAACAATAAAACGACGGGTAACAGATATTACTCCGGATAACTCAAATTAACAATAAAACGACGGGTAACCGATATTACTCTGGGTAACTCATATTCCACCGGGTAACTCAAATTAACAATAAAACGACAGGAATCCGATATTACTCCGGGTAACTTATATTAACAATAAAACGACGGGTAACCGATATTACTCCGGGTAACTCATATTAACAATAAAACACCTGGCAACCGATATTACTCCGGGTAACTCATATTCCACCGGGTAACTCAAATTAAAAACAAAACGGCGGGTAACCGATATTACTCCGGGTAACTCATATTAACAATAAAACACCTGGCAACCGATATTACTCCGGGTAACTCATATTCCACCGGGTAACTCAAATTAAAAGTAAAACGACGGGTAACCGATATTACTCCGGGTAAGTCATATTAACAATAAAACACCGGGTAACCGATATTACTCCAGGTAACTCATATTCCACCTGGAAACTCAAATTAGCAATAAAACAACGGGTAACCGATGAATTACACGGAGTAATATCGGTTACCCGGTGTTTTATGTTTATCATGAGTTACCCGGTAGAATATGAGTTACCCGGAGTAATATCGGTTACCTGGTGTTTTATGATTAATATGAGTTACCCGGGGAATTAGAGTTACCCGGAGTAATATCGTTTACCCGTCGTCTCATTGTTACTTGTAGTTACCCGGAGTAATATGAGTTACTCGGTGTTTTATGGTTAATATGAGTTGCCTGCAGTAATATCGGTTGCCCGGTGTTTTATGTTTAATATGAGTTTCTTTATGGTTAATATGAGTTACCCGGAGTAATATCGGTTACCCGATGTTTTTTTGTTAAAATGAGTTACCCGGTGGAATATGAGTTACCCTGAGTAATATCGGTTACCCGGTGTTTTATTAAATTTCTGTATTCCCCTATTTTCGGTATTTCAATGTAAAAATATCTAACATTTTTTTAACTTTAAAATTCTGTATTCCCCTATTTTTGGTATTTCAATGTAAAATTATCTAACATTTTTTTAACTTTAAAATTCTGTATTCCCCTATTTTCGGTATTTCAATGTAAAATTATCTAACATTTTTTTAACTTTAAAATTCTGTATTACCTTATTTTCTAAGCCAAATGGTCGTAATCCATTCTGAAGGACCTTTAATAATCGAAATGGTCGTGATCCTTCCTGAAGGACCTGTAATAATCCAAATGCCGGGTAACCGATATTACTAAGGGTAACTCATATTATCATAAAAACTAATATTTGATTCAGACCTTGTACGGTTTCCAAATTTTTGAAAGTAGTTATTGTTTTTGCCCTTTATTTTTGAAGTTTTTTACAATTTTCTATAAAAAATACAGTATTCAGAGATAATCATTATTTTTCATTTGAGCAATAAAACACCGGGTAACTGATATTACTCCGGGTAACTCAAAAAAAGACAAAAAATAGAAATAAAGTTTGTTTTTGAATATTTAAATAAAACAGGGTTTAAAGGGAGCGTAACAGAAGGAAGAAGATTATTTTTATTATTAACGGATGTTCTTAACACGAAATCGATGAAAGGTCTCTCCCAAAAAAAAAGTTTTTTCAATAAGTAGAGAGATGTCGTGTTAGGAACATCCGTTAAGAAAAAAATAATCTTCTTCCTTCTGTTACGCTCCCTTTAAGTAATATATTTAATGTGTTAATAATAACATAACTTGGTACGTATTACTCCATGAATAAATCAGATGAACAAGAATAAATTATTTCAAAAAAAAATTTTTTTTGTACTTTATTAAATGCTTCTTTTTTATTGATTAATCAAAGAAAAATGTATAAATTAAAAAAAATTACACACCTTTTGACAAAGAAAACACCATTTTAGAAAATATTTTAAATTTCCCTCTTTTTTTTGCAGTCAAATCAGTTTCACTTTGTCACCATGTAATAATGTATAAATTAATCTACTGCAACGTAAAAAGGTTTGAGGTTATATGCAATTTTTCAAAAAAAGAATGAAATACTTATTTTTACTCAACTTTCACCAGTAAAAATTATTCACAGAAAAATGTACAAAATCTTTTAACCAAAAATTTGTTTGTCAGCAGCCTGAAAATTATCGAGACCCTTTCATTGAGAAAACCCAACGAAAAATCTTTTAAATTGATTAATTTTGTAGAATTATTTCTGTTGTCTTGGAAAACAATAAAAAATGCAAATTTTGTAAAAAAGAAATATATGCTTTTGTTATTTATTGTTCAAGCAATATTTTCAAGTTTTTTCTCAATTTTTTTTGAAAGCCATTTTGGTCACATTGTATTTCTTCAAAGTTCTTTAAAAAGTTATTTATTATATGTATACAAAAATTAAATCAAATATACAAAAAATCAACATTTTTCATTTATTAGAAAAACAAAAATCACAGCAAAATTTGGTTCTTTATTTTTGTGTATGACTTATTTATAGCAGTAAAAAATGCAATTTTTTCTTTCATATATAATAAATATTACACAAAAAAAAAATTTTTTTCTGCAACCAGAGAAAAAATGACACACTTTCATCGGGACAATCTGACAAAAGATCTTATGAAATGATCAATCTTGTTAAATTATTCACGTTATTACAAACTTTAAAAATAAAAATCTCGTGCAAAACACTCTATAAAAAGCTATATTACGTAAAAAATAAATGCAAATTCTTTATTTAATATTGTGCAGCAATTCATAGTTTCTTTGTCAAAATTTTGTTCACAAATACTTTATTGGTCTCATTTTTTAGTTGTAATTTCTTAAACAAAGTAAATAAATGTGTTTAAAAAATTAATAAAATATACAAACACGTTTTTCATTTTTGGTTAGCAAAAAATGTAACCCCCCCCCCCTACACAAAAAAATTGTTTGTCTGCGTCGGGGAAAGCAAACTAGCGACGTTCAAAAGCGTAAAACATTTTATTTCATTTTTAGCGGAAGACGAAAATAAAAAAGAGAGAAAAAAGAATGTAATTTTTTTTTTTTTTTTTTTTCATTCTTTCTTTCTTTGGCAAGGCGTTGAATAAAAAATCAATAAATAAAGCTTAAAATTTTTGAAAATAAATTTAGGTTGTTGTAAATTTCGGTTATTGTTTTTTCTTACGTTTTTAAGTGTATCAACTTTGGTAAAAAATTTATAATTTAAAATTTTTGCCAAATTTTTAAGTGTGAACTGTCAGCAGAGAATTACAATTCTAATTTACAAATTCAACTGAATGTTTGACACATTGAACTGATGTAAGAAGTATATGATATATTTTTATCCGAGATTTTCTTAAAAAGTTTTAGCCACGGATTTTTTAAAATATAACGTTATCATAGAAATAAGGGTCATTAAAAAATAGAACATAAAAAGTTAAATATTTAAACAACATTGATGAAAGATGGAATTAAAATTTACATTTTTTAAATTGTTGCACTTGAGATTCTTGGAATGTTTTTACGTCAAATTTATTTTATTAAACTGCAGAAAATCATCAACAGATGGGTTATTTTATTGCAAAAATTTTAAAAATTACAAAAACATTCAAAAAAATTATTAATCCAAAAACTAGTGTGAAGGTGCCTGTTTTTTGAAGAGCGTAAACGACCACTTTTGTGTTCAATCTTGAAACAACAGCCATAAAAGAAAACCATTTAATTTTGTTTCGAAAAATTGGCGTTTGAAAAAATCGTTTAACAAAAAAAGCTATTTTCGATGAAAACAAAACAATCAAAGAAATTCGTAGACATAATTCTTCTTCAAACAAAAATGAAATTGCCTTCGACCTTTTCACAGATATTGAATTGTAAAAATAATAAACAAAAATGAAGAATAAAAATCTTTTGCATTCATCATAAAAATGCAATGAGACTGTTCTGAAATAAAAGATAAACAATTACTTGTAGGAATCTGAAAAAGTTAAGTTTTTTGTTTTGATCACATTAAAGATATCAGGGGTTGACTATGGAATTATGGCGAATCAATGGTTTACTTATTTCTTATATAAAATTTTACGTTACTTGCAAATAAAAATCCATTTGATTAACTCCAAATTATTTCACAAATTGAAATTTTACAGAATCTTTCATTTCATTGATTATGCTGATGGCAAATCTTGACCATCCTCAAAGTTTATAAGAGACATTCTGCGTAAATATTACAAAGTCCAAGAATAGTCATATAATATTTTTTGCATTTGTTTCCCGAAGACAATTAATATTTCTAATAATTTAATATTAATATCGGCATTTTCCGAATAATCTAACATATGTTTTTCCCCACAATTTTTGCATCAAAAATTTTATTTATTATTGATAATCAGTAAAAATTTATTTAAATATTAAAAAAATAATTCTTTGTACAAACTTGTTGGTCCCAATAAAATTGCTAAAGAAATTTCAAAAAAAGGTAATAAAATTCATGATGAATTGAATTTTGTTTTCATTTTTACGAGAAATCTGTTCTTTTTCAGAACGTAAACATATCTTGCAATGGCTTAAATTTTTGAATTTCAGAGTGTTTATTGATATGATAAAATATTTGGATACAATAATAAAATGTTCATCAGGTGTATGGATTAGTTCTAATGAAAATGTTTTTTAAGAAATAAATTGTTAAAATTTTGACCTTTTTATGGCAAAACTATTCATTTTTTAAAATATTCAAATTAATAAAGATTCATGTTTTTAATAGAGAAAAAAGGAGTATTTCAATTTATTTCGACTTTTTTCCATCAGCATTGTTAGAAAAATATTGGTCAAGAATTAAAAGCTCCAATTTTTGTATAATATGTACAACAAGTAAAAAGGAGCAAGGAAAGAGAAGCCACTTCGTTCAAAAAACATCCTTTGTTTAAAATCTTTTTTCTGCTTTTTGGGTTTTTAAATTAAAAACATTTTTATTTGTTCTTTTGGAGGAGATCGAGTAAATGAATTCATAAAGTTTTTTGTGGGTTTTTCATAATATTTCAAATATACAAAAAGTTCGATTTTAACATCATAGATCTGTTGAAAAAAGCTTGTTTAACTCTTTTTGTGATGTTCGGGTTAAAAGAAAGAATAGAGAGATACACTTTGCTCAAAAATATGTTCAACAAATGTTTGTCTCACTTATATTTAACACACTTAAAATAAGCATTTGTGTCATTCAAAATTTTTAACAATGTGTTTTGTCATCATTTTTGATCGTCAAAAACAAAATGAATCACATTGTTCAAACTGCATCCCTCCGAAATTCTGGGGAGAAAGATGCACAAAAACTATTAAACTAAAATTTTGTTTGTCTGCTTTGGGGAAAAGATATTTACGACATTCAAATGCGTAAAACATTTTATTTTCTTTTTTTTGCTGAAGACAAAAAAATAGAAAGAAAGATTGTTTTTGAATATTTCAGAAAAGGAATATTTTTTTAATTTAATGCTTTGAAAATAAAAATCTTGTTTGAATAAGCCAAGGGAATATAACATATAAAGTTAAAATTGTGAAAGTTACATTATTTAATAAAACAAATTTATTTTATCTATGTTCAATATTTGATTTTTTTTATAATTCTAACAAACATAATAAATATGTAAAAAAAAAATTTTATTTTATTTTAAAAAATATTGATAAAGTAGAAATTATAAATATATCATGATTATTGTGATATCTCGGAAATATGTAAATCCATATATTTTCCCCATAAAACAAATTTCTATTTTTGTAAATTTGTTGTTTCTACTTTTTTAAATATGGTTAAAAACTGTATTTAACAAAATATTAAAAAAACTGTATATTTTTAAAATTGGTCCAAAAGTTTTTTTAGGTTTTCTTTAGAAAAAACGGTTTTATGCTTCGATTTATAAAAATATCATATTTTTGCTATGACAAAAAGTAGACAAAAATCATTTTTTCTCTTTCAAAATTTTTTTGTTTACGAAAAAAGGGCAAGTGGAAGCTTTTTTTTCAGAAAATTTCTGTTTCCAAAAAGGCCCCGGCATAGTCTAGGGCGATGATTTTTAAAAAGCTCCTTTTTTGGTAGTTATTTTTTTTTGTTGAAATATTTTTTTTTGATTTCAAATTTATTACTGAGTCTTAATGATTAATGACCTCTTTCAACATAAAAGGGTTGAAAATGATGCATATGCAGCTTTTCAAAAAATACTGAAAGACATATTTTAACTCAACTTTCACCTATAAAAATTATATGCAAAAAAATGCACAAACATTTTTACACTAAAAATTTTGTTTGTCAGCAGTATGAAAAACCCCGACACTTTTTCATTGAAAAAACACATCAAACCGAAAAGCAAATTTTGTGGGACATTTTGACATTCATTTTTGACATTGAAATTCTTTCGACAAAAAATGTTGATCCCTCGAGGAGAAACATTTTGCGAAAAAAGTTCATGTAAAAACCCGACAAAAGATCAAATGAAATGATTGATTTTGTTGAATTTATTCTATTGTCTTGGAAAACAATAAACAATGCATGTTTTGAAAAAAAGAAACACAAATGCGTTATTTATTTATTGTTCATTCAATATTTCCAAGATTTTTCTCAATTTTTTTTGAAAGCCATCTTGGTCACATCATTTTTCTTCAATGATGTGACCCAAAAAAAAAATTTAATCAAATATAAGCAAAATTTTTCATTTATTAGAAAAACAGAAATCACGGCAAAATTTGTTATAATTTTTTGTGTATGACTTATACCAGCAAAAAATACAATTTTTTCTGTCATTAACAAAAAACATTACACAAAAAATATATTTTTCAGCAACCATAGAAAAAATGACATTCTTTCATCGGGACAATCTGACAAAAGATCTTTCAAAAAAAAAATCTTGTTAAATTATTCGTGTTTTTACAAATTTAAAAAAAATCTCGTGCAAAAAACTCTACAAAAAGCTATGTTGTGTAAAAAAATGCAACTTTTTTATTTAATATTGTGCAACAATGTATGGTTTCTGTGTCAAAATGTTGTCCACAAATACTTTATTGATCTCATTTTTTAGTTGTAATTTCTAAAATAAAGTTTATAAATGTGTTTAAAAAATTAATAAAATATACAAACAAGTAAGATTTTTCATTTTAATTTGCAAAAATGAAAGAATAACCCATTTTAAGAATGATTACACAAAAAAATTGTTTGTCTGCGTATGAGAAAGAAAACCAAAGCGTAAAACATTTTATTTCATTTTTAGCGGAAGACGATATTTAAAAAAATTACATTCTTTTTTCTCTCTTTTTTATTTTTATTTTTCATTCATTCTTTGTTTTGCAAGGCGTTGAATAAAAAATCAATAAATAACACTTTAAATTTTTATAAATAAATTTCGGTTGTTGTAAATTGCGGTTGTTGTTTTTTCTGACGTTTTCAAGACAGCTCAAAAGAAGTGTATCAACTTTGGCAAAAAATTGATAATTTAAAGTTTTTGCCAAATTTTTAAGTGTGAACTTTCAGCAGAGATTTACAAATCTAATTTGCTAATCAAAGTTAATGTTTGACACATTGAACTGAAAAAAAAATATAACTAGAAATAGGGGTCGTTAAAAAATGGAAAATAAACAGTTAAATATTTAAAAAACAATGATAAAAGGTGAAATTAAAATTTACATTTTTTAAATTGTCATACTTGAGATTCTTGAAATGTTTTTTTACGTCAATTTTATTTCATAAACCTGCCAGAAATTATCAACAGTTGTATTATTTTATTGCAAAAATTTTAAAAATTACAAAAACATTCAAAAAAATTATTAATCCAAAAACTAGTGTGAAGGTGCCTGTTTTTTGAAGAGCGTAAACGACCACTTTTGTGTTCAATCTTGAAACAACAGCCATATAAGAAAACCATTTAATTTTGTTTCGAAAAATTGGCGTTTGAAAAAATCGTTTAACACAAAAAGCTATTTTCGATAAAAACGAAACAATCAAAGAAATTCGTAGACATAATTCTTCTTCAAACAAAAATGAAATTGCCTTCGACCTTTTCACAGATATTGAATTGTAAAAATAATAAACAAAAATGAAGAATAAAAATCTTTTGCATTCATCATAAAAATGCAATGAGACTGTTCTGAAATAAAAGATAAACAATTACTTGTAGGAATCTGAAAAAGTTAAGTTTTTTGTTTTGATCACATTAAAGATATCTGGGGTTGACTATGGAATTATGGTGAATCAATGGTTTACTTATTTCTTATATAAAATTTTTGTTACTTGCAAATAAAAATCCATTTGATTAACTCCAAATTATTCCACATATTGAAATTCTACAAAAACTTTCATTTCATTGATTATGCTGATGCCAAATCTTGACCATCCTCAAAGTTTTTAAGAGACATTCTGCGTAAATATTTCAAAGTCCAAGAATAGTCATATAATATTTTTTGTATTTGTTTCCCGAAGACAATTAATATTTCTAATAATTTAATATTAATATCGGCATTTTCCGAATAATCTAACATATGTTTTTCCCCACAATTTTTGCATCAAAAATTTTATTTATTATTGATAATCAGTAAAAATTTATTTAAATATTAAAAAAATAATTCTTTGTACAAACTTGTTGGTCCCAATAAAATTGCTAAAGAAATTTCAAAAAAAGGTAATAAAATTCATGATGAATTGAATTTTGTTTTCATTTTTACGAAAAATCTGATCTTTTTCAGAACGTAAACATATCTTGCAATGGCTTAAATTTTTAAATTTCAGAGTGTTTATTGATATGATAAAATATTTGGATACAATAATAAAATGTTCATCAGGTGTATGGATTAGTTTTAATGAAAATGTTTTTTAAGAAATAAATTGTTAAAATTTTGACCTTTTTATGAGAAAACTATTCATTTTTTAAAATATTCAAATTAATAAAGATTCATGTTTTTAATAGAGAAAAAAGGGTACTTTTGTCGTTAACGCCCCCCTTCATCTTGCAAAATTTTTCTAAGTTTTTTTCTTCAACAATGTTCAGCAAGTTTAAACACAAATTGGCATTAGAAATAATGGTTTAACAAAAAAAGCTATTTTCGACAAAAATGAAACAATCGAATAAATTCATGATAATCTAAACAATTTCTTCTACAAAAGAATACAGGCATCCTGAAAAAAATTGCATAATTAAAGTTATGAATTAGTCCATAAATATTTGGGAGTCGTAAAATGAGTTTTGTAAAGCATATTAGAAATAATAACAAGTTAAAATCTTTACTGGCACCGACTTGCCATTAAGTTGAAATTACGGTACTTTGGGAATATTGTATTTAGTTAATTTTGGCATTCTTCAAATAAATTATTACACTAAAAAGGTGAGTGTCATCTAATAAAGAAAAATAAACTAGCGACAAATGCGTCAAACATTTTATTTTCGTTTTTTCGATGAAGACAAAAAATACAAAGAAGAATTGTGTTTGAATATTTTAGAAACAAGAAGTGTTTTTAAAATTTGATGCTTAGATATAAAAATTTCGTTAAAAAAGGCAAATGAATATAGCACATGATGAACAACGTCGCGATGAAATCCCATTATTTAATAAACAAATTTTTTTTATACATGTACAACATTTATTTTTCTTTTTTATTGTTCTAACAAAGATAATAAATATATAAATTCTAAAAAGTACACACAATTCTTTGGTAAAGACAAAAATGGTGTCTCCTGTTATTTTTACTTGCAAATCACTTTGCCAAAGAAAAAACTGCTAGTCAAAATTGATCAATTTTGTACATGAATAAAATTTTACTATTTTATCCCTTTTTCATTCATAAAAAAATTCAATGCCGAATTATTTGCAACAAAAATTATTACCCAGTTAAAAATAACGTTCTATTTACAAATCGTAAAAGCACTGTATGAAAACATTTTACTCAAATATTCAAAAACTTTTTTGTTGTTATTTCTTCGTTTGCTTGCAAAATCAGGAAACTTTTAAAACAATTCACTAAAGTGAATCCTTTTTCACCATTTTTCTTGTAAATATTGAAATAATAAAATTGAGTATTAATTAAATTCGAATACTTTTATTTATTTAATGGAACATATCAAAGCAATACAGGGAGATACTTTTTTATGCATTTGAATTGCATGTAGAAAATGCATACATTGATCAAATCAATTACATGGACCTTTAATAATCCAAATGGTCGGTATCCTTCCTGAAGGACCTTAAATAATCCAAATGGTCGTTATCCTTCCTGAAGGACCTTTAATAATCCAGATGGTCGTGATACTTCCTGAAGGACCTTTAATAATCCAAATGGTCGGTATCCTTCCTGAAGGACCTTTAATAATCCAAATGGTCGTGATCCTTCCTGAAGGACCTGTAATAATCCAAATGGTCGTGATCCTTCCTGAAGGACCTTTAATAATCCAAATGGTCGGTATCCTTCCTGAAGGACCTTTAATAATCCAGATGGTCGTGATACTTCCTGAAGGACCTTTAATAATCCAAATGGTCGGTATCCTTCCTGAAGGACCTGTAATAATCCAAATGGTCGTGATCCTTCCTGAAGGACCTTTAATAATCCAAATGGTCGGTATCCTTCCTGAAGGACCTTTAATTATCCGAATGGTCGTGATACTTCCTGAAGGACCTTTAATAATCCAAATGGTCAGTATCCTTCCTGAAGGACCTTTAATAATCCAAATGGTCGGTATCCTTCCTGAAGGACCTTTAATTATCCGAATGGTCGTGATACTTCCTGAAGGACCTTTAATAATCCAAATGGTCAGTATCCTTCCTGAAGGACTTTTAATAATCCAAATGGTCGTGATCCTTCCTGAAGGACTTTTAATAATCCAAATGGTCGGTATCCTTCCTGAAGGACCTTTAATAATCCAAATGGTCGGTATCCTTCCTGAAGGACCTTTAATTATCCGAATGGTCGGTATCCTTCCTGAAGGACTTTTAATAATCCAAATGGTCAGTATCCTTCCTGAAGTACTTTTAATAATCCAAATGGTCGTGATACTTCCTGAAGGACCTTTAATAATCCAAATGGTCGGTATCTTTCCTGAAGGACCTTTAATAATCTAAATGGTCAATATCCTTCCTGAATGACCTTTAATAATCCAAATGGTCGTTATCCTTCCTGAAGGACCTTTAATAATCCAAATGGTCGTGATCCTTCCTGAAGGACCTTTAATAATCCAGATGGTCGTGATACTTCCTGAAGGACCTTTAATAATCCAAATGGTCGTGATCCTTCCTGAAGGACCTTTAATAATCCAGATGGTCGTGATACTTCCTGAAGGACCTTTAATAATCCAAATGGTCGGTATCCTTCCTGAAGGACCTTTAATAATCCAGATGGTCGTGATACTTCCTGAAGGACTTTTAATGATCCAAATGGTCAGTATCCTTCCTGAAGGACTTTTAATAATTCAAATTGTCGTTATCCTTCCTGAAGGACCTGTAATAATCCAAATGGTCGTGATCCTTCCTGAAGGACCTGTAATAATCCAAATGGTCGGTATCCTTCCTGAAGGACCTTTAATAATCCAGATGGTCGTGATACTTCCTGAAGGACCTTTAATAATCCAAATGGTCGGTATCCTTCCTGAAGGACCTTTAATAATCCAGATGGTCGTGATACTTCCTGAAGGACTTTTAATGATCCAAATGGTCAGTATCCTTCCTGAAGGACTTTTAATAATTCAAATTGTCGTTATCCTTCCTGAAGGACCTGTAATAATCCAAATGGTCGTGATCCTTCCTGAAGGACCTGTAATAATCCAAATGGTCGGTATCCTTCCTGAAGGACCTTTAATAATCCAAATGGTCGGTATCCTTCCGGAAGGACCTTTAATTATCCGAATGGTCGGTATCCTTCCTGAAGGACTTTTAATAATCCAAATGGTCAGTATCCTTCCTGAAGGACTTTTAATAATCCAAATGGTCGTGATACTTCCTGAAGGACCTTTAATAATCCAAATGGTCGGTATCTTTCCTGAAGGACCTTTAATAATCTAAATGGTCAATATCCTTCCTGAATGACCTTTAATAATCCAAATGGTCGTTATCCTTCCTGAAGGACCTTTAATAATGCAAATGGTCGTGATCCTTTCTCAAGGACCTGTAATAATCCAAATGGTCGGTATCCTTCCTGAAGGACCTTTATTAATCAAAATGGTCGTGATCCATCCTGAAGGACTTTTAATAATCCAAATGGTCGGTATCCTTCCTGAAGGACTTTTAATAATCCAAATGGTCGTGATACTTCCTGAAGGACCTTTAATAATCCAAATGGTCGGTATCCTTCCTGAAGGACCTTTAATTATCCGAATGGTCGTGATACTTCCTGAAGGACCTTTAATAATCCAAATGGTTAGTATCCTTCCTGAAGGACCTTTAATAATCCAAATGGTCGGTATCCTTCCTGAAGGACCTTTAATTATCCGAATGGTCGTGATACTTCCTGAAGGACCTTTAATAATCCAAATGGTCGGTATCTTTCCTGAAGGACCTTTAATAATCTAAATGGTCAATATCCTTCCTGTATGACCTTTAATAATCCAAATGGTCGTGATACTTCCTGAAGGACCTTTAATAATCCAAATGGTCGGTATCCTTCCTGAAGGACCTTTAATTATCCGAATGGTCGTGATACTTCCTGAAGGACCTTTAATAATCCAAATGGTCAGTATCCTTCCTGAAGGACCTTTAATAATCCAAATGGTCGGTATCCTTCCGGAAGGACCTTTAATTATCCGAATGGTCGTGATACTTCCTGAAGGACTTTTAATAATCCAAATGGTCGTGATACTTCCTGAAGGACCTTTAATAATCCAAATGGTCGGTATCTTTCCTGAAGGACCTTTAATAATCTAAATGGTCAATATCCTTCCTGTATGACCTTTAATAATCCAAATGGTCGTTATCCTTCCTGAAGGACCTTTAATAATGCAAATGGTCGTGATCCTTTCTCAAGGACCTGTAATAATCCAAATGGTCGGTATCCTTCCGGAAGGACCTTTAATTATCCGAATGGTCGTGATACTTCCTGAAGGACTTTTAATAATCCAAATGGTCGTGATACTTCCTGAAGGACCTTTAATAATCCAAATGGTCGGTATCCTTCCTGAAGGACCTTTAATTATCCGAATGGTCGTGATACTTCCTGAAGGACCTTTAATAATCCAAATGGTTAGTATCCTTCCTGAAGGACCTTTAATAATCCAAATGGTCGGTATCCTTCCTGAAGGACCTTTAATTATCCGAATGGTCGTGATACTTCCTGAAGGACCTTTAATAATCCAAATGGTCGGTATCTTTCCTGAAGGACCTTTAATAATCTAAATGGTCAATATCCTTCCTGTATGACCTTTAATAATCCAAATGGTCGTGATACTTCCTGAAGGACCTTTAATAATCCAAATGGTCGGTATCCTTCCTGAAGGACCTTTAATTATCCGAATGGTCGTGATACTTCCTGAAGGACCTTTAATAATCCAAATGGTCAGTATCCTTCCTGAAGGACCTTTAATAATCCAAATGGTCGGTATCCTTCCGGAAGGACCTTTAATTATCCGAATGGTCGTGATACTTCCTGAAGGACTTTTAATAATCCAAATGGTCGTGATACTTCCTGAAGGACCTTTAATAATCCAAATGGTCGGTATCTTTCCTGAAGGACCTTTAATAATCTAAATGGTCAATATCCTTCCTGTATGACCTTCAATAATCCAAATGGTCGTTATCCTTCCTGAAGGACCTTTAATAATGCAAATGGTCGTGATCCTTTCTCAAGGACCTGTAATAATCCAAATGGTCGGTATCCTTCCGGAAGGACCTTTAATTATCCGAATGGTCGTGATACTTCCTGAAGGACTTTTAATAATCCAAATGGTCGTGATACTTCCTGAAGGACCTTTAATAATCCAAATGGTCGGTATCTTTCCTGAAGGACCTTTAATAATCTAAATGGTCAATATCCTTCCTGTATGACCTTTAATAATCCAAATGGTCGGTATCCTTCCTGAAGGACCTTTATTAATCCAAATGGTCGTGATCCTTTCTCAAGGACCTGTAATAATCCAAATGGTCGGTATCCTTCCTGAAGGACCTTTATTAATCAAAATGGTCGTGATCCATCCTGAAGGACTTTTAATAATCCAAATGGTCGGTATCCTTCCTGAAGGACTTTTAATAATCCAAATGGTCAGTATCCTTCCTGAAGGACTTTTAATAATCCAAATGGTCGTGATACTTCCTGAAGGACCTTTAATAATCCAAATGGTCGGTATCCTTCCTGAAGGGCCTTTAATTATCCGAATGGTCGTGATACTTCCTGAAGGACCTTTAATAATCCAAATGGTTAGTATCCTTCCTGAAGGACCTTTAATAATCCAAATGGTCGGTATCCTTCCTGAAGGACCTTTAATTATCCGAATGGTCGTGATACTTCCTGAAGGACCTTTAATAATCCAAATGGTCGGTATCTTTCCTGAAGGACCTTTAATAATCTAAATGGTCAATATCCTTCCTGTATGACCTTTAATAATCCAAATGGTCGTGATACTTCCTGAAGGACCTTTAATAATCCAAATGGTCGGTATCCTTCCTGAAGGACCTTTAATTATCCGAATGGTCGTGATACTTCCTGAAGGACCTTTAATAATCCAAATGGTCAGTATCCTTCCTGAAGGACCTTTAATAATCCAAATGGTCGGTATCCTTCCTGAAGGACCTTTAATAATCCAAATGGTCGGTATCCTTCCTGAAGGACCTTTAATTATCCGAATGGTCGGTATCCTTCCTGAAGGACTTTTAATAATCCAAATGGTCAGTATCCTTCCTGAAGGACTTTTAATAATCCAAATGGTCGTGATACTTCCTGAAGGACCTTTAATAATCCAAATGGTCGGTATCTTTCCTGAAGGACCTTTAATAATCTAAATGGTCAATATCCTTCCTGTATGACCTTTATTAATCCAAATGGTCGGTATCCTTCCTGAAGGACTTTTAATAATCCAAATGGTCAGTATCCTTCCTGAAGGACTTTTAATAATCCAAATGGTCGTGATACTTCCTGAAGGACCTTTAATAATCCAAATGGTCGGTATCCTTCCTGAAGGGCCTTTAATTATCCGAATGGTCGTGATACTTCCTGAAGGACCTTTAATAATCCAAATGGTTAGTATCCTTCCTGAAGGACCTTTAATAATCCAAATGGTCGGTATCCTTCCTGAAGGACCTTTAATTATCCGAATGGTCGTGATACTTCCTGAAGGACCTTTAATAATCCAAATGGTCGGTATCTTTCCTGAAGGACCTTTAATAATCTAAATGGTCAATATCCTTCCTGTATGACCTTTAATAATCCAAATGGTCGTGATACTTCCTGAAGGACCTTTAATAATCCAAATGGTCGGTATCCTTCCTGAAGGACCTTTAATTATCCGAATGGTCGTGATACTTCCTGAAGGACCTTTAATAATCCAAATGGTCAGTATCCTTCCTGAAGGACCTTTAATAATCCAAATGGTCGGTATCCTTCCTGAAGGACCTTTAATAATCCAAATGGTCGGTATCCTTCCTGAAGGACCTTTAATTATCCGAATGGTCGGTATCCTTCCTGAAGGACTTTTAATAATCCAAATGGTCAGTATCCTTCCTGAAGGACTTTTAATAATCCAAATGGTCGTGATACTTCCTGAAGGACCTTTAATAATCCAAATGGTCGGTATCTTTCCTGAAGGACCTTTAATAATCTAAATGGTCAATATCCTTCCTGTATGACCTTTATTAATCCAAATGGTCGGTATCCTTCCTGAAGGACCTTTATTAATCCAAATGGTCGTGATCCTTTCTCAAGGACCTGTAATAATCCAAATGGTCGGTATCCTTCCTGAAGGACCTTTATTAATCAAAATGGTCGTGATCCATCCTGAAGGACTTTTAATAATCCAAATGGTCGGTATCCTTCCTGAAGGACTTTTAATAATCCAAATGGTCAGTATCCTTCCTGAAGGACTTTTAATAATCCAAATGGTCGTGATACTTCCTGAAGGACCTTTAATAATCCAAATGGTCGGTATCTTTCCTGAAGGACCTTTAATTATCCGAATGGTCGTGATACTTCCTGAAGGACCTTTAATAATCCAAATGGTCGGTATCCTTCCTGAAGGACCTTTAATTATCCGAATGGTCGTGATACTTCCTGAAGGACCTTTAATAATCCAAATGGTTAGTATCCTTCCTGAAGGACCTTTAAAAATCTAAATGGTCAATATCCTTCCTGTATGACCTTTAATAATCCAAATGGTCGTGATACTTCCTGAAGGACCTTTAATAATCCAAATGGTCGGTATCCTTCCTGAAGGACCTTTAATTATCCGAATGGTCGTGATACTTCCTGAAGGACCTTTAATAATCCAAATGGTCAGTATCCTTCCTGAAGGACCTTTAATAATCCAAATGGTCGGTATCCTTCCTGAAGGACCTTTAATAATCCAAATGGTCGGTATCCTTCCTGAAGGACCTTTAATTATCCGAATGGTCGGTATCCTTCCTGAAGGACTTTTAATAATCCAAATGGTCAGTATCCTTCCTGAAGGACTTTTAATAATCCAAATGGTCGTGATACTTCCTGAAGGACCTTTAATAATCCAAATGGTCGGTATCTTTCCTGAAGGACCTTTAATAATCTAAATGGTCAATATCCTTCCTGTATGACCTTTAATAATCCAAATGGTCGGTATCCTTCCTGAAGGACCTTTAATTATCCGAATGGTCGTGATACTTCCTGAAGGACCTTTAATAATCCAAATGGTCAGTATCCTTCCTGAAGGACCTTTAATAATCCAAATGGTCGGTATCCTTCCTGAAGGACCTTTAATAATCCAAATGGTCGGTATCCTTCCTGAAGGACCTTTAATTATCCGAATGGTCGGTATCCTTCCTGAAGGACTTTTAATAATCCAAATGGTCAGTATCCTTCCTGAAGGACTTTTAATAATCCAAATGGTCGTGATACTTCCTGAAGGACCTTTAATAATCCAAATGGTCGGTATCTTTCCTGAAGGACCTTTAATAATCTAAATGGTCAATATCCTTCCTGTATGACCTTTAATAATCCAAATGGTCGTTATCCTTCCTGAAGGACCTTTAATAATGCAAATGGTCGTGATCCTTTCTCAAGGACCTGTAATAATCCAAATGGTCGGTATCCTTCCTGAAGGACCTTTATTAATCCAAATGGTCGTGATCCTTCCTGAAGGACTTTTAATAATCCAAATGGTCGGTATCCTTCCTGAAGGACCTGTAATAATCCAAATGGTCGGTATCCTTCCTGAAGGACCTTTAATAATCCAAATGGTCGGTATCCTTCCTGAAGGACCTTTATTAATCCAAATGGTCGTGATCCTTCCTGAAGGACTTTTAATAATCCAAATGGTCGGTATCCTTCCTGAAGGACCTGTAATAATCCAAATGGTCGGTATCCTTCCTGAAGGACCTTTAATTATCCGAATGGTCGGTATCCTTCCTGAAGGACTTTTAATAATCCAAATGGTCAGTATCCTTCCTGAAGGACCTTTAATAATGCAAATGGTCGTGATCCTTTCTCAAGGACCTGTAATAATCCAAATGGTCGGTATCCTTCCTGAAGGACCTTTATTAATCAAAATGGTCGTGATCCATCCTGAAGGACTTTTAATAATCCAAATGGTCGGTATCCTTCCTGAAGGACTTTTAATAATCCAAATGGTCAGTATCCTTCCTGAAGGACTTTTAATAATCCAAATGGTCGTGATACTTCTTGAAGGACCTTTAATAATCCAAATGGTCGGTATCCTTCCTGAAGGACCTTTAATTATCCGAATGGTCGTGATACTTCCTGAAGGACCTTTAATAATCCAAATGGTCAGTATCCTTCCTGAAGGACCTTTAATAATCCAAATGGTCGGTATCCTTCCTGAAGGACCTTTAATTATCCGAATGGTCGTGATACTTCCTGAAGGACCTTTAATAATCCAAATGGTCGGTATCTTTCCTGAAGGACCTTTAATAATCTAAATGGTCAATATCCTTCCTGTATGACCTTTAATAATCCAAATGGTCGTTATCCTTCCTGAAGGACCTTTAATAATGCAAATGGTCGTGATCCTTTCTCAAGGACCTGTAATAATCCAAATGGTCGGTATCCTTCCTGAAGGACCTTTATTAATCCAAATGGTCGTGATCCTTCCTGAAGGACTTTTAATAATCCAAATGGTCGGTATCCTTCCTGAAGGACCTGTAATAATCCAAATGGTCGGTATCCTTCCTGAAGGACCTTTAATAATCCAAATGGTCGGTATCCTTCCGGAAGGACCTTTAATTATCCGAATGGTCGGTATCCTTCCTGAAGGACTTTTAATAATCCAAATGGTCAGTATCCTTCCTGAAGGACTTTTAATAATCCAAATGGTCGTGATACTTCCTGAAGGACCTTTAATAATCCAAATGGTCGGTATCTTTCCTGAAGGACCTTTAATAATCTAAATGGTCAATATCCTTCCTGAATGACCTTTAATAATCCAAATGGTCGTTATCCTTCCTGAAGGACCTTTAATAATGCAAATGGTCGTGATCCTTTCTCAAGGACCTGTAATAATCCAAATGGTCGGTATCCTTCCTGAAGGACCTTTATTAATCAAAATGGTCGTGATCCATCCTGAAGGACTTTTAATAATCCAAATGGTCAGTATCCTTCCTGAAGGACTTTTAATAATCCAAATGGTCGTGATACTTCTTGAAGGACCTTTAATAATCCAAATGGTCGGTATCCTTCCTGAAGGACCTTTAATTATCCGAATGGTCGTGATACTTCCTGAAGGACCTTTAATAATCCAAATGGTCAGTATCCTTCCTGAAGGACCTTTAATAATCTAAATGGTCAATATCCTTCCTGTATGACCTTTAATAATCCAAATGGTCGTGATACTTCCTGAAGGACCTTTAATAATCCAAATGGTCGGTATCCTTCCTGAAGGACCCTTAATTATCCGAATGGTCGTGATACTTCCTGAAGGACCTTTAATAATCCAAATGGTCAGTATCCTTCCTGAAGGACCTTTAATAATCCAAATGGTCGGTATCCTTCCTGAAGGACCTTTAATTATCCGAATGGTCGTGATACTTCCTGAAGGACCTTTAATAATCCAAATGGTCGGTATCCTTCCTGAAGGACCTTTAATAATCCAAATGGTCGGTATCCTTCCTGAAGGACCTTTAATTATCCGAATGGTCGGTATCCTTCCTGAAGGACTTTTAATAATCCAAATGGTCAGTATCCTTCCTGAAGGACTTTTAATAATCCAAATGGTCGTGATACTTCCTGAAGGACCTTTAATAATCCAAATGGTCGGTATCTTTCCTGAAGGACCTTTATTTATCCGAATGGTCAGTATCCTTCCTGTATGACCTTTAATAATCCAAATGGTCGTGATCCTTCCTGAAGGACTTTTAATAATCCAAATGGTCGTGATCCTTCCTGAAGGACTTTTAATAATTCAAATGGTCGTGATAAAGTTTTTTGTGGGTTTTTAAATTAAAAACATTTTTACTTGTTCTTTTGGAGGAGATCGAAGGACTTTTAATAATGCAAATGGTCGTGATCCTTCCTGAAGGACCTTTATTAATCCAAATGGTCGTGATCCTTCCTGAAGGACTTTTAATAATCCAAATGGTCGTGATCCTTCCTGAAGGACTTTTAATAATTCAAATGGTCGTGATAAAGTTTTTTGTGGGTTTTTAAATAAAAACATTTTTACTTGTTCTTTTGGAGGAGATCGAAGGACTTTTAATAATCCAAATGGTCGTGATCCTTCCTGAAGGACCTTTATTAATCCAAATGGTCGTGATCCTTCCTGAAGGACTTTTAATAATCCAAATGGTCGATATCCTTCCTGAAGGACCTTTATTAATCCAAATGGTCGTGATCCTTCCTGAAGGACTTTTAATAATCCAAATGGTCGTGATCCTTCCTGAAGGACTTTTAATAATTCAAATGGTCGTGATAAAGTTTTTTGTGGGTTTTGAAATTAAAAACATTTTTACTT
Organism: Panagrolaimus sp. LJ2414; assembly: GCA_024447195.1. Taxonomy (NCBI): domain Eukaryota; kingdom Metazoa; phylum Nematoda; class Chromadorea; order Rhabditida; family Panagrolaimidae; genus Panagrolaimus; species Panagrolaimus sp. LJ2414. Next base: position 110,875 of record JAMRXY010000093.1, on the reverse strand, counting down.
GTTCTTTTGGAGGAGATCGAAGGACTTTTAATAATGCAAATGGTCGTGATCCTTCCTGAAGGACCTTTATTAATCCAAATGGTCGTGATCCTTCCTGAAGGACTTTTAATAATCCAAATGGTCGTGATCCTTTCTGAAGGACTTTTAATAATTCAAATGGTCGTGATAAAGTTTTTTGTGGGTTTTTAAATAAAAACATTTTTACTTGTTCTTTTGGAGGAGATCGAAGGACTTTTAATAATCCAAATGGTCGTGATCCTTCCTGAAGGACCTTTATTAATCCAAATGGTCGTGATCCTTCCTGAAGGACTTTTAATAATCCAAATGGTCGATATCCTTCCTGAAGGACCTTTATTAATCCAAATGGTCGTGATCCTTCCTGAAGGACTTTTAATAATCCAAATGGTCGTGATCCTTCCTGAAGGACTTTTAATAATCCAAATGGTCGATATCCTTCCTGAAGGACCTTTATTAATCCAAATGGTCGTGATCCTTCCTGAAGGACTTTTAATAATCCAAATGGTCGGTATCCTTCCTGAAGGACCTTTATTAATCCAAATGGTCGTGATCCTTCCTGAAGGACTTTTAATAATCCAAATGGTCTTTATCCTTCCTGAAGGACCTTTAATAATGCAAATGGTCGTGATCCTTTCTCAAGGACTTTTAATAATTCAAATGGTCGTGATAAAGTTTTTTGTGCGTTTTTAAATTAAAAACATTTTTACTTGTTCTTTTGGAGGAGATCGAAGGACTTTTAAAAATGCAAATGGTCGTGATCCTTCCTGAAGGACCTTTATTAATCCAAATGGTCGTGATCCTTCCTGAAGGACTTTTAATAATCCAAATGGTCGGTATCCTTCCTGAAGGACCTTTATTAATCCAAATGGTCGTGATCCTTCCTGAAAGACTTTTAATAATGCAAATGGTCGTGATCCTTCCTGAAGGACTTTTAATAATCCAAATGGTCGTGATCCTTCCTGAAGGACTTTTAATAATTCAAATGGTCGTGATAAAGTTTCTTGTGGGTTTTTAAATTAAAAACATTTTTACTTGTTCTTTTGGAGGAGATCGAAGGACTTTTAATAATCCAAATGGTCGGTATCCTTCCTGAAGGATATTTATTAATCCAAATGGTCGTGATCCTTCCTGAAGGACCTTTAATAAAGCAAATGGTCGTGATCCTTTCTCAAGGACTTTTAATAATTCAAATGGTCGTGATAAAGTTTTTTGTGGGTTTTTAAATTAAAAACATTTTTACTTGTTCTTTTGGAGGAGATCGAAGGACTTTTAATAATGCAAATGGTCGTGATCCTTCCTGAAGGACCTTTATTAATCCAAATGGTCGTGATCCTTCCTGAAGGACTTTTAATAATCCAAATGGTCGGTATCCTTCCTGAAGGACCTTTATTAATCCAAATGGTCGTGATCCTTCCTGAAAGACTTTTAATAATGCAAATGGTCAGTATCCTTCCTGAAGGACTTTTAATAATCCAAATGGTCGGTATCTTTCCTGAAGGACCTTTAATAATCTAAATGGTCAATATCCTTCCTGAATGACCTTTAATAATCCAAATGGTCGTTATCCTTCCTGAAGGACCTTTAATAATGCAAATGGTCGTGATCCTTTCTCAAGGACCTGTAATAATCCAAATGGTCGGTATCCTTCCTGAAGGACCTTTATTAATCAAAATGGTCGTGATCCATCCTGAAGGACTTTTAATAATCCAAATGGTCAGTATCCTTCCTGAAGGACTTTTAATAATCCAAATGGTCGTGATACTTCTTGAAGGACCTTTAATAATCCAAATGGTCGGTATCCTTCCTGAAGGACCTTTAATTATCCGAATGGTCGTGATACTTCCTGAAGGACCTTTAATAATCCAAATGGTCAGTATCCTTCCTGAAGGACCTTTAATAACTAAATGGTCAATATCCTTCCTGTATGACCTTTAATAATCCAAATGGTCGTGATACTTCCTGAAGGACCTTTAATAATCCAAATGGTCGGTATCCTTCCTGAAGGACCCTTAATTATCCGAATGGTCGTGATACTTCCTGAAGGACCTTTAATAATCCAAATGGTCAGTATCCTTCCTGAAGGACCTTTAATAATCCAAATGGTCGGTATCCTTCCTGAAGGACCTTTAATTATCCGAATGGTCGTGATACTTCCTGAAGGACCTTTAATAATCCAAATGGTCGGTATCCTTCCTGAAGGACCTTTAATAATCCAAATGGTCGGTATCCTTCCTGAAGGACCTTTAATTATCCGAATGGTCGGTATCCTTCCTGAAGGACTTTTAATAATCCAAATGGTCAGTATCCTTCCTGAAGGACTTTTAATAATCCAAATGGTCGTGATACTTCCTGAAGGACCTTTAATAATCCAAATGGTCGGTATCTTTCCTGAAGGACCTTTAATTATCCGAATGGTCAGTATCCTTCCTGTATGACCTTTAATAATCCAAATGGTCGTGATCCTTCCTGAAGGACTTTTAATAATCCAAATGGTCGTGATCCTTCCCGAAGGACTTTTAATAATTCAAATGGTCGTGATAAAGTTTTTTGTGGGTTTTTAAATTAAAAACATTTTTACTTGTTCTTTTGGAGGAGATCGAAGGACTTTTAATAATGCAAATGGTCGTGATCCTTCCTGAAGGACCTTTATTAATCCAAATGGTCGTGATCCTTCCTGAAGGACTTTTAATAATCCAAATGGTCGTGATCCTTCCTGAAGGACTTTTAATAATTCAAATGGTCGTGATAAAGTTTTTTGTGGGTTTTTAAATAAAAACATTTTTACTTGTTCTTTTGGAGGAGATTGAAGGACTTTTAATAATCCAAATGGTCGTGATCCTTCCTGAAGGACCTTTATTAATCCAAATGGTCGTGATCCTTCCTGAAGGACTTTTAATAATCCAAATGGTCGATATCCTTCCTGAAGGACCTTTATTAATCCAAATGGTCGTGATCCTTCCTGAAGGACTTTTAATAATCCAAATGGTCGTGATCCTTCCTGAAGGACTTTTAATAATTCAAATGGTCGTGATAAAGTTTTTTGTGGGTTTTTAAATTAAAAACATTTTTACTTGTTCTTTTGGAGGAGATCGAAGGACTTTTAATAATGCAAATGGTCGTGATCCTTCCTGAAGGACCTTTATTAATCCAAATGGTCGTGATCCTTCCTGAAGGACTTTTAATAATCCAAATGGTCGGTATCCTTCCTGAAGGACCTTTATTAATCCAAATGGTCGTGATCCTTCCTGAAGGACTTTTAATAATCCAAATGGTCTTTATCCTTCCTGAAGGACCTTTAATAATGCAAATGGTCGTGATCCTTTCTCAAGGACTTTTAATAATTCAAATGGTCGTGATAAAGTTTTTTGTGGGTTTTTAAATTAAAAACATTTTTACTTGTTCTTTTGGAGGAGATCGAAGGACTTTTAAAAATGCAAATGGTCGTGATCCTTCCTGAAGGACCTTTATTAATCCAAATGGTCGTGATCCTTCCTGAAGGACTTTTAATAATCCAAATGGTCGGTATCCTTCCTGAAGGACCTTTATTAATCCAAATGGTCGTGATCCTTCCTGAAAGACTTTGATTAATGCAAATGGTCGTGATCCTTCCTGAAGGACTTTTAATAATCCAAATGGTCGTGATCCTTCCTGAAGGACTTTTAATAATTCAAATGGTCGTGATAAAGTTTCTTGTGGGTTTTTAAATTAAAAACATTTTTACTTGTTCTTTTGGAGGAGATCGAAGGACTTTTAATAATCCAAATGGTCGGTATCCTTCCTGAAGGATATTTATTAATCCAAATGGTCGTGATCCTTCCTGAAGGACCTTTAATAATGCAAATGGTCGTGATCCTTTCTCAAGGACTTTTAATAATTCAAATGGTCGTGATAAAGTTTTTTGTGGGTTTTTAAATTAAAAACATTTTTACTTGTTCTTTTGGAGGAGATCGAAGGACTTTTAATAATGCAAATGGTCGTGATCCTTCCTGAAGGACCTTTATTAATCCAAATGGTCGTGATCCTTTCTCAAGGACTTTTAATAATGCAAATGGTCGTGATCCTTCCTGAAGGACCTTTATTAATCCAAATGGTCGTGATCCTTCCTGAAGGACTTTTAATAATCCAAATGGTCGGTATCCTTCCTGAAGGACCTTTATTAATCCAAATGGTCGTGATCCTTCTTGAAGGACTTTTAATAATCCAAATGGTCGGTATCCTTCCTTAAGGACCTTTATTAATCCAAATGGTCGTGATCCTTCCTGAAAGACTTTTAATAATGCAAATGGTCGTGATCCTTCCTGAAGGACTTTTAATAATCCAAATGGTCGTGATCCTTCCTGAAGGACTTTTAATAATTCAAATGGTCGTGATAAAGTTTCTTGTGGGTTTTTAAATTAAAAACATTTTTACTTGTTCTTTTGGAGGAGATCGAAGGACTTTTAATAATCCAAATGGTCGTGATCCTTCCTGAAGGACTTTTAATAATCCAAATGGTCGGTATCCTTCCTGAAGGACCTTTATTAATCCAAATGGTCGTGATCCTTCCTGAAGGACTTTTAATAATTCAAATGGTCGTGATAAAGTTTTTTGTGGGTTTTTAAATTAAAAACATTTTTACTTGTTCTTTTGGAGGAGATCGAAGGACTTTTAATAATGCAAATGGTCGTGATCCTTCTTGAAGGACTTTTAATAATCCAAATGGTCGTGATAAAGTTTTTTGTGGGTTTTTAAATTAAAAACATTTTTACTTGTTCTTTTGGAGGAGATCGAAGGACTTTTAATAATCCAAATGGTCGGTATCCTTCCTGAAGGACCTTTATTAATCCAAATGGTCGTGATCCTTCCTGAAGGACTTTTAATAATCCAAATGGTCGTGATCCTTCCTGAAGGACTTTTAATAATCCAAATGGTCGTGATCCTTCCTGAAGGACTTTTAATAATTCAAATGGTCGTGATAAAGTTTTTTGTGGGTTTTTAAATTAAAAACATTTTTACTTGTTCTTTTGGAGGAGATCGAAGGACTTTTAATAATGCAAATGGTCGTGATCCTTCCTGAAGGACCTTTATTAATCCAAATGGTCGTGATTCTTCCTGAAGGACTTTTAATAATCCAAATGGTCGGTATCCTTCCTGAAGGACCTTTATTAATCCAAATGGTCGTGATCCTTCCTGAAGGACTTTTAATAATCCAAATGTTCGTGATCCTTCCTGAAGGACTTTTAATAATTCAAATGGTCGTGATAAAGTTTTTTGTGGGTTTTTAAATAAAAACATTTTTACTTGTTCTTTTGGAGGAGATCGAAGGACTTTTAATAATCCAAATGGTCGGTATCCTTCCTGAAGGACCTTTATTAATCCAAATGGTCGTGATCCTTCCTGAAGGACTTTTAATAATCCAAATGGTCGGTATCCTTCCTGAAGGACCTTTATTAATCCAAATGGTCGTGATCCTTCCTGAAGGACTTTTAATAATCCAAATGGTCGTGATAAAGTTTTTTGTGGGTTTCTAAATTAAAAACATTTTTACTTGTTCTTTTGGAGGAGATCGATAAAATGAATTCATAAGGTTTTTTATGGGTTTTTAAATTAAAAACATTTTTACTTGTTCTTTTGGAGGAGATCGAGTAAATGAATTCATAAGGTTTTTTGTGGGTTTCTAAATTAAAAACATTTTTACTTGTAATTTTGGAGGAGATCGATAAAATGAATTCATAAGGTTTTTTGTGGGTTTTTAAATTAAAAACATTTTTACTTGTTCTTTTGGAGGAGATCGAGTAAATGAATTCATAAGGTTTTTTGTGGGTTTTTAAATTAAAAACATTTTTACTTGTTCTTTTGGAGGAGATCGAGTAAATGAATTCATAAGGTTTTTTGTGGGTTTTTAAATTAAAAACATTTTTACTTGTTCTTTTGGAGGAGATCGATAAAATGAATTCATAAGGTTTTTTGTGGGTTTTTAAATTAAAAACATTTTTACTTGTTCTTTTGGAGGAGATCGAGTAAATGAATTCATAAGGTTTTTTGTGGGTTTTTAAATTAAAAACATTTTTACTTGTTCTTTTGGAGGAGATCGAGTAAATGAATTCATAAGGTTTTTTGTGGGTTTCTAAATTAAAAACATTTTTACTTGTAATTTTGGAGGAGATCGATAAAATGAATTCATAAGGTTTTTTGTGGGTTTTTAAATTAAAAACATTTTTACTTGTTCTTTTGGAGGAGATCGAGTAAATGAATTCATAAGGTTTTTTGTGGGTTTTTAAATTAAAAACATTTTTACTTGTTCTTTTGGAGGAGATCGAGTAAATGAATTCATAAGGTTTTTTGTGGGTTTTTAAATTAAAAACATTTTTACTTGTTCTTTTGGAGGAGATCGATAAAATGAATTCATAAGGTTTTTTGTGGGTTTTTAAATTAAAAACATTTTTACTTGTTCTTTTGGAGGAGATCGAGTAAATGAATTCATAAGGTTTTTTGTGGGTTTTTAAATTAAAAACATTTTTACTTGTTCTTTTGGAGGAGATCGAGTAAATGAATTCGTAAGGTTTTTTGTGGGTTTCTAAATTAAAAACATTTTTACTTGTTCTTTTGGAGGAGATCGATAAAATGAATTCATAAGGTTTTTTGTGGGTTTTTAAATTAAAAACATTTTTACTTGTTCTTTTGGAGGAGATCGAGTAAATGAATTCATAAGGTTTTTTATGGGTTTTTAAATTAAAAACATTTTTACTTGTTCTTTTGGAGGAGATTGAGTAAATGAATTCATAAGGTTTTTTGTGGGTTTTTTAATTAAAAACATTTTTACTTGTTCTTTTGGAGGAGATCGAGTAAATGAATTCATAAGGTTTTTTGTGGGTTTTTAAATTAAAAACATTTTTACTTGTTCTTTTGGAGGAGATCGAGTAAATGAATTCATAAGGTTTTTTGTGGGTTTTTAAATTAAAAACATTTTTACTTGTTCTTTTGGAGGAGATCGAGTAAATGAATTCGTAAGGTTTTTTGTGGGTTTCTAAATTAAAAACATTTTTACTTGTTCTTTTGGAGGAGATCGAGTAAATGAATTCATAAGGTTTTTTGTGGGTTTTTAAATTAAAAACATTTTTACTTGTTCTTTTGGAGGAGATCGAGTAAATGAATTCATAAGGTTTTTTGTGGGTTTCTAAATTAAAAACATTTTTACTTGTAATTTTGGAGGAGATCGATAAAATGAATTCATAAGGTTTTTTGTGGGTTTTTAAATTAAAAACATTTTTACTTGTTCTTTTGGAGGAGATCGAGTAAATGAATTCATAAGGTTTTTTGTGGGTTTTTAAATTAAAAACATTTTTACTTGTTCTTTTGGAGGAGATCGATAAAATGAATTCATAAGGTTTTTTGTGGGTTTTTAAATTAAAAACATTTTTACTTGTTCTTTTGGAGGAGATCGAGTAAATGAATTCATAAGGTTTTTTATGGGTTTTTAAATTAAAAACATTTTTACTTGTTCTTTTGGAGGAGATTGAGTAAATGAATTCATAAGGTTTTTTGTGGGTTTTTTAATTAAAAACATTTTTACTTGTTCTTTTGGAGGAGATCGAGTAAATGAATTCATAAGGTTTTTTGTGGGTTTTTAAATTAAAAACATTTTTACTTGTTCTTTTGGAGGAGATCGAGTAAATGAATTCATAAGGTTTTTTGTGGGTTTTTAAATTAAAAACATTTTTACTTGTTCTTTTGGAGGAGATCGAGTAAATGAATTCGTAAGGTTTTTTGTGGGTTTCTAAATTAAAAACATTTTTACTTGTTCTTTTGGAGGAGATCGATAAAATGAATTCATAAGGTTTTTTGTGGGTTTTTAAATTAAAAACATTTTTACTTGTTCTTTTGGAGGAGATCGAGTAAATGAATTCATAAGGTTTTTTATGGGTTTTTAAATTAAAAACATTTTTACTTGTTCTTTTGGAGGAGATTGAGTAAATGAATTCATAAGGTTTTTTGTGGGTTTTTTAATTAAAAACATTTTTACTTGTTCTTTTGGAGGAGATCGAGTAAATGAATTCATAAGGTTTTTTGTGGGTTTTTAAATTAAAAACATTTTTACTTGTTCTTTTGGAGGAGATCGAGTAAATGAATTCATAAGGTTTTTTGTGGGTTTTTAAATTAAAAACATTTTTACTTGTTCTTTTGGAGGAGATCGAGTAAATGAATTCATAAGGTTTTTTGTGGGTTTTTAAATTAAAAACATTTTTACTTGTTCTTTTGGAGGAGATCGAGTAAATGAATTCATAAGGTTTTTTGTGGGTTTTTAAATTAAAAACATTTTTACTTGTTCTTTTGGAGGAGATCGAGTAAATGAATTCATAAGGTTTTTTGTGGGTTTTTAAATTAAAAACATTTTTACTTGTTCTTTTGGAGGAGATCGAGTAAATGAATTCGTAAGGTTTTTTGTGGGTTTCTAAATTAAAAACATTTTTACTTGTTCTTTTGGAGGAGATCGATAAAATGAATTCATAAGGTTTTTTGTGGGTTTTTAAATTAAAAACATTTTTACTTGTTCTTTTGGAGGAGATCGAGTAAATGAATTCATAAGGTTTTTTATGGGTTTTTAAATTAAAAACATTTTTACTTGTTCTTTTGGAGGAGATTGAGTAAATGAATTCATAAGGTTTTTTGTGGGTTTTTAAATTAAAAACATTTTTACTTGTTCTTTTGGAGGAGATCGAGTAAATGAATTCAAAAGGTTTTTTGTGGGTTTTTAAATTAAAAACATTTTTACTTGTTCTTTTGGAGGAGATCGAGTAAATGAATTCATAAGGTTTTTTGTGGGTTTTTAAATTAAAAACATTTTTACTTGTTCTTTTGGAGGAGATCGAGTAAATGAATTCGTAAGGTTTTTTGTGGGTTTTTAAATTAAAAACATTTTTACTTGTTCTTTTGGAGGAGATCGAGTAAATGAATTCATAAGGTTTTTTGTGGGTTTTTAAATTAAAAACATTTTTACTTGTTCTTTTGGAGGAGATCGAGTAAATGAATTCATAAGGTTTTTTGTGGGTTTTTAAATTAAAAACATTTTTACTTGTTCTTTTGGAGGAGATCGAGTAAATGAATTCATAAGGTTTTTTGTGGGTTTTTAAATTAAAAACATTTTTACTTGTTCTTTTGGAGGAGATCGAGTAAATGAATTCGTAAGGTTTTTTGTGGGTTTCTAAATTAAAAACATTTTTACTTGTTCTTTTGGAGGAGATCGATAAAATGAATTCATAAGGTTTTTTGTGGGTTTTTAAATTAAAAACATTTTTACTTGTTCTTTTGGAGGAGATCGAGTAAATGAATTCATAAGGTTTTTTATGGGTTTTTAAATTAAAAACATTTTTACTTGTTCTTTTGGAGGAGATTGAGTAAATGAATTCATAAGGTTTTTTGTGGGTTTTTTAATTAAAAACATTTTTACTTGTTCTTTTGGAGGAGATCGAGTAAATGAATTCATAAGGTTTTTTGTGGGTTTTTAAATTAAAAACATTTTTACTTGTTCTTTTGGAGGAGATCGAGTAAATTAATTCATAAGGTTTTTTGTGGGTTTTTAAATTAAAAACATTTTTACTTGTTCTTTTGGAGGAGATCGAGTAAATGAATTCGTAAGGTTTTTTGTGGGTTTTTCATAATATTTCAAATATACAAAAAGTTCGATTTTAACATCATAGATTTGTTGAAAAAAGCTTGTTTAACTCTTTTTGTGATGCTCGGGTTAAAAGAAAGAATAGATAGAAACACTTTGCTCAAAAATTTGTTCAACAAATGTTTGTCTCACTTATATTTAACACGCTTAAAATAAGCATTTGTGTCATTCAAAGTTTTTAACAATGTGTTTCGTCATCATTTTTGATCGTCAAAAACAAAATGAATCACATTGTTCAAACTGCATCCCTCCGAAATTTTGGGGAGAAAGATGCACAAAAACTATTAAACTAAAAATTTTTTTGTCTGCTTTGGGGAAAAGATATTTACGACATTCAAATGCGTAAAACATTTTATTTTCGTTTTTTTGCTGAAGACAAAAAAATAGAAAGAAAGATTGTTTTTGAATATTTCTTTTTGGGTGAGACGATTTAAAAATCAAAAAAAATCAATGGTCGGTATCCTTCCTGAAGGACCTTTATTAATCAAAATGGTCGTGATCCATCCTGAAGGACTTTTAATAATCCAAATGGTCAGTATCCTTCCTGAAGGACTTTTAATAATCCAAATGGTCGTGATACTTCTTGAAGGACCTTTAATAATCCAAATGGTCGGTATCCTTCCTGAAGGACCTTTAATTATCCGAATGGTCGTGATACTTCCTGAAGGACCTTTAATAATCCAAATGGTCAGTATCCTTCCTGAAGGACCTTTAATAATCTAAATGGTCAATATCCTTCCTGTATGACCTTTAATAATCCAAATGGTCGTGATACTTCCTGAAGGACCTTTAATAATCCAAATGGTCGGTATCCTTCCTGAAGGACCCTTAATTATCCGAATGGTCGTGATACTTCCTGAAGGACCTTTAATAATCCAAATGGTCAGTATCCTTCCTGAAGGACCTTTAATAATCCAAATGGTCGGTATCCTTCCTGAAGGACCTTTAATTATCCGAATGGTCGTGATACTTCCTGAAGGACCTTTAATAATCCAAATGGTCGGTATCCTTCCTGAAGGACCTTTAATAATCCAAATGGTCGGTATCCTTCCTGAAGGACCTTTAATTATCCGAATGGTCGGTATCCTTCCTGAAGGACTTTTAATAATCCAAATGGTCAGTATCCTTCCTGAAGGACTTTTAATAATCCAAATGGTCGTGATACTTCCTGAAGGACCTTTAATAATCCAAATGGTCGGTATCTTTCCTGAAGGACCTTTAATTATCCGAATGGTCAGTATCCTTCCTGTATGACCTTTAATAATCCAAATGGTCGTGATCCTTCCTGAAGGACTTTTAATAATCGAAATGGTCGTGATCCTTCCTGAAGGACCTTTATTAATCCAAATGGTCGTGATCCTTCCTGAAGGACTTTTAATAATCCAAATGGTCGTGATCCTTCCTGAAGGACTTTTAATAATTCAAATGGTCGTGATAAAGTTTTTTGTGGGTTTTTAAATAAAAACATTTTTACTTGTTCTTTTGGAGGAGATCGAAGGACTTTTAATAATCCAAATGGTCGTGATCCTTCCTGAAGGACCTTTATTAATCCAAATGGTCGTGATCCTTCCTGAAGGACTTTTAATAATCCAAATGGTCGATATCCTTCCTGAAGGACCTTTATTAATCCAAATGGTCGTGATCCTTCCTGAAGGACTTTTAATAATCCAAATGGTCGTGATCCTTCCTGAAGGACTTTTAATAATTCAAATGGTCGTGATAAAGTTTTTTGTGGGTTTTTAAATTAAAAACATTTTTACTTGTTCTTTTGGAGGAGATCGAAGGACTTTTAATAATGCAAATGGTCGTGATCCTTCCTGAAGGACCTTTATTAATCCAAATGGTCGTGATCCTTCCTGAAGGACTTTTAATAATCCAAATGGTCGGTATCCTTCCTGAAGGACCTTTATTAATCCAAATGGTCGTGATCCTTCCTGAAGGACTTTTAATAATCCAAATGGTCTTTATCCTTCCTGAAGGACCTTTAATAATGCAAATGGTCGTGATCCTTTCTCAAGGACTTTTAATAATTCAAATGGTCGTGATAAAGTTTTTTGTGGGTTTTTAAATTAAAAACATTTTTACTTGTTCTTTTGGAGGAGATCGAAGGACTTTTAATAATGCAAATGGTCGTGATCCTTCCTGAAGGACCTTTATTAATCCAAATGGTCGTGATCCTTCCTGAAAGACTTTTAATAATGCAAATGGTCGTGATCCTTCCTGAAGGACTTTTAATAATCCAAATGGTCGTGATCCTTCCTGAAGGACTTTTAATAATTCAAATGGTCGTGATAAAGTTTCTTGTGGGTTTTTAAATTAAAAACATTTTTACTTGTTCTTTTGGAGGAGATCGAAGGACTTTTAATAATCCAAATGGTCGGTATCCTTCCTGAAGGATATTTATTAATCCAAATGGTCGTGATCCTTCCTGAAGGACCTTTATTAATCCAAATGGTCGTGATCCTTCCTGAAGGACTTTTAATAATCCAAATGGTCGTGATCCTTCCTGAAGGACTTTTAATAATTCAAATGGTCGTGATAAAGTTTTTTGTGGGTTTTTAAATTAAAAACATTTTTACTTGTTCTTTTGGAGGAGATCGAAGGACTTTTAATAATCCAAATGGTCGGTATCCTTCCTGAAGGACCTTTATTAATCCAAATGGTCGTGATCTTTCCTGAAGGACTTTTAATAATCCAAATGGTCGGTATCCTTCCTGAAGGACCTTTATTAATCCAAATGGTCGTGATCCTTCCTGAAGGACTTTTAATAATTCAAATGGTCGTGATAAAGTTTTTTGTGGGTTTTTAAATTAAAAACATTTTTACTTGTTCTTTTGGAGGAGATCGAAGGACTTTTAATAATCCAAATGGTCTTTATCCTTCCTGAAGGACCTTTAATAATGCAAATGGTCGTGATCCTTTCTCAAGGACTTTTAATAATTCAAATGGTCGTGATAAAGTTTTTTGTGGGTTTTTAAATTAAAAACATTTTTACTTGTTCTTTTGGAGGAGATCGAAGGACTTTTAATAATGCAAATGGTCGTGATCCTTCCTGAAGGACCTTTATTAATCCAAATGGTCGTGATCCTTCCTGAAGGACTTTTAATAATCCAAATGGTCGGTATCCTTCCTGAAGGACCTTTATTAATCCAAATGGTCGTGATCCTTCCTGAAGGACTTTTAATAATCCAAATGGTCGTGATAAAGTTTTTTGTGGGTTTCTAAATTAAAAACATTTTTACTTGTTCTTTTGGAGGAGATCGATAAAATGAATTCATAAGGTTTTTTATGGGTTTTTAAATTAAAAACATTTTTACTTGTTCTTTTGGAGGAGATCGAGTAAATGAATTCATAAGGTTTTTTGTGGGTTTCTAAATTAAAAACATTTTTACTTGTAATTTTGGAGGAGATCGATAAAATGAATTCATAAGGTTTTTTGTGGGTTTTTAAATTAAAAACATTTTTACTTGTTCTTTTGGAGGAGATCGAGTAAATGAATTCATAAGGTTTTTTGTGGGTTTTTAAATTAAAAACATTTTTACTTGTTCTTTTGGAGGAGATCGAGTAAATGAATTCATAAGGTTTTTTGTGGGTTTTTAAATTAAAAACATTTTTACTTGTTCTTTTGGAGGAGATCGATAAAATGAATTCATAAGGTTTTTTGTGGGTTTTTAAATTAAAAACATTTTTACTTGTTCTTTTGGAGGAGATCGAGTAAATGAATTCATAAGGTTTTTTGTGGGTTTTTAAATTAAAAACATTTTTACTTGTTCTTTTGGAGGAGATCGAGTAAATGAATTCATAAGGTTTTTTGTGGGTTTTTAAATTAAAAACATTTTTACTTGTTCTTTTAGAGGAGATCGATAAAATGAATTCATAAGGTTTTTTGTGGGTTTTTAAATTAAAAACATTTTTACTTGTTCTTTTGGAGGAGATCGAGTAAATGAATTCATAAGGTTTTTTGTGGGTTTTTAAATTAAAAACATTTTTACTTGTTCTTTTGGAGGAGATCGAGTAAATGAATTCATAAGGTTTTTTGTGGGTTTTTAAATTAAAAACATTTTTACTTGTTCTTTTGGAGGAGATCGAGTAAATGAATTCGTAAGGTTTTTTGTGGGTTTTTAAATTAAAAACATTTTTACTTGTTCTTTTGGAGGAGATCGATAAAATGAATTCATAAGGTTTTTTGTGGGTTTTTAAATTAAAAACATTTTTACTTGTTCTTTTGGAGGAGATCGAGTAAATGAATTCATAAGGTTTTTTGTGGGTTTTTAAATTAAAAACATTTTTACTTGTTCTTTTGGAGGAGATCGATAAAATGAATTCATAAGGTTTTTTGTGGGTTTTTAAATTAAAAACATTTTTACTTGTTCTTTTGGAGGAGATCGAGTAAATGAATTCATAAGGTTTTTTGTGGGTTTTTAAATTAAAAACATTTTTACTTGTTCTTTTGGAGGAGATCGATAAAATGAATTCATAAGGTTTTTTGTGGGTTTTTAAATTAAAAACATTTTTACTTGTTCTTTTGGAGGAGATCGATAAATTGAATTCATAAGGTTTTTTGTGGGTTTTTAAATTAAAAACATTTTTACTTGTTCTTTTGGAGGAGATCGAGTAAATGAATTCATAAGGTTTTTTGTGGGTTTTTAAATTAAAAACATTTTTACTTGTTCTTTTGGAGGAGATCGATAAAATGAATTCATAAGGTTTTTTGTGGGTTTTTAAATTTAAAACATTTTTACTTGTTCTTTTGGAGGAGATCGAGTAAATGAATTCATAAGGTTTTTTGTGGGTTTTTAAATTAAAAACATTTTTACTTGTTCTTTTGGAGGAGATCGATAAAATGAATTCATAAGGTTTTTTGTGGGTTTTTAAATTAAAAACATTTTTACTTGTTCTTTTGGAGGAGATCGAGTAAATGAATTCATAAGGTTTTTTGTGGGTTTTTAAGAGACGGTCTACCAGAAAATTAGAAATTCTGGCATTCAAGCGGCACACAAAATTTTTTTAAGAAATTTTTTGTGGTCCATTCGATAAAACTAGATAAAAAAACGTTATTCTGAGAGTTTTGGCTCAATCTATCTCGTACTTTTGATTTCCTGACAACTCAAAGTTACTAAATAGCCAAAAATGGAAAAATTCGGGAAAAATCCAAAAGTAAACTAATCAAAAAGTTATTTCCCATAATTGTTCACATAATTAAGGGCTATCAGGTGCACTATAGAAAAAATTTTTATCTGACCCCTAATGTCGAAATTTTGGCTATTGTAATTTTCGACACAGAAGAAAAATTTGCATATTTAGCCGCCAGAACAAAAGTCATACCTCGTTGAATAGCCCTATATCTGGGCTTTCCAAAAATATAAAATTTATTGAAATCGGTGGTGTACTTAGCGATAGCCAGTAAAAAAGGTGCGCGTGATCAATATCTCCAACATCAACCTTGGGGTAAAACTCATGTATGATGAAAGATATTGACATGTGGTGATTTTCACTATGAAATATCATGTTGTAAGAGTATTCTGGGTGAGTTTCATGGCATTTGGATATCACTTTCAAATATGCCATCAACATGAAATTTCGAAATTTAGCAACATTGGACTTCGAAGGGAAAATCAAGGTAATTTGGGTTTTTAGTTAAAAATAAAAGAGTTAATGCCTTTAAAACATGGAATATATGTTATATTAGTAATCGGACAGATTAAACATTGATTTATCAGACATTTTTGATTTTTCCGGTGGCTTCAAAATTTACCATATTTTAGACCATTTTTTGAGATATCAAAGTTCTGTGGAATATCATTCCTATCAACTTTTTTTACCGTTTAAGATTAAATAAAACATGTTTCGAATTGGTAGGTACAATTTCAACACCCGGAAATACTCATTTTCTATCTTTAGAAATATTATAATTTTTGTATACTACAATAAAGTTGAACACCGCAGGATGAGCATTTTCTATGTAGGTAATAAATTAAATATTTCCATTTATTTTGCATCTGCTAAAAAAAATAAAAAAGCTGATGCTCTGATTTTTTTTATTTTTTTTTCTTTTTTTGTGAAGAATTGCCTATAAAATTTTAGAAGGCATTATTTTGGACAATTTTTGATCAATAATAAATTTTATGACTATCAGAGTTTTCATGCATCGATTTCCGTTATAAAACTGACTACTCCAATAATTGGTCGGTTTGATTATTGTGCATTGTTTGTATGTATGCCCTTGTGGCACTTCATTTATTGATTGTAAATTTTTTGGTTAGATTTGGAAACCCGTTTTTTTGCAGATTTATTTTTATTTATTTTATTTTTTATCGGTAGTCATTTGGTTAATTTTATATTTTCTATTCGAAAATGCAAATTTTAATTTTTTTATTGCTATTTTCTGGTGTTCTGGCAAACCGTGTGGATTTTAAAGAAATAAAGGCTGATAATCAAGAGATTTCTTGCAACTTCAAAGATTATAATAGCGAATTTCCAGAAGCGTATCCTAAAATTTCAGCACCTCATAAAAGAGGGTGTGGAGGACAAATACTGAGGTAATTTGCTTTTTAAAATTAAAAAATATTTTTAAAATTCCTGTTCATTTACAGTTTGCGAAAAATTTTGGCTGAACTTAATGACGCGGGCTTTAATTTGTACGGTGCTATAAATGTCGTCGATCTTCTTTATTCAAGAACTGGACAGTTTGAATTAAATTGGAATAACCCAAATCAAGTTGACGAAATTTTGAATGAAAATATTTGTGAAAATCACTTTAAAGAACTTTTAACTGAGTTTGAAACTAGAAAAAGCGGGCACGCAAAAATCAATGGACAGGGCAGCTCGCGTTGTATTTTCAATGATATTTTTGCTCCGGATAGTGAAAGTTGCCCTTCTGCAGCATACAACCGAATTAAAAAAAGTGAATCAAGTATTTTCGCGTCGCAATCTGAAGAAACTTCTGTTGTAATACAACCGGGAGCTGGTAATTTTTAAAATTGTGTATGATTCATATTAAACGATAATTGTATTTAGGATTTTGTAAGGCACATTGGTCGACAATGGTGAAACAAATTGAACAGAACCAACCAGCAGCCGATGAAAAGGATGCTACAGATCAAGTGACTCAAAAATCTGAAGAAAAAGATGCCACTAGTTCAGAGGAATCTGAAACCCCTGTTTCATCTGAGGATGAATATTTGCCAGATCAACCGTTAGATCCGGAAACAGACAAGGAAACAATTGATGCTGTTAATCATTTAGGAAGCTACATTGGAGTACAACGGATAGTATCACAAGAATCTTTCAATGATTTAAGCGATAGAACGAAAAGGGATAAAGTTGTTGTTGGCAAGGCGGTTTTAAAATTTTTTGCTGCAATTATGGCGCCAGGTGCACAAGAAGAATTTGGTGCAAAAATTTGCTCCATCTATCAACAACCAGAAAAATTTGAAAATAATCCAGTCAACAGCATCTTGGAAGCAGTTTCTGAACAGTATCAACGTGCACCAGATAAAATAACAAAGCAAATTGTATTGGGCCCTGTAGCTGCTACATGCAATTATAGAGAAGTGCATCGATACATTCCAGGACTTTCATGGTTTTTGTACAACAAGGCCCGGCAATGTTTTAATGCTGAAGAAATCCCCGTAGATCTTCCTGTTACCTTTAGTCGATATGATAAACATAAGATCGCAGTCTTTGTTGAATTTTTCACCAGGTATACTTGTAAAAATTAATAGAAAATTTTTATAGTATAAAAATTTTTTCAGCCCCCATTGTATGGTTTTGATGCCATATGGCCATACAACTGTAACCCTGAGTAATGGAGAAAAACTTGATGTGGCTGCTAATATTAGAATGCAGTCCCACAAACAAATTATTAGAATGTATAAAAAGAAAATGGAAGAAGAAAAGAGAGAGAATGAAGTGCTTCCGCCAAGTACAATGTTTGCCATCCTCGAGCATTGTCATGCCAAAAAATCTAAGGAATTAACTTGCGTTGATTACTTTCTTGCTGCAGCTCTTGATGTAGGTTTTAAATAATATCTGCAAATAAAATAACGCGATTGCAGGGATTTGATGTGCTCAAAAAAATTATGGATCAGTGGGTAACAGCAGAATATCTTACTGTTGTAGAAAGCAAAACAATAAAAGATCAATTAAAAATTGGGCAAGAATACCTCCAAACTGATTTTTCGATTAGTCTCAAACAACACTCTGAAGTTGTTTCACATTGCATTAATCATGCTTTGGGTGATCCTACCAATGATGAATTCACAAATGAATGTGATGATCATTTGACTGCGTGCCCTCGATGTGAAGCACTTACAAAAACACTCAATAATCTGAATAAAAGAATTGGTGAAATGGTTTTAAAGTGTAAACGTGATAATTGTGAGGAACTCGAAGAGCTGGAATTTAAGCAAATTGAAATCGATTACGCAATTTTCAATGTTTTTGAATTGAGAAGCCATATTGTTAGATCAACATGGAGCGAAATGGAACGAGGAAAAGATATTAGTGAATTAGATGAAACAAAAGCTTATATTACTTTTGATTGGGCTCACAAGTATCTGCCAACAAAATATAGGTCTGTCTTTAGTTTTTGTCATTGAAAAAATTTAAATTTCATTTTTTCAGAGAGACCCAGAAGGATTTCTTTGGTTGGTTTATAACTTTTCTAAAAAAAATTAGGATTATTTTACTAAAAAATATATACAGCAGCTAGACAAACATTAGCCCTATATACTTTGCCATACAAAAATCCAACTGCTGGATTGCCTTTTAAATTTTTGGATCCAAAGCGATCAAAATTTTTAAACAAATTTTTATTAATTCTTAGGCTGAACGTCCTTTCGTTTAATTTAAAAATTTTTATATTCAGAATTGTAGTTACAGAATCTGAAAAAAAGAAATATAGTCGAAAACATAACAATAACAATTTCAGGAAAAGATGGAATGTCTTTGCACGTTACTCATGCTCAAACTGTTGATGAGGAAGGAAATCCTGTAGAGCATCCTTTCATACATATCATCGAACAGAATAAGCAGGTAAATCTTATTTAGTGATAAGAATTCTATAAAACAATTATTCTGTTGCAGGATGCAACAGCAGTTATAGCAATAATTGTCGACGTGTTAAAGCAACTAAAAGCAAAGGGTATAACTTCTGTAATATTAAGATCGGACAATGCCGGTAGGTGGTTGTAGTTTCTCCGAAATGTTTTGGTAAAAAAATTAATTTAGGGTGCTACCATAGCAAAGAAGTCATTTTATCATTGGCTGAAATACGTAAGCAATCGGGTGTCGAAATTACAAAATATTCCTTCTCTGAACCACAAAATGGAAAAGGAAATTGTGATAGAATAGCAGCACTTGCCAAAAACAAAGCCCGCAGATATGTTCGGGAAGGAAATAATATAATTGATGAAAATGAATTATACGGTGCTTTGGTAGCTGATCCAGGAATCTCATATGTTACAGTAGCATTGGCCAAAGTAAAACGTGTTGATTCACTTATAAAGACAACTGCACTTAAAGGTATTGCAACTTATTACATCTTTACACCACAAAATGATGGAATTCTGGTACATCGTGCTGCAAATATTGGAAAAGGAAAACTATTCAAATATAACAAAGCTAATACAAAATTAGATAAACTCCCTTCTTTGGAAAAATCAAAAGAACAAACATTTGGAAAAATTGATAATGAAGATAGTTGGAGAAGCCAAAAAACCAGAAACAGAGCAAAATCAACAACAGATGCATGCAACATTTTTGAATGCCACTATGAAGGTTGTGATGAAACTTTTTCGACCTATGCTGATTATATGATTCATGCAGTGTTTTCCAAGCATGGCAAAATTAACAAAATGAGAGATTATGTTTCTGTTATATATCAAGATGCTGTGAAACAACAAAAACCTAGCTTGAATAACTTGGAACAATTTTTGCAATCTGAAAAAAGCATTCAAAATACTATCGATAAAGCAACATCTCTTGATTTAGGATGGGGACATAAAAAGCTAAAGAAGCTACCAGAAGTCACCGAAAAGGCACAAGAATATGTCAGAAAAAAATTTAATGAAGGATCGGTATCCAAAGCGCAAAAATGGAAGCCCAAAGAAGTTGCAGAAGCCATGAAAAGTGCAAAAGATGATAACAACAAACGTCTTTTCAAACCAAAAGAAATTTTGTTTGCTGAACAGATTCAAAGCCTCTTCAGCAAGTTTGCATCAGAACAAAAAAAATCAACAAAAGCACCAAAGAAGTCTGCTAAAAAATCAACAGAACCTCCACCAAAGAAGCAAAAAACATGTGAAGAAAGAATAACCGAGATTGAAGAAGAAGGAGAAGATTTGGAATCTTGCATGGATGATGAAACCCGCCAAAATCGGTATATAAATATTGTAACAAGAGCAAGAAGATTAGAAATTGAAAACGAAATCGAAGAATCTTTTCAAAGTGTTTTAGAACTTGCTGTTGATGAATAAAAAATATTATTTTTGTATGTATTTTTTTATTTTTTGAAAACGAGAAAATTTGAATAAATGAATTTATAATATGATAATATGAAAAAAACAATAAAAAAATTAATAAAGATAGTGAAAAAAGGTTCCAAAAGATATCCTAATATTTCGTTGTTTATGTTTGAAAAGTCACAGGTGTTTTTTTATATTTTTTTCTGGGTTCTTTTGAATAAAAAATGGTAGTTCATTAGCATTTTTTTCTGATCTTTTTCGCTATCTTTTCAATACGACAAGCATTATACCAAAACGGAAATGAAAGTTTTTTATGTGTCGAAAAGATAACGAAAAAGTTCAAAAAAAAATGCTAATGAACTACCATTTTTTATTCAAAAGAACCCAGAAAAAAATATAAAAAAACACCTGTGACTTTTCAAACATAAACAACGAAATATTAGGATATCTTTTGGAAGAGAGTTATAATAAAAAAGCGAGAATAATAAATTATTAAATTAAATAATATGGCTCATATCAACAACAAAACTTGGGGAAGCTTGTGAAGGTGGTGTTACAGCTTCATGTGGAAGTATTGATTGAAGGGCAGCTTCAGGTTGTGGTGGTGTTCGATTATTAACGGCTTCTGAAGTTTCATGTGCGCGTTGTTGTGGTAAATGTTGAAGGATGAGAGCGCAAATAGCAGCTACTAACCTCTGACCAAACCTACGAAAGCTAATTTTATCAACCATAAAAACATATTACAAACCTTTGCCAAAAAATAATGAAAACTTCAAGCATAATCTTCCAAATGATTTCTGCAAGAAGGCTCTCAATAACAGCTGCAGCATCAACAGTTTGATCTTCCCGATACATAAATGTTGAAATATTATTATTATTACTTTGTCGACGATAGGGAAACGCAGAAGCCATGATGAATAAGAATGAATGAATTAATGAAATTTGGACTGATGCATTTTGGCTTGTAAAAAAGGGAACGTTTCCCGCTCACCTTTGACCTGCATTTACTAAGAACAAATAAGGGCAAAAATCGTTTTCATCAAGAAATACCTTGCCAAAAGAATTTTGGTGATGTGAAAAAAGCTAATCAAAAGGTGTGAATAAGTTTTCCAAACCACTTATTGATGATACAACTAAAAAAGGAAGAAAACACCTCCTCAGAGGAATAAATTTACGTAAAAAAACAAATAAAGCAGCATTACTTCATTAATAAAATCGAAAATTGAGTTAAAAAAAGGATTTGAAAAACAAAACATATTGTGGAAAAAAATATTACACCAAAAAACTTTTTAACATAATCTTTTGTTCAATAAAATTTAAATGTATTATAAAAAATTTTAACTATTCCAACAACAATGAAAGAATTTTAAATTATATGATACCAACACTTTTTATTACTTTTGAATATGGATTTAGATGAGTATTTCCGGGTGTTAAAATTGTACCTACTAATTCGAAACATGTTTTGTTTAATCTTAAACGGTAAAAAAAGTTGATAGGAATGATATTCCACAGAATTTTGATACCATGAAAAATGGTCAAAAATTAGGTAAATTTCATCAGTTCCGGAAAAATCAATAATGACCTATTTATCAATGCTTGATGCTTGTAATTATATATATTACATCTATTTTATGTTTTAAAAGCATTAACTCTTTTATTTTTAAACAAAAACCCCAAATTACCTTGATTTTTCCTTCGAAGTCTGATGTTGCTAAATTTCGAAATTTCATGTTGACGGCATATGTCTTAATGATATCCAAATGTTATGAAATTCATCCAGAATACTCTTACAACATGGTATTTCATTGTACAAGTCACCACATGTCAATATCTTTCATCATACATGAGTTTTACCCCGAGGTTGATGTTGTAGATATTGATCACGTGCACCTTTTTTACTGGCTATCGCTAAGTACACCACCGATTTCAACAAATTTTATATTTTTGGAAAGCCCAGATAAAGGGCTATTCAATAAGGTATGACTTTCGTTCTGGCGGCTAAATATGCAAATTTTTCTTTTGTGTCGAAAATTTCAATAGCCAAAATTTCGACATTAAGGGTCAGATAAAAAATTTTTCTTGTGTGCAATAAATAGCCCTTACTAATATGTACAATCATGGATAATAACTTTTTGATTGGTTTACTTTTGGATTTTTCCCGAATTTTTTCATTTTTGGCTATATGGTAACTTTACTTTACTGTTAAATCAAAAATACGAGATAGATTAAGCCAAAACTCTCAGAATAACGTTTTTTCATCTAGTTTTATCGAATGGACTACAAAAAATTTCATTAAAAAATTTTGTGTGCCGCTCGATTTCAATTCCCTCGTAGACCGTCTCTTAAATTAAAAACATTTTTACTTGTTCTTTTGGAGGAGATCGATAAAATGAATTCATAAGGTTTTTTGTGGGTTTTTAAATTAAAAACATTTTTACTTGTTCTTTTGGAGGAGATCGAGTAAATGAATTCATAAGGTTTTTTGTGGGTTTTTAAATTAAAAACATTTTTACTTGTTCTTTTGGAGGAGATCGATAAAATGAATTCATAAGGTTTTTTGTGGGTTTTTAAATTAAAAACATTTTTACTTGTTCTTTTGGAGGAGATCGATAAAATGAATTCATAAGGTTTTTTGTGGGTTTTTAAATTAAAAACATTTTTACTTGTTCTTTTGGAGGAGATCGAGTAAATGAATTCATAAGGTTTTTTGTGGGTTTTTAAATTAAAAACATTTTTACTTGTTCTTTTGGAGGAGATCGATAAAATGAATTCATAAGGTTTTTTGTGGGTTTTTAAATTAAAAACATTTTTACTTGTTCTTTTGGAGGAGATCGAGTAAATGAATTCATAAGGTTTTTTGTGGGTTTTTAAATTAAAAACATTTTTACTTGTTCTTTTGGAGGAGATCGAGTAAATGAATTCATAAGGTTTTTTGTGGGTTTTTAAATTAAAAACATTTTTACTTGTTCTTTTGGAGGAGATCGATAAAATGAATTCATAAGGTTTTTTGTGGGTTTTTAAATTAAAAACATTTTTACTTGTTCTTTTGGAGGAGATCGATAAAATGAATTCATAAGGTTTTTTGTGGGTTTTTAAATTAAAAACATTTTTACTTGTTCTTTTGGAGGAGATCGATAAAATGAATTCATAAGGTTTTTTGTGGGTTTTTAAATTAAAAACATTTTTACTTGTTCTTTTGGAGGAGATCGAGTAAATGAATTCATAAGGTTTTTTGTGGGTTTTTAAATTAAAAACATTTTTACTTGTTCTTTTGGAGGAGATCGAGTAAATGAATTCATAAGGTTTTTTGTGGGTTTTTAAATTAAAAACATTTTTACTTGTTCTTTTGGAGGAGATCGAGTAAATGAATTCGTAAGGTTTTTTGTGGGTTTTTAAATTAAAAACATTTTTACTTGTTCTTTTGGAGGAGATCGAGTAAATGAATTCATAAGGTTTTTTGTGGGTTTTTAAATTAAAAACATTTTTACTTGTTCTTTTGGAGGAGATCGAGTAAATGAATTCATAAGGTTTTTTGTGGGTTTTTAAATTAAAAACATTTTTACTTGTTCTTTTGGAGGAGATCGAGTAAATGAATTCATAAGGTTTTTTGTGGGTTTTTAAATTAAAAACATTTTTACTTGTTCTTTTGGAGGAGATCGATAAAATGAATTCATAAGGTTTTTTGTGGGTTTTTAAATTAAAAACATTTTTACTTGTTCTTTTGGAGGAGATCGATAAAATGAATTCATAAGGTTTTTTGTGGGTTTTTTAATTAAAAACATTTTTACTTGTTCTTTTGGAGGAGATCGAGTAAATGAATTCATAAGGTTTTTTGTGGGTTTTTAAATTAAAAACATTTTTACTTGTTCTTTTGGAGGAGATCGAGTAAATGAATTCATAAGGTTTTTTGTGGGTTTTTAAATTAAAAACATTTTTACTTGTTCTTTTGGAGGAGATCGAGTAAATGAATTCATAAGGTTTTTTGTGGGTTTTTAAATTAAAAACATTTTTACTTGTTCTTTTGGAGGAGATCGAGTAAATGAATTCGTAAGGTTTTTTGTGGGTTTTTAAATTAAAAACATTTTTACTTGTTCTTTTGGAGGAGATCGAGTAAATGAATTCATAAGGTTTTTTGTGGGTTTTTAAATTAAAAACATTTTTACTTGTTCTTTTGGAGGAGATCGAGTAAATGAATTCATAAGGTTTTTTGTGGGTTTTTAAATTAAAAACATTTTTACTTGTTCTTTTGGAGGAGATCGAGTAAATGAATTCGTAAGGTTTTTTGTGGGTTTCTAAATTAAAAACATTTTTACTTGTTCTTTTGGAGGAGATCGATAAAATGAATTCATAAGGTTTTTTGTGGGTTTTTAAATTAAAAACATTTTTACTTGTTCTTTTGGAGGAGATCGAGTAAATGAATTCATAAGGTTTTTTATGGGTTTTTAAATTAAAAACATTTTTACTTGTTCTTTTGGAGGAGATTGAGTAAATGAATTCATAAGGTTTTTTGTGGGTTTTTAAATTAAAAACATTTTTACTTGTTCTTTTGGAGGAGATCGAGTAAATGAATTCATAAGGTTTTTTGTGGGTTTTTAAATTAAAAACATTTTTACTTGTTCTTTTGGAGGAGATCGAGTAAATGAATTCATAAGGTTTTTTGTGGGTTTTTAAATTAAAAACATTTTTACTTGTTCTTTTGGAGGAGATCGAGTAAATGAATTCGTAAGGTTTTTTGTGGGTTTTTCATAATATTTCAAATATACAAAAAGTTCGATTTTAACATCATAGATTTGTTGAAAAAAGCTTGTTTAACTCTTTTTGTGATGCTCGGGTTAAAAGAAAGAATAGATAGAAACACTTTGCTCAAAAATTTGTTCAACAAATGTTTGTCATTTAACACGCTTAAAATAAGCATTTGTGTCATTCAAAGTTTTTAACAATGTGTTTCGTCATCATTTTTGATCGTCAAAAACAAAATGAATCACATTGTTCAAACTGCATCCCTCCGAAATTTTGGGGAGAAAGATGCACAAAAACTATTAAACTAAAAATTTTTTTGTCTGCTTTGGGGAAAAGATATTTACGACATTCAAATGCGTAAAACATTTTATTTTCGTTTTTTTGCTGAAGACAAAAAAATAGAAAGAAAGATTGTTTTTGAATATTTCTTTTTGGGTGAGACGATTTAAAAATCAACATTAATAACTACTAACAAACATGGAAAAAGATTTATTAAAAAATGTGTGTGCCATTTTTTTGGCATTTTGTGCGTCCTTTTTTGAAAGAATGAGAGCCATTTAAAGAGACTCATGCATGCGCGCTTAATCATAAAACAGCTTAAAATCATCCGTTTTGAGTGATTTAAAAAACAGTAATATCATAACACGACTACAAACACAGACCCGACTGACAGAAGGGGTCCGCAGGACCCCTGGTTTAATGCTTTGAAAATAAAAATCTTGTTTGAATAAGCCAAGGGAATATAACATATAAAGTTCAAATTGTGAAAGTTACATTATATAATAAAACAAATTTATTTTATCTATGTTCAATATTTGATTTTTTAAAAATTCTAACAAACATAATAAATATGTAAAAAAAGTTTTTTATTTTATTTTAAAAAATATTGATAAAGTAGAAATTATAAATATATCGTAATTATTGTGATATCTCGGAAATATGTAAATCCATATATTTTCCCCATAAAACAAATTTCTATTTTTGTAAATTTGTTGTTTCTACTTTTTTAAACATGGTTAAAAACTGTATTTAACAAAATATTTAAAAACTGTATATTGTTAAAATTGGTCCAAAAGTTTTTTTAGGTATTCCTTAGAAATAACGGTTTTATGCTGTGATTTATAAAAATATCATATTTTTGCTATTACAAAAAGTGGACAAAAAGGATTTTTTTTTCTATTAAAATTTTTTGTTTATGATAGGGGCAGTGAAATAGAAGCTGGTGTCTTCCGTAAACTTTTGTTTCACAAAAGGCAGTGGTCAAGTTTAGGGCGATGATTTGATGTTTTGTCTTTGTTAGTTTTTACTGTTTAAATATTTTATTTTTAGTTTTAAAATTATTACTTAGTCCTTGTTAAAAAAGATTAACAATTAAATTATTATACAATACAGTGGTTATCTTGAAATCAAGCAACAATATTAAAAAAAAAACAAGTCATTTCATTTCAAACAATGATAAATAAAAAGGAAGTTAAAAAAGCAATATCTCAGGCAGCAACAAAGAAAAAGAAAAGAGAGAGCACAAAAAAAACACATGTCTCACTCGCGTGTCCGTTGTTTTTCCTGAGCATATTGCTTTCGTGTTAAGATAAGTCATCTTAAAGAATAAAAAAGATTTGTTCTACCTTGGACAATACCTTTAAAGGTTTTTCATTTTTAGTTGATTATCTTTTACAAAGTCTTCATTTTTTTAAAAATAATAAGAAAACATTAAAAAAAATTTTTTAACATTAACTAAAAATCTTTAAAACACTGCCAAATAAAACAAATATATTTTTGAATAAAAAAGAGTTTTTACTTTTTTCCTTTTCCTCAAATTTTTATTGTTGTTTGATTTTCGTCAAAGATCAGGTTATCAATTTTTCTTTTTTATTTTTTTCGTGGAGATTTTTTGTATTTAAGCTGGCAGTTTTCTTCTAAAATAAAAAGCCTAAAATGCGCTATTAGCATTTAAATAGATTAATCTGCGGAAAACTTATTTTGTCCCATTCTCACGATTACCCTGTAAATTTTAAAATGCCAGCCTCTCTAAACAAGGGAGAAGACTTTTTGGATAATTCAATAACGACACTGTTTTTTTAGTTTTTTCTCTCATCTTTTTTATTACCCGACAAAAAACAATAACAATTAAACTGCACTTCCTGAAATCTGTTAAATAACAACAAGTTTACAGTATTTTGGATAAAAAGTATTTTAATGAAAATATTAGCTAACACTTGTTATTAATAAGAATGTAAAAAACCTGTTTTTGTCTATGGACTTGGTTTTTATGTTGTTTTCAAACAAAAAAATTCTGTTTTGTTTGCCTTTCAATAAATTTTATGTAGGTGTTTTAGAAAACGTTTTTTTAGAAATATAAGCTAATTTTAACTCCAAGCTGTTTCTATTTTTCTATTTTTAACTACTCCATTGTCTAACACCATTGATTAAAAATTGGTAAAGTATTGTTAAAAACACGGAGGAACTTTTGTTCAAAAAGGAAACAGAAAGAAAAATATTTTTGTGGTCAAGAAGCGTCTTTTTGTGATAAGCGAAGGAAAACCTAAAATATAGTTATTAGATAAGAAAAAAACAAAAAAAAGAAAAAACGTGAAAAACGTGAAAAATTTGACTGTTGTTCTAAAAAAAGAAAAAATAGATAACAGCTTCTGTCTTGAAAATACGGTAGCATTGATTTATGTATACAGATTATAGTAATAAAGTTTTTATACGGATCTTTTTCGATTACAATAAATCGAAAAAACTGTTCTTTTTCGTCAAATAAAAATAAACACATTTGGCTTCAGAGCAACATTGTGCGACCAAAATAATTTTGGTGTATCAAAAAACATTGTTTTGTTCTATTTGTTTAAACAAAGTTGAAACATACGAAAAAATTCGGTTTGGATTTTTGGATGTAACAATTTTCAAAAATAATGAAAGATGTAACCACTCAAAGTGTATGTTTTTTAATAAATGCCAAAATGAAAGCAAAAGTTCAGTTTTCTCAGTTAAATTATCTTCTCACAACGATCTGTATTTGATCAATAAAAAAAGAAGGCATAAAATGTGGTACAAAAAAAACAAATTTATTGTATACTGATGAAGGTCTTGTTGGAACTTTTGAAGGTGATCAGGAAAACAATTTTTAAACAGTCCGTTTATCACAGATTAAAATACAGTTTTAAAAACGTTTTAAATAAAATATTCAAATAGCTTTTATTGTTTTTTAATATTATCTCTCTCTTGGAAAAAATTAAATGATTTACAAAATGTCTTTCATCCGCTACTATTTGGCAACATTTTTAGTTGAAAATGAAAACAGTTTTTAGATATACCTTTTGTGTAAAAAATGAAATGCAACCACTTTTTTTTTAATGGCTTTAAATTAAAGATTTTGCTTGGAAATAATCTCTAATATCTCTTGTATGGCACATTTTTGGCTTTTATGAATTTTTATTTATATTATTAAAATTCAAATATTCAAAAAAGATTAGAAAAATTAAATATTTCGCGATATAAAATTATACAAAAATTTTTTCTCATCATCGGCACTGAACAACATAAAAGGAGATGCTGAAATGACCTTTCTTCCGATCATTCATCAAAAATTCAACGGAAAAAGGGCCCCAAAATTATCAAACTAAAAATTGTTTGTCATCGAACAAAGGAAAGAAAATTTTCGACATTCAAATGCGTCAAACATGTTATTTTCGTTTTTCTGCGGAATACAAAATATTCAAAGAAAGATTGTTTTTGAATATTACAACAATGGAAGGAGAAAGGCCATTTTTGTTTTCGAAACTTTTTTTCCGTAACCAAAACTTTTCTGTAAAAAGCAACGCCTAACATTTGTCTTTTTTCTTTGATAAATGTGTCAGAAAAAACTTCAAATAACATGGAATTTTTTGCAAACCTGAATTTATATTTTAACAAAGGCTGTAGAAAAACAAATTACTGATATTCCTGTATTGTGCCATAATGTCTTAGGAAGCATATTTTGATTCGTTTTTCCCACTTCAAATTTTGTTTTTGTGTCGTTTCCTTTTGTTATAAAATTGAAAAAAGTGAAATTAACAGAATATTAAAAAAACAGTCGTACCACTCTTTAGAAAAAGCCTTTATCTGCCTCATAAAAATTAGGATTTTTCGCTGTTACAAAAATTGGGCAAAATTTATTTTTTCTCTTTCAAAATTTATTTGTTTAAAAAAGTTGAAACAAACAAAAAAATTTAAGTTTGAATTTATGGATGTAACACTTTTCAAAAATGATGAAACATGCAAAAATTAATTAAGAGAGTATCTACCACAAATTTTAAATCGGGCGGCACACACCATCTCAGACTTTGATTATTTTGTTGTTTTTTGATAGTATATAGTCCAAAAACATTGTTTGGAAAGTATTAGCTCATTTACTCTCACAGTTTTGGAATTCTACCATCGTAAAGTTGACTATTAAGCAAAAATACATGGATTGGAAAACTTTTTTATGTTGAAAGATAAAAATCTGATACTTTCCACATTTATACATGTTAGTATGGAGTTTTTAAAAATATATATTTCACATTTTTAGCTTACCCAAAAGTGGGTTATTTTTCACTTTGAAAATTTCGACACAGAAGAAAAATTTTTATCTTTAGATGGGGGAGGGTAATGAACTCAGATTCATATAGCCCAGAATCTCAGCTTTCCAAAAATATAAAATTTGTGAAAATCGGTGGTGTAATTAGCGATAGCCACCAAAAAAACTGTCGCTGATCAAGATCTACAACATCATGTGACCCACATAAGTTACGAAATAGGTTACGAAATCACTTCCGGTGACTTTTATTATGAAGTACTATGCTTATAAGTCATTCCGGGTGAGTTTCATAACATTTGGATATCATTTAGACATATGCCATCAACATGAAATTTCGCAATTTAGCAACTTCAGGTGTCGAAGGAAAAATCAAGGTAATTTGAGTTTTTGGTTAAAAATAAAAGAGTTAAAGCTTTTAAAACATTAAATAGATGTTATATAAGTAATTACAAGCAATGAATATTGATATATCGGTCATTTTTGATTTTTCCGGTCATGTTGAAATTTACCTTGTTTTTGACCATTTTTTGAGGTATCTAAATTCTGTCAAATATTATACTTTTCACATTTTTTTGCCGTTATCGATCAAATATAACATGTTTAGAGTTAGTAGGTACAATTTCAACACCTGGGGATACCCACTTTTGATTTCGGATCATTGTAAAAATCATGGTTTTTTTCGCATATAAATTATCACTAAAATCCATGTTTTTCTTCCCAAAAAGGGACAAAAACTATTTTTTCGAACTCAGTAACAGTATTTCGTAATATTAAACAGAAAAACAAAACCAATCGATAAAAATCAATAATTCGAAAAATCCAGAAAATCGAAATTTTTGAAAAATTTGCATAAGCATCAAATTTGTTCCTAAATGATTTTAATTGGCAATATTAACAATAAAAATTAATTTTGAGACATTTTGAACTTTTTTGAATGCAAAAAACACTAATTTTAGTGATAATTTATATGCGAAAAAAACCATGATTTTTACAATGATCCGAAATCAAAAGTGGGTATCCCCAAGTGTTGAAATTGTACCTACTAACTCTAAACATGTTATATTTGATCGATAACGGCAAAAAAATGTGAAAAGTATAATATTTGACAGAATTTAGATACCTCAAAAAATGGTCAAAAACAAGGTAAATTTCAACATGACCGGAAAAATCAAAAATGACCGATAAAGTGCGTTGCAAAAGTTTATGGCCACCTTGAAAATGACTGTTACTTTATTAAAGAGAAAAGATAATCATTGGAGCCACTGATATTCGGATTCAGCATGTCAGAAAACCTATAAATCCTGGAAATAATCTAAAATAATCCACCAGTAATATTTTAATAGTAATAATTGTTAAAAATGGGTGTTGCAAAAGTTTATGGCCACCTTTGAAAAAATTTGCATACGAGATGATATGAAGTAACTGGTGTTCAGGGGTTGTTGAATATGCTTATTTTAGCTCATCTATGAAGAAAAATATATAAAATATTCATTAGCGCCGATTTGGCACCATGTCGAAAATACGGTAGTTAGTGTATTTTGGCACTTTTAAGATGCCGAGAAAATGGCAAAAAAGTGAGTTTGGCAAAAAGCTACAAATGCCATTTCATAGCCCTATCCATGGTTAATAAGTCCCCAAATTTTCAGAGCTCAATCTTATCTAGTTTTCTGTAGGCATAATTTTGAAAATCCGTACTTCAGCCATTTTTCAGCTTTTTTGACCAAAATTTTATGTTTTTTGACAATTTGCACTTACTTTGAAATTATGGCTATAGAAACCCAGGTAAGATTGAGCTCTGAAAATTTGGGGACTTATTAACCATGGATAGGGCTATGAAATGGCATTTGTAGCTTTTTGCCAAACTCACTTTTTTGCCATTTTCTCGGCATCTTAAAAGTGCCAAAATACACTAACTACCGTATTTTCGACATGGTGCCAAATCGGCGCTAATGAATATTTTATATATTTTTCTTCATAGATGAGCTAAAATAAGCATATTCAACAACCCCTGAACACCAGTTACTTCATATCATCTCGTATGCAAATTTTTTCAAAGGTGGCCATAAACTTTTGCAACACCCATTTTTAACAATTATTACTATTAAAATATTACTGGTGGATTATTTTAGATTATTTCCAGGATTTATAGGTTTTCTGACATGCTGAATCCGAATATCAGTGGCTCCAATGATTATCTTTTCTCTTTAATAAAGTAACAGTCATTTTCAAGGTGGCCATAAACTTTTGCAACGCACTTTATATCAATATTCATTGCTTGTAATTACTTATATAACATCTATTTAATGTTTTAAAAGCTTTAACTCTTTTATTTTTAACCAAAAACTCAAATTACCTTGATTTTTCCTTCGACACCTGAAGTTGCTAAATTGCGAAATTTCATGTTGATGGCATATGTCTAAATGATATCCAAATGTTATGAAACTCACCCGGAATGACTTATAAGCATAGTACTTCATAATAAAAGTCACCGGAAGTGATTTCGTAACCTATTTCGTAACTTATGTGGGTCACATGATGTTGTAGATCTTGATCAGCGACAGTTTTTTTGGTGGCTATCGCTAATTACACCACCGATTTTCACAAATTTTATATTTTTGGAAAGCTGAGATTCTGGGCTATATGAATCTGAGTTCATTACCCTCCCCCATCTAAAGATAAAAATTTTTCTTCTGTGTCGAAATTTTCAAAGTGAAAAATAACCCACTTTTGGGTAAGCTAAAAATGTGAAATATATATTTTTAAAAACTCCATACTAACATGTATAAATGTGGAAAGTATCAGATTTTTATCTTTCAACATAAAAAAGTTTTCCAATCCATGTATTTTTGCTTAATAGTCAACTTTACGATGGTAGAATTCCAAAACTGTGAGAGTAAATGAGCTAATACTTTCCAAACAATGTTTTTGGACTATATACTATCAAAAAACAACAAAATAATCAAAGTCTGAGATGGTGTGTGCCGCACTTTTGTGAAATCTTTAAATTTTCTGGTAGACACTCTCTTAAAAGTATTTATTTGTAAATAAATGCAATAAAAAAACAAAAATGTCAAATAATTTTTTCACAAGTTTTTTTCTATAGTTTTCATTTTGTCTCTTTGTTGAAAAATAAATAAAATGTTTTACAAAATGTTTTTTATCAGCTGCTTTTTCGCAATATTTTTAGTTGAAAATGAAAACATTTTTTAGATATACATTTTGTATAAAAATGAAATGCAACCACTTTTATTTATTTAATGGCTTGGTAAGTTCTATGTATCATTATTGTTGGAAAGTAGCATTGTTTAATCTCGAACATCTCTTGTATGACACATTTATGGCTTTTTTATGATTTTTTATTTATATTATTAAAATTCAAATATTCAAAAAAGATTAGAAAAATTAAATACTTCGTGATAGATAATTTTGCTAACATATTTTCTCATCATCGGCACTGAATATCTTAAAAAGGGATATTGAAATGACCTTTCTTCCGATCAATCATCAATAATTCAACGAAGAAAGGCGCACTAAAATTATTACTTTAAAAATTGATTGTCATCGAAGATTTACGACAGTCATAAGCGTAAACCATTTTGTCTTCGTTTTTTTGGGGAAGACAAAAAAGGAAATAAAGTTTGTTTTTGAATATTAAAATAAAACAGGTTTTAAGAAATATATTTAATGCGTTAATAATAACACAACTTGGTACGTAATACTCCATGAATATATCAGATGAAAAAAGTAAAAGTAAATATTTTAAATCTCCCGCGTTTTTTGCAGTCAAATCAGTTTCACTTTTTCACCACGTTTGCTAACAAACAAGTAAGATTTTTCATTTTAGTTAGCAAAAAATGTAAGAAAACCCCATTTTATAAATTATTCCACTAAAACATTGTTTGTCAGCGTCGGAGAACGAAAACTAGCGATTTTGAAAAGCGTAAAACATTTTATTTCATTTTTGGCGGATGACGAAAATCGAAAAGTTAGATAAAAGAACGTAATTTTTGAGGGTAACAGCAGCAAATATATCCATCATTTTGCTTTCTCTTTTTTTGTAAGGCGTTAAATAAAAATCAATAAATGAAGTTTCAATATTTTATTAAAAAATTTTCGGTTTTTGTTTTTTTTGTCGCTCTTAAGACAGCTCGAAAGAAGCATAACAAAAATGGCAAAAATTTAATAATTTGTAACTCTGAACTTTCAGCAGAGACTTACAAATCTAATTTGCTAATTAAAGTGAATGTTTGAAACATTATACTGACGTAAGAAGTATATGAAATATTTTTATCCGAGATTTTCTTTAAAAGTTACAGCCATGGTTTTTTTAATCACAGAAATAAGAGCCGTTGAAAAATAAGAGCATACAAAGTTAAATATTTAAAAAACAATGATGAAAAGTTAAATTAAAATTTACATTTTTTTAAATTGTTGTAATTGAGATTCTTGCAATGTTTTTTTACCTCAATTTTATTATATTAAACTGCAGAAAATCATTAACAGTTTTGTTATTTTATAGTAAAAACTGCATAAATTACAAAAATATTCAAAAAACATTAGTCAAATAACAAGTGTGAATGTGCTTGTTTTTTGGAAAGTGTTAACGACCACTTTTGTGTTCAATCTTGAAACAGCAGCCATAAAAGAAAACCATTTTATTTATGTTTCGAAATATTGGCATTTAAAAAAATCATTTGCCAGAAAAAGCCATTTTCGATAAAAATGTAAAAATCAAAAAAATGAAATTCATCTGCTTCAAACAAAAAAGAAATTTCTTTCGATTTTTCTTTTGTGGTTAAGCTCTCAACATTTTCATAGATGTTGTAATTGTAGAAACAGTAAAAACATCTTTGTAATCATTTAAAAATGCACTGACACTGTTTTAACATAAAAAATGAATAAATTTGCAGCAACCTGAAATTAGTCATTCTTTTTTTATTTTGATCACATTAAAGATTTGAGATTTACCATGAGGTTTTGTTCATATGTGAATCGATAATTTACTTTATTTCTAAGTACACGAAATTTCATGTAATTTGCACATAAAAATACAATTGATCTACTCCAAATTATGCAACATTATGAATTTTAAAATAATCTATCATTTCAAAAATTATGCTGTTGCCAAACTTTGATCAACCTCAAAGTTTTTAAATTTCACAAATATGTACATGTAATTATGCATTTTTGAGTTTACTGTAAGCTACCAATGGCAGGTTTTAGAATTGAATTTAACAAGTTAAAGAGCCTATAAAACGGTGGAATTGATTAAAATAGATCAACTCAACAGTAATATTTTTACAGTAATAAATGTAAAAAGCGACTGCCATCTTTACAGGAAATAACATTTCAAAAAATTTGCATAAGCATGATCGAAAAAAATGGTGCTCGGAGGTCGCTAAATATGTTTGTTGAAGCTTATTTGAAAAGTAAACATTTAAAAATAATGTTACCGTAATTAAAAGTAAAAAGTTGTTATCTCTTTTTTCTTTTTTTAGAATTACATTCATATTTTTCATGTTTTTCAGTTTTGTCTTAATTTTGTTTTTTTCTTATCTAATAACTACACTTTAGTTTTTCTTCTGTTATCACAAAAAGACGCTTCTTGACCACAAAAATATTTTTCTTTCTATTTCCTTTTGTTCCTCCGTGTTTAAAATATAATAGAAAATACTTTACAAATTTTTTATCAATGAAGTTAGACAAAATGATAGTTAAAAATAGAAAAATAGAAACAGCTTGGAGTTAAAATTAGCTTATATTTCTAAAAGAACGTTTTCCAAAACACCTACTCAAAATTTATTGAAATGCAAACAAAACAGAATTGTTTGTTAGACAACAACATACAAATCTGGCAGAAACGCAAAAATAGTTTATCAATAACAATTGATAGCTAATATTTTCATCATAGACTATGATTCATAGTAATTTTTTTTCTAATATACTGTAAACTTCGTTTATTTTTTCGATATGTTAGATTTTAGATATTTATGAACGTTTTTTATAATTTTATCTCCTAAAATAAAAATAAAAAAAAAGTAAAAAATACTGTGTCGGTATTGGATTGTTCAATAAATGTTGTCTCTTCTTTGAGAGGCTGTCATTTTAAATTTGACAGAAAAACCTGAAATATGGCATTAAGCCGACGATATGGTTGCCAGCTTGGGTATTTTCATTATCGATTGTTCGAAAAGGGAACAAAAACGGTTTTCTGCTTATAGAATTTAAGGATTTTGGAATTTTCGTGGAATACTGTAGCTCAAGATTTTCATAGATTTTTTTGTGAAACGCATTTTACTTTTTAAGTGTACTAGAAAAAATTCATTAAAAAAGGACCTTAAAAATGATTCCAAAAATATTATTCTATAAAATTTAGATTAAAACTTTGTAATTCGAAGACATCAGAATGTTTTAAAAAGATTTTTCGGTCACAAAATAAAAGGTTGCCCAGTCGTACAAGGATCAACCTTAACTTAGTTTTCGATTTTTGGTAGTTTAAATTAAGGATGAACGAGGCCCTGAATGTTTTTTTGCTAGGTTTTGAGATTTTTGCAATCAGGGCCTAATAATGACATTTTTTGTATGGAGGAAGGCTTTTTCCGGGCCTTGCTTTTTTCGACGTAGAGTAAAATTTTCTTTATAACTTTTTTTGCACTGACATTGACCCCTGGCCTATTCGTAATTTATTTGCAGGAACACAAAGATATCAGATTTCGGTGAAGTGTAAAGCCCTGGTCGTCCATTCTTAGTTAAAAATATACAATTGTGTTTAATGCTAAATTACAAAATCTGAGTAAAAATTATATTGTTGTATTAGTAATGAAATAAGTGTCACAGGATTTTTAAGTAACTAGCTATTTTTTTAAACTTATTCTTTTTTGTCTCATATTTGAATGGTATATGCTATGAGCACAATTTATATTTTTAGTTAACAAAGCAATAAAAAAACATTAAATTAGCAATTTCCTGTAATTTAATGTTTTTCAATTTTGTACAAAAATGAAGAATTTCAATGAGCATTTGGAAGAAAAATATTAGTCACATTCGTCATAAATATTTTAGTGTTCTTTCAGATCCCAAATTTTACGTTTTCAAAACGATTTTATTTAATATGCCAAATTTGAGATTTCTGTTTCACAAAAAGCTTGTGTATTTTTTGAGTACTGTAGAACTTTTTTACCCAGTGCACATGATGGTTTTTGTCGCTGCTTTATTTCCAAGTTTTTCACGAGCAGTAAAACTTTGAAGAAAAAAAGCAACGAAAATTACCGAACAATGACTGTGTTGAATTTGCAATGGTTTATTTGAATGCACGATTAAGGGGGATGCAAAAAACCAGTAGTGCTACACCTGATCTACCGCATTCTTTTGTCTGCCTTTATTTACTATTTGTTTGCCAAATTTGCATTTGTGGTGCAATAAAAAAGAAAAATCGGGAAACTGCGAAAAAAAATATTGTCCGAGTTTTTTTAGATCTAAAACTGTTCATGTCTTAAAAAAGTCGTATGCTCAATTTTTAAGTATAGAAGGAAAATTTAGGGAGGCCTTTTTCAAAATATTCTTTCTTTCTCACGGTTCAAATGGGGACAGGGAACTTTTTTCACATTTTTTAAAGATTTTGGATTATTTTTAGTCATGAAAATAAAGTGCTAGAGCCCATTTTAAAATGCTACCGTAAACTTTTTGCAAACTTTACCTATGCGTTAAGCATCTTTAAAAAAGTATTTCAGGCCATAATTATTTCATTGTGATAATCTCTATTTTTAGCCGCTTTTTTCTAACGTTTTGATTATTATTTATTTCAGTTTTTAAAATTATTCAATTTATTTGCAGAAAATTTCTTTCATTCAAAGATTAATTAACCTGAAGACAATTTAATGTTCTTGCATGTCATTTCTATTTCAGTCAAAAATGTGTTCTCAAAAATCTTGAAAGGTATTCCACCAACTTTTTTACATGCATTTTTGCCAAAATACCGTTTTCAACTTATTTGTGGTTACGGTAATTTGCATAAACTAAATCTGAAAATCCATTTTGATATTAATACGGTTTGTTAAGTTTGTGATTGAAATTTAAAACAAACTAATTGACCAATAATCTGATGAAAAATGAAAAAATGCATTAAAATAATTTTAAGGGCTTCCATTTTTTGCTTACCGTAATCCAATGAAGACAAAAAAGTAAAAATTTTGCTAGAGAAAGATTCTGTTTATTTATTTCAATGTTTAAACATTATTTTATAATGAATAAAAAATTTGATAACTAATATAAAATAAAATGAAAACGTACCCAGTCTAATTCATTTGTTTCTGCTTCACTAATCGTAAATGTTTAGGTATTTTGTAAAATGATATTAACCAGGATAAATACCACAAAGCTGCATTTTTACGTAATAATTGAAACCGTCAATATCAAATTTCTTTATTTCTGGACCAACTATGGTTATTTCACGATTTTCTTGAAAGTACATTTTTAGAAACACTAAAAGTTCAAACATCTGACAATACTGTACTGCAAAGTCTTTACAAATGGATTACTGAAGAAAAATAATCAAATGTCATGAGTGGCAAAAGTCTGAAGCATGACTCTTTGACTTTTTGGGAGGTGGAGTTAACAAAAATTTACTCATGTTTGATTTGCTGAAGCACTGACAAAACCAAAAATTAATCCTGAAAACAATAAGGAAAATGATTACAGAAAGAAGGCATGACTTTTTTTTTATCGTAATCTTATTTTTCATATGTTAAGCAGTAATGTGATGTTTTTACAGAATTGTTGTCTGATAAATATTGGTAATTTTTCCAAAAATAGCAAATATTTTGGCATATATAAACTCCAAGGATGCCCCAATATTTTCACCATTCATTCAAATATCTTATTTGGTACTAACAATTGTAAGCTTATTTTGAGAAAACATGGTTCACTTCAACAAAGTTCTTTGCTTCTTTGCACTTCTCTTCATCATTCAAGGTTAGTTTTTTGGGTTTACATGTTGCTTTAAGAGATTAAAGCCAAAAAATTTGGGGCCAGCCTTGATTGATATCCCTGTCTTAAAGTTTTTATTCAACTTTACAACTTTTTTCAGTTACATCCAAGGATATGAAAGAGACAATTTTTCATCGTGGAATGACATTTTTTGGTAATAAAACTGATATGGGTGTTGCTAAAGTGGGTTTTTATGTTACAGCTCTGCAGTTTTTACTTTTTAATTTATAGAATGTTACTGATGAATTAACCGATGCTGTCATTGATGGTAAAAGTAAATGGTTTAAACAATCTGGATTTGGTGGAAGCTTTAATCAAAGTATGACTCATCCTCGTAATGCATCAGATACAAAGAAAGATCGTGAGTGATAAACAATGATTTTATAAAAAATTTTAAAAAAGATTTAAGCTGCTTGCTGTGATCCATATGAGAATGTAGAAATCGAAAACAATACTTTTGCTGCTACAGCTGGAGGTGTTGATGAATGTTGTGATTTCTGTAGTGGAATTTTCGGTTGTAAAGCATGGACTTGGATTAACGGTTCATGTTATTTTAAAAGCGTAAAAGGTCCAACTGTCACAAGCATTGGTGCTGTTACTGGTATTCCATGTGAAGACCGACAAAAAACAGAAGGTAAACTACTAATGTTATCAAAAATCTTTTTTCTTTTGTGTTTTAAGGAAAGACTGAAAGTACCTTAAATTTGTTTCGTTAATATACGTTTTTCACACAATAAAATTATAATCTTCAGTTTTAGATTAAGAGACAAATGGTAAAAAGGATCTTCGAAGGAATATGTCCCGGGAATGTCTTTTTAATTTGAATTTATTAAACTGATTTTTGCATTATTTTACTGTATTACCATTTTGTTTATCTGAAATTTTTGTAATTTGAAAAGTAAAATTGTATATAACGCGAAGTGTAATTTATCCTACATTCACCAAACGCCCATGTTGTTATACTTAAAGGGAGCGTTCAGGAAAAAAGAAGTTTTTCTTAATTACCGCCGTCCGTCATGCAAAGTTGGAGAAAGAAAAAGTGTGCACGAAGAAAACAAAAGAATGCAAAGCCCACCATTGCATGACGGACGACGGTAATTAAGAAAAACTTCTTCTTTCCTGAACGCTTCCTTTAAAGAAGAATACATTATCGTATATCTAAAACACTGAAAACCTAACAGGGTTTTCCTGAATTGCTGCGTTCGAATGGTACCACTTTTGTTATTTTTAAAAAAAGTTGCTGTTGAATCCGGATTCTGGGTCAAGGATACTGTAGCTCAGAAGATATAATCGAGACCAGAACTCATGGGTCTCGAATATCTCTTAGACGAATTTTCAGACAAAAAGTTTTCTATCATGCAAAAAATCATGAAAAAGTCTAGATTGTATTAAAATAAAGTGTGTCCCAAAACTTTAGCCGAGGTTCAGAATTTAAGGATTCTGATAGAATCTGGTATCGGTGTTAAAAGCGATTGTTACCATCGTATTCCCCATGTTTAAAAACCCCGATAAACAAACTTTCAGCTACCGTACTCTTCTAGAATTCGCGTCAGGACATTTATCACAAAATTTGGATGTCCCAAAACTTTAGCCGAGGTACAAAAAAAATTGAAAACTCAATAGGAAGACATAAAATACTGTTTGGAGGTTGTTCATCATGCTTAATAAAACTTATTTGTGAAGAAAAAACCAAAAAATTTGTATTGGCATCGATTTGCCAACAACTTGAAAATGCCATTTTTGTCGTTTTTGGCGATTTTAACATGCGTATAAAATAGCTCACAGTAAATTTTAGAAGATGCTTCATATGCCATTTTGTAGCCCTTATCATACTAAACATGTCTACAAAGTTTCATGGCTCAATCTCAAACACCTGTCT
The DNA here is from genome assembly GCA_024447195.1 of Panagrolaimus sp. LJ2414. NCBI lineage: Eukaryota > Metazoa > Nematoda > Chromadorea > Rhabditida > Panagrolaimidae > Panagrolaimus > Panagrolaimus sp. LJ2414. Next base: position 70,571 of record JAMRXY010000093.1, on the reverse strand, counting down.
CAAATCAGAATTTCAAAAATCCAAAAAAATGCAGAATTTTATCAAAAACACTGAAAAACTGTGAAAATTGTGTTTTTCGAAAAAGTGCGTGAAGATGCACATTGGATATTGAGTTGTGAAACTTGGGGGACTTGGTAACTTTGATATGGGCTACAAAATGGCATACATGGTTTTCTGTAACAGTGTTTTCCCGCAGAGATATTAGCACCTGAAAAGTGCTAAAAACGGCAAAAATGGCATTTTCAAGTTGGTGGCAAATCGATGCCAGCAAAAATTTTTTGGTTTTTTCTTCACAAATAAGTTTTATTAAGCATGGGGAACAACCTCCAAACATTGGTTTATGTATTCCAATTGAGTTTTCAATTTTTTCTGTACTTCGGCTAAAGTTTTGGGACACCCAAATTTTGTGATAAATGTCCTGACGCGAATTCTAGAAGAGTACGGTAGCTGAAAGTTTGTTTATCGGGGTTTTTAAACATGAGGAATACGATGATAACAATCGCTTTTAACACTGATACCAGATTCTATCAGAATCCTTAAATTCTGAACCTCGGCTAAAGTTTTGGGACACACTTTACGTTCTTTCTTTATTTATCTTTCTTACATTTCTTTTTTTTTTTTCTTAAAAGATTTTAAATGTTACTCGACTAAAAAGATTCTTTTTCTTTCTTCTTATTTAAATTTAATGCTCTAAAAAGATTCTTTTTCTTTCTTCTTATTTAAATTTAATTCTACTTTTTATCTTTTTTTTTCGGTTTAATTACTCAAAGTTTTCACAATAAAATATATTATTTGTATTCCTTTTCGATGATTCCGTGGCCTTCACCAGACATATAAGCCACTTTATTTTATAGTTTACACTTGTATAAACAACATTGTGACTAAAAATAAAATAAAAGGTTTTTTGCATAATGCTCACATTGTTTTGACATAGAGCAACACTCCGCAGTTCATTTTAGTTTCATGTTTTAATGTAATTGATACGCTCTGATTTTGAAATGTGAAAACCTGACCAACTTTAGTAATTCTAAAAACCATATGACTTTTGTATAAATTTAAAAAAACAAAAGTTACCTTATTGTTGAATTGTTAGTCACAAAAAATGCATTTTCAGAGTTCATTTCAAGAACTGCAAATTTGACAACAACGTTGCCAATGTTATATGTTACAAAAGTGCCCCGATCGTAAAAATAACAAATTTGCGATCCGTAGTACGGTGAAGTCACCATTGAATTATATGGGGGTTGTACAACATTTTCGATAATTGGTAATTTAGCAACTCTAAAATACCATCCAGAGAAAAATATATTGGTTAAATCGTCAGCAAGATGCTATTTTAGTGTAAAAAAGCAAACTTACGAAAATCTTAAAAACACTACTGCTTTTTTTGGTACTGTTATAAAATAAACATCAGAAAGTATAACAATGTTGGTCCACTTATTGGCTGTTCTCGAACTAAAAACAATACAATGCAATCAAAATGTTATTCTCAGTCAAACTCACTTGAACTCTAAAAACATTTTTTTTTGATCTCCAAATAAAATTTTCACATTTTCATTTATTGCCGTTGTAAAAACATTAACCAATAAATAAGCATTATCAAATTCTTTAAACATTGTTAAAGAACATTCACCATCTGGGGCAGACATGGCAGAAACGGTCATTTTATCACCTCCAACAATGTATGCAGTATGATTAAAAACACAGTGCTTTTTATTTGCTAAAACATTTATTAATGTTTTTATGAAACATTTAACTCACTTGATAACGCAAATGCAGTAAAACAACTAAGTAATCTATCCTTTGGATAAAGTATTGCATTCGAATACATATATACGGTTTCCGCGGAACTTTCGCATTCAAAAAATTCGTTTGTGACAATACTAAAAGAGTTTCAAAATTTTCGCTTGTTTTGACGTAAAAAACACATGAAATCAAAAGACAAACATACCAATTTTTGAAAACGATCTGCTTGCTGAGTGTTTCATCTTCAAAAAATCTTTTATTACATTCTTCTTTATTGATACCCGATACAGTAACAGTAACATTTTTTGACTTCTAAAAGCATTACATTAAAAAATTTGAAAATTATAGATAGGGTTTCGCAAAATATTTTTGCCCAAAACAATTTTAAATGTAAGAAAAACATCTGTCAGATAAAATCTTTTATTTTCAGGTGTTTGCAAAAGTTTTTGCGTTTTTTTAATGGGGGGGGGGGACACTTTACCAAATGGAAAAAACCGCTAAAAACTTTTGCATACTCCTAATATAAAAAAAATACTGTATCGTCTTCCGGGCTATTCAATAAACAACTTACCAAATCTTCTTCAATTTCAATTACGGCTAATGTCACAACAGTCTGATCAATAACATATATTGAATCATTTAATGTTAAGATTACATGAACATCCACCTGCGGTACTGTAACATATTTTGGTTAATAAAATAAAGTCAAAAAAATCAACGAACGCTCAAATGTTGACACTGAAAATGAGGTGTATTTTCGTCCACTTGATACAACATTTAACATCATTTCATTTTCGTTTTCAGAAGGAAGATAAACTTCAATTTGTGAATCAAGACTAGAAAAAGGACATTAATGGATACGCAAGTTTTTTATATATTCATTAAAACTTAAAAAACAAGAACATAGCTATTTTTAAGATTTTCATCGAAAATTGGAATATGCAGTCTGTGAGTGCTCATTGATTAAAACAATTTTGATATCTTATTTTAAACTAAAATGCCAAAAAAATTTAAAAAAATATCGCATTTGAAAATTATCAAAAGAACACCGATTCATATAGCAAAATCAAAAGTTCCCAGGCCAAGACTTTTAGTTTTTAAATAATTGAACTCCAAAATTACGTAGTCTCTTGGCACCCTTGATTTTTACTTTTTCCAGAATTAGTTAAAGTATTATTTTTCTTATGATGAAGATTATGTAATACGAGGTAGTAAAAAAATTTTTTCAAAAATTACAATAACATTGCAAAATAAACAAACCTGAAAGCTCGGGTATCAAAGACGGCGGAGGAGTTTGATAAAACTTTAATTAGGTCTTGATCCATGTAATTTGTTGCATTAATCCGCAAATAAGAAAAGTTTCCTGGACAAGGCTCAATCTGAAATTACTTAGGTTTTAGAAGGAGTTTCGAAAAACTGAGAATTTCGATATTAAAGTTTTTACGAATTTTCAAAAAACAAACAATATAAGAACAATTTAAATTTATGCAGACGTAATCAGTATTCATCATAGCAGTATGAAAATGACCATCGCAAGCTAATAATTGTTCAGAACAACGGCAGGCTAAAAACGGAGTTAAATTTTTCAAAAACATCAAAAAAAACGAATTTACCATTTTCTACAAAACTAATGTTAAATCCGGAAGCTTCGAAGTTTCCATCCGTATTGAATTCGAAGAAATACATTTTTTCTGATCCATTTTTGTGGGGTTTCAGAAGAACTTCATCTCGATAATTTAAATTAAAATAATTTTCATAATCATGATAAGTAAAAGTATCAACAAATTTTTCCACACTTAATTGTTCCACTTTTGCCAGAATTGTATTTTCAGCATTCACAGAAATATTGTAATGGCAGAAAATAGAATTTTTGTAGCCATGAGTTAAATTTTTATTTGAAGTCCAAGTCCATAATTTTTCATTTTTTGTAAGAACACAATTTCCATCGATTTTTTTAACATTTTGCTTAACAACCCCGACATATGCTTCAAATATCATTTCAGTTTCATAAACAGTATCAGCTTTTAATAAATTAATTTGAATATGATCATCAGCATTGTAGAATGGATGATTAATTTTTACAGATCTATCACTAAAAAAATTTTAAAATTAGTTTTCGAAAAATAGTTTTTCTCGAAATTTGCATAAATTGAAAAAAACTTTTTAATTTATGCAAATTTTTAAAAATTGTTTAATAAATTCATACTTGACAATTAAATCCGTTCTGTTACGGATTTCAAAAATAATGCTGGGGTCGATTTTGTAATTTTTAATTACAACTTTAAATCCATATCCTTTTGGGGCGGCAAATTGCCATTTACATCCAGTTTTTCTGTTCGGTATAATTAAATCACCACCATCATGTGAATTATTATAATAATTTGCTGCAATTGCAATAATTTCAGTTTCATCATTAAACAAATAAGGTTCATCCCTGCTAATTGATTCAAATGGACACCAATTATCAATTTCTTCAAAAAATACATATCCTTGATAAGCATTATATTTTTCAATAATATAATGATATTGTTCCAAATAAAATGTTGAAACATATAAATAATAAATATCTTGAACATTTCGGAATGGGGTCCGAAACCAGCTCAGACCCCTAAACACCATAACACAACGGGTGCCCTAAAATAATGTCTTTATAGTCTAAAAAATCTATTTTTAAACCTTACATTTTCTGATGAATCCCTTGTATAAAAGGTGTTGTTATACAAGGAAAACAAGGATCCGTTATGGAGTTGGGGGTAACCAGGTGTTTGAAAAAAGGCGATTTCGCCATATCCTAATTCCACACTTCTATTGTTAAATACATCATATTTACAAACAACAACAGCAACAAAGATGGAGAAGAAGATTAAAAAATTGAAGTTCATCATGATTAATAATTAATTAACAACAAAAAGTAATAAAAGTAAGTATGAAAAATAAAAGTAAAGTTTTAAACTTGAAAAATAAGAAATTTTTTCTTTAAACAAAAGAAAATGTGTTAAACAAAATTATTGATGTGTTTTAAGAACTTAATCTGCTTAAGTGCTAATAACGCGTTTTAGGTTTTTTATTTTAGAAGAAAACTGCCAGCTTAAATGCAAAAAAAATTTTCAAAGAAGGGTGAAATAACTGATATCATGATTTTGACGAAAATCAAACAAGAGAAAAATTTTTGAGGAAAAAGAAAAAAGTGTTATTTCTTCTTTATGTAAAAATTAATTTTTTTATTTGGCAATGTTTTAACGATTTTTGTTAATGTAAAAATATCTGTTTCAAATATTTTTCAACAGAAGGCTTTATTCGTCAATTTATTTCCGTTTTTTTAACAGTGTTAATGGCTATCTTTTTTAAAACTCTTTATTTTTCTTCGGTTTTGGACATTCTCTTAATGCAGCTGCAAAACTAATATCAATCAACTCCAAAAATCATATGTTATTTAACATGTTAATCGTGAAAGCAAAGTGTAGCATTTGCTTGAGTCGATTTTTACGATAATCTCAATAAAATGGTTTTCGCCTTTTTTCGTAAACTTTATTGCAATAAATCAAACGTGTTAAAATTTCATTAATGGTGATTTCTGAATTTAATAAAATTTAGCCTTTTTACCACAGTTGTAAAAAAACTTTAATTTACTTTTGTTTTTGAAAGGAATTTTATTACCATTGTAAACCAGGAAATTAAGTCTTTGCTTTCATTTTACACCTGTTTGTTTCAAACATTCTGTAGCCAAATTAAATTATACTGAAAATTAATTTGATAACATTCTTGCGTTTTAAAATTCAAAGGTCAAACAACTTTTTTGGTATTTTTTAAATCTCAAAAATTGTATTAAAATAACATTTTTGTTATTATTTCAGTTGACTTTTATCAAATGTTTAAATATAAAATTCCACTCTATGAAAATAGGACAGCCTTGAAAGAAATGCTGGAAAATTTGCCACTTTTAGCTACAGTAACTGAAATAATATTAAATATTAGCGGAAAAGTTGTATTAGTTTATGTGATAATTCAATTTTATAAAATCAAAACATTTCATCTTAATTTAAGAATTTTGTTAATTGATACAATGGTATCGTATTTATTGAGAACGATTTCAAGGACTGGAATTTGTATTTTTGTTGCCTGGAATATCTCAGATTTGAATAATATTGGTAAAATTTCATTAACAATTTTTAGAAGTTTTTGGGATAGTTTTGCCCCCGAACGGTCAGGATTTTAATTCTCGATTTCGATTTTCGATCCTGGTCAAAATTTCGTTTTCATTTTCGATTCCTAACAACGAAATCGAAATTGGTTAAAAAAAATCAATTCCAAAAATTTTTTTTAATTTTTTTAAATGTCACTGGCAAATTTTTTTACATAAATTTCATTTTTTAGAAGAAACAAGCACATATCATCTTTTTGATTATTTTTGTAATATTGGACAATATGTTTGTGCAGCAAATATGTTGATAATATTTTTAGAACGATTATATGCAACAAAACAAGCAATAAACTATGAGCATCAATTTAACCCTTTTGTCATTGGAATATTAACTATATTAAAAGTATGTTTTAATACCTTAAAAGAGTGTTGATGGGACTCTGATTCCGGAGTGAGAGTCAAAAAGTTTCCTGATTTTACAAACACAGTACTCAACAAAATATTGTTTTTTAGTGGTTAGCTGTTGCAGCTTTTCTGTTTGCTATGACATTTTTTCAATTTACTTTAATTGTTCCTGTTATTACAAGTTCGATAATGGTAACAATTAGTGGAATTGTAAGTTTATTATTTTTATATATTCGCATTTGAAAAATAAGATATCGTTTGTGATCGTGCTGCTATAGCTTACAAGGGAATAACCAGATAGATTCTCTCCAAAATCCCTCAAAAGATAATTCATGTGGTTCACCGACTATTCAATAGCATATTTGCTAATTTAAAGCCCACCATATGACCAAATGCTATTTTCAGCTTTAAAGGTATTGTCCAAGGTAGAACAAATCTTTTTTATTCTTTTAGATGACGTATCTTAACACGAAAGCAATATCTCAGGCAGCAACAAAGAAAAAGAAAAGAGAGAGCACAAAAAAACACATGTCTCACTCGCGTGTCCATTGTTTTTCCTGAGCATATTGCTTTCGTGTTAAGATACGTCATCTAAAAGAATAAAAAAGATTTGTTCTACCTTGGACAATACCTTTAATGAATAGGACACGATATTGTTAGCTTGCAAAATTGATGTTGTCAGCTTGTGTTTGTTAATTATAAGTTTGTTAAACATTAATGAACACATTTACTTGGTTTTTGCAAAACTCAAAAATAACCAATTCTTTGACTAAAGTAGCAGACGATAAAGTGTCGATAAAGTGGTCAAAATTACATATGATCAAATGAAGGACTAAAAATTTGCATGAATGTGTTTGAATAGTTGGGAAATCACATTTAATATATTTTGAGTGATTCATATCTGGTGGTCCCATGGTGGATGTGTTTGTGATTAATTTATTATATGTTCACAAATACGTTGAGAAATAACAAACTAACTTTTCCAAATTGTTTTAATTCTTAATTTCAGGGAATTGCTTACCTGCTTCATTTAAACCAAAAACTTTTCAAAAAACGTGCAAATTCAATTAAAAATTTGACATTTCGATATCAAGTTTCTGAAAATGTTCGATCTTTTGAGATATTAGTTCCAATGTTAATTATGTTATTGCTTGGATGTTTAATGGTAGTATTTGTTTATTTAACAATGGCACAATTAAAAGTAAGTTGTTGTTGTTACACGGAATAAAATTTTGTGACATTTTTGTCACGGCTTTGGTTTTTTTCTTTACCTAATTAACTACAGTATGTAAATTTTATAGGATGTACATATAAAAGCACTTATTGGAGCAATCGATAATATTGTCATTGATTTTGGTGGTATTTTAATTCCATGTGTTTTAATTTTATGTCTTCGAGATTTTCGAAGAAAATTTTTTAACATTTTTAAAAATTCTAAATCAAAAATTATACCCTTTACTAAAAAGCAACCAAATGACGTGACAAACTTTTATTTTAAACAAATTACGTTAATGTGGAAATAACCTGTTTTGTCAATTGTGGAATTTATTATTGTTTTTTCAAATTTTCATTTTGGATGTTAAACGAAAAAACTCATTTTTTTATAAATGCCGAGTATTTCTTTAACCATAATTTGGAATACGTATTTACTCAAATTTCTTAACATTTTTGATGACATTATCTGAATTAAAAACATACCCGATTTATTTTAATAAAATATTCCAAAAAATTTTGCAATGTGTAAAACATATACATAAAATGGTCAAAACCAACAGCAAATGGTGAAGAAGAATGATTCAAAAAAAGGGAATGAACAAATTTTTTTGTGGAAGAAATCCTTTTGATTTTTTTGTTTGCTTTTTTATGGCACTGAAAAAATATACATTCTTTGATGTCGAAATAAGAAAGAAGTGTTTTTCTTTCGGGGGAAATGCTGTGGCGAAGGATTTTGTTTAAAGCAAAAACTCTATTGCACATTTATTTTACGACAGTTGGGACAGTGAATGTCGAAATTCAGTTTGTTGAATCATTACCTGAAAAGAAGCATTTGTCACAATATATCTTTCCATTGCCTTTTGTTTGAAACGGTTAAACAATTTCTGAACTTGACAATATGCAAATTATCACAAAATCACATTTTGACTTTACTGATTTCTTTTTCGTGATCTTAATATTGAAGGGTCAGATTTGACATCTGCAAAAAGAGACAAAATCATTGGACTGTTTACGACTCATTTTCGTGACTTTTCTAGCCAAAAAAAAGATTTTCGTTAGTTTTATCCGTAGAACAAAACCATAAGTAATATTGTGAAATTTGTGTTTGCTCTTTTTCAGCGGCAAGAATCTTTTTTTTGTCAAAAAATAAGTATTAAAAGTAATTGTTTGTAAATGAGGGTGCCTTTAAATCGGTTATCGAAGATGCAAAAACGAAACTCTGAAATACAGCAATGAAATATTTCATTTCAAACTGCACCGGAAAAGCAAATTCTTCAGAAGCTACTACAGTGTCTGAATCGTTTTAAATTTTTTTTAAAAATTTTTAAGTAAAAGAATTAAATTTTTAAATTCAAACATTTATCTTTGTTAAATCGTTAAAAAATAAAAAACAATAATATGTACGACGTAAACAATTTTATTTAATTAATATTGTCAATTATTTCAAAAAGATAAATTGAAATATAAAATTTGCATTTTTTTACTTTGTTTTTTATCAAATAATCAGAATAATGATATAAGTACAAATCCTTAAAAAAGTTAAAAATTTAGAAAATATTCAAAAACGCTAACTATTTTTTCCAAAAAAGAGAAAGAAAAATATCATTTTTGAGGGAAGTGCAACTAAAGAAAAAAAATTTAGTGGCAGTGCTTGGTTCCCCAGTTTTTTAACGAAAAATGAGATGGACAAACTTTTATTTGGTATATGTTAAAGGGACACTGGAACTTTCAGTACGAAAACTTTAGCCAGTTCAGTTGCAAAAAGCATGCAACAAAAATTTAAAGCTTTATAAATGTTGCGGATTAGTGTAACAGGTATAACTTGTAATAATGTATCTCAAAAACATATCCGCAACATTTGTGAAGCTCTAATTTTTTAGTGCATGTTTTAGGCAACTGAACTGGCTAAAGTTTTCATACTGAAAGTTTCAGTGTCCCTTTAAAAGAAAAAATTGCAGGTCTATGACACAAAAAAATAAAATTGTTGCGGACACAAAGTTTTTATTGATTGATAACGGGAAAGAGAAAAAATCAAGATTTTGTTCTACTCAAATAAAATATTTGTTAAAGACAAAATAGCTAACAACGATCCCGCATGACATGATAATCGAGTTTTGCAACGAAATATAGTTTAATGGTATCTAATAGGGTCAAAAACGAACATAAAATCTATTGTTTGTTTAATTTAATTCTGTCATGTTCTTTTTTAAGGTTCGAGTCCCATACAAGTCAATTTTTAAATATTGTAATTTTTTATTTTATATTTAATTGAACGTAGTTCCTTTGTTTCTGAAACAACACAAAACTTTTCGGAAAACAATAATTATCAACAATCAAATTCTTATGGGTTGGATTTAAATTGAAGTTACAGTCCAAGAAATATGACGAAGTTCTTTCAACATTTAACAATTTCCTAGTCATTCATATTTTTTTTTAAAATTAATTGACTTTTATTTTTTGTTGAAAAAGAGAGAATTGTGGAAACATTTGCGGCAATGTTTCTCTTTTAGAAATATTGCTGCAGCAAAGGAATACGTTTGATTTTGCATTTTGATTAATTTTCGATTAAAAAGGCTGCCTTTTTGAATTTTATATACATAAAGAAACATGTTTTTTAAAACGTTTCTAACGTTAAATTTCAGAACTGCAAATCAATTATTGCGAGATAAAACATAAAAAAATGGTGATGCTGAGTCAGGATAATTGCATAAAAAATATAGGATCCCCACAATATTCTCAATTTGTAAATACATAAAATCAAAACTTTCTTTGAGCTTTCAATAACATGCAGGTGATGAAGTCATAGCAATATTTGCATAAGTGATAATAATTATCAAGCTCAGCTTGATAATCAAAATTTTATGATTTAAGCGGGTTCAAAGACTTTTTTATTACTGATAAGGGAAATTATGTGACAAATAATAAAACAAAAACAAATTTATGTAAAAATAAAAATGCCCATTATTTATATTTAATAATGATGGGTTGTTTGAAGATTTCGTCTTTAACGTAAAAATAATCTTTCATTCTAGAATCAAATTCTTCTTCTTAAAAAAAGGTTTGTTTCTTGTTAAAAATTTATAAAATATTCAAAAAAAAAAGCAAAACGATTAAAAAATATATAAAATATAACAAAGAAAGAAAAAAATTTGATTTCTTTGTTTGGTTTTTTTAAATGAATTTCTTCTCTCAAAAAAAGACAAAGACAGAAAAGGGTCTTTTTTCCGGAGCTAATGCGGCGATTTTTTTTGTGCCAAGTGGTACTGCGTTGCCCCTAAATTTTTAATTAAAGAGGAGACTGAAAATCAATAAATCATCATTGCTTTTTTTTAAACGTGCAAAAAGTTGGATCGCCAGTGACATAAAAAAATGTTTATTATTTATTTACTTATTTCGTAACATTTGCATCTGACATAGATTTTTTTGAATGTTTAACACCACATTACTCAAAATGTGAATAAGCGAAAGTTTTAACACAAAAATTTTAAATTAATGTACTCTTGTGTCATGTTGAAGAGTGGAAATTGACATTTTTTTCCATTAAATTAAATATATAAGATTTAATTATAAAGTTTATGGTAAAAGTAATAAAACATTCAAAAAGGTCTGCTGTGCATCAAAACTTATCTAAAAATAAAAAAAACTTTAACTTTCTTTGAAAAAATAAAGACAACTTTTTTTACATTCCCGGCAAAGGCTATTTTAAAGGACAAAGGAAAAAATTTTATTTTTGCAATCGAAAAATTGCTTCTACACTTTTGTGCAGAGAAAAACGTATAAAAAGGAAAAGAAAAAATGAAGCAAAGATATTGCGAAAAAAATTTTGTTCGATCCAAAAAAATCAATCTCTAAAAAAGTCTTCACTTGTGAGTGCAATCGCTTTTTTTAATTTTTAAACCAATTTTTTAATTAAAAATTGACAAACCTAAGTCTAAAAATTTTATTTCAAAACTGGAACATTACATGTAAAACCGATCAGTATTTGGAAAACACCCGTTATTGAAAATATATGTTTTTTTATATATTTCTTTCACGGCTTTATTATTATTTCAAAAATCAAATCACTGGTTAGAACATTTAAAATCACTTTACGTCAGCGTTATAGCAAAAAAAATGCCTCTTTTTGGTTTTTAGTTTTGTTAAAAAAGTTGTTGCATTTTCCATTTATTATTAAAAATTCTGCTGTTGAATAATTATGGGCATAAGCTAAATTAATGTTTATGAGTATTTTCCGCTATTTGATAATATTACAAATTTAAATTTACAAGGGCTTTATTATTACGTTGATTTTTATCAAAAATAAAAAAACTTAATTTTAATTTTGCTTTAAAATATTCAAATTAATTCTGACCATTGTAAACTTCAAAAAATGGAAGATTTTTATTTACGTTTTTTTTTTTTAATTTCATCATTTTTCGGCCCAATACTTTCAACCAAAAACGGGCAGAAAAAAGCACCATTTTAGTGCAATAAAAAAAGTGATCAAACAATTTTTAATTCGCCCACAAAAACAAATTAATATCGGAATAAGGTTTTTTAATAAGTTTGTTGGATTTTTATAATAAACTTGTTTCATGTGGTACCACATGATGGGGATAATTCGCCCACAAAAACAAATTAATATCGGAATAAGGTTTTTTAATAAGTTTGTTGGATTTTTATAAAAAACTTGTTTCATGTGGTACCACATGATGGGGCTAATTCGCCCACAAAAACAAATTAATATCGGAATAAGGTTTTTTAATAAGTTTGTTGGATTTTTATAAAAAACTTGTTTCATGTGGTACCACATGATGGGGCTAATTCGCCCACAAAAACAAATTAATATCGGAATAAGGTTTTTTAATAAGTTTGTTGGATTTTTATAAAAAACTTGTTTCATGTGGTACCACATGATGGGGCTAATTCGCCCACAAAAACAAATTAATATCGGAATAAGGTTTTTTAATAAGTTTGTTGGATTTTTATAAAAAACTTGTTTCATGTGGTACCACATGATGGGGCTAATTCGCCCACAAAAACAAATTAATATCGGAATAAGGTTTTTTAATAAGTTTGTTGGATTTTTATAATAAACTTGTTTCATGTGGTACCACATGATGGGGCTAATTCGCCCACAAAAACAAATTAATATCGGAATAAGGTTTTTTAATAAGTTTGTTGGATTTTTATAATAAACTTGTTTCATGTGGTACCACATGATGGGGCTAATTCGCCCACAAAAACAAATTAATATCGGAATAAGGTTTTTTAATAAGTTTGTTGGATTTTTATAAAAAACTTGTTTCATGTGGTACCACATGATGGGGCTAATTCGCCCACAAAAACAAATTAATATCGGAATAAGGTTTTTTAATAAGTTTGTTGGATTTTTATAATAAACATGTTTCATGTGGTACCACATGATGGGGCTAATTCGCCCACAAAAACAAATTAATATCGGAATAAGGTTTTTTAATAAGTTTGTTGGATTTTTATAATAAACATGTTTCATGTGGTACCACATGATGGGGCTAATTCGCCCACAAAAACAAATTAATATCGGAATAAGGTTTTTTAATAAGTTTGTTGGATTTTTATAAAAAACTTGTTTCATGTGGTACCACATGATGGGGCTAATTCGCCCACAAAAACAAATTAATATCGGAATAAGGTTTTTTAATAAGTTTGTTGGATTTTTATAAAAAACTTGTTTCATGTGGTACCACATGATGGGGCTAATTCGCCCACAAAAACAAATTAATATCGGAATAAGGTTTTTTAATAAGTTTGTTGGATTTTTATAAAAAACTTGTTTCATGTGGTACCACATGATGGGGCTAATTCGCCCACAAAAACAAATTAATATCGGAATAAGGTTCTTTAATAAGTTTGTTGGATTTTTATAAAAAACTTGTTTCATGTGGTACCACATGATGGGGCTAATTCGCCCACAAAAACAAATTAATATCGGAATAAGGTTTTTTAATAAGTTTGTTGGATTTTTATAAAAAACTTGTTTCATGTGGTACCACATGATGGGGCTAATTCGCCCACAAAAACAAATTAATATCGGAATAAGGTTTTTTAATAAGTTTGTTGGATTTTTATAATAAACTTGTTTCGGCGATTTCTGAGAATCCCAGATCAGATAAACGAATTCTGTAAAAGCCAAACATTTTTAAATTCCGTGCTACAGTCAGAATAAGAGTTTCAGAAATTTAGCTTTACTGCCCTTTTCAAACGGCGACATGGCCCTTAGTTATCTGTATAGAGGGAACAGTATTTACACTGCTTAAATAAAAAATTGACCTTTAAAATGTTATTCATACACTACAGCACTACTGTCTTAGAAATCATTTGCTCTGATTTAGCACGGTAAATATTTAAGTATCATTAAAAAGAATGAATTCCACAAAAAACAATATTGAGCTTTGATTTTTTTATGACTTAAAAAAGGGTAGTAATGCAAATTGCACTTAAGCAATTTTTAGCATCATTATTAGTCTTTTTTTTCAATTATTGATATCTTATCAGCTAATGATCTTTCAATGACGCCAGACATTGATTTCATTTAACAAAAAAACACGTATATAAAGGAGAATCAAAATTGATCATTTTTATCACAATTATGTTTTTGATTTTTATTTTTACCCTATTTTTTCTAACTCAAGTTACAAATGCTCAAAACTGTTCATCTGATCAACAAAATTCCGTTAAAAGCTGTTATCTTCAATATCTTAAAACTTATGGATTTGATGTGATTCCGGTTTACAACAAATACGATGATGCTTTGGATAAATATCGTATTCGTGGATGGAATGGTGAACTTTATATTTGCAAAAACATAATGTGTATGACAAAAACAAATTTAATTAATAAATATTGCAATTGGATTGAAATGCAAAATTTGCATTTTTTAATAGATTATTTTACAAAATATCATAATAGTAATTCAAATCCTTAAAACAAGTGGAAAACTTATAAAATATTCAAAAAGCAAAGTTTTTTGCAAAACATATTTTTCCAAAAAAATGTGCAGTGGCAGCGCTTCTTTCCCCAATTTTTTAACGAAATTGAGACGCACCAACTTTATTTAGCATCATTTCACAGTAAAATTGGGAACACATATTTTGAAGATAAATATAATTTATTTATTTATTGTACGCCCGATCGCTTGCCGCTATACACAGATTAAACAACACACAATGAACAGAAATATAAAAACAATTAAAAAAAAAAATATTTTTAAACTTAAATACTCGACAATAAAAAAGTTTCAGTACTGAACCCTTTGATCCCCGATATGACCCTGATATTGGTAAATTTGTTTTTGTGGGCGAATTAGCCCCATCATGTGGTACCACATGAAACAAGTTTTTTATAAAAATCCAACAAACTTATTAAAAAACCTTATTCCGATATTAATTTGTTTTTGTGGGCGAATTAGCCCCATCATGTGGTACCACATGAAACAAGTTTTTTATAAAAATCCAACAAACTTATTAAAAAACCTTATTCCGATATTAATTTGTTTTTGTGGGCGAATTAGCCCCATCATGTGGTACCACATGAAACAAGTTTATTATAAAAATCCAACAAACTTATTAAAAAACCTTATTCCGATATTAATTTGTTTTTGTGGGCGAATTAGCCCCATCATGTGGTACCACATGAAACAAGTTTTTTATAAAAATCCAACAAACTTATTAAAAAACCTTATTCCGATATTAATTTGTTTTTGTGGGCGAATTAGCCCCATCATGTGGTACCACATGAAACAAGTTTTTTATAAAAATCCAACAAACTTATTAAAAAACCTTATTCCGATATTAATTTGTTTTTGTGGGCGAATTAGCCCCATCATGTGGTACCACATGAAACAAGTTTTTTATAAAAATCCAACAAACTTATTAAAAAACCTTATTCCGATATTAATTTGTTTTTGTGGGCGAATTAGCCCCATCATGTGGTACCACATGAAACAAGTTTTTTATAAAAATCCAACAAACTTATTAAAAAACCTTATTCCGATATTAATTTGTTTTTGTGGGCGAATTAGCCCCATCATGTGGTACCACATGAAACAAGTTTTTTATAAAAATCCAACAAACTTATTAAAAAACCTTATTCCGATATTAATTTGTTTTTGTGGGCGAATTAGCCCCATCATGTGGTACCACATGAAACAAGTTTTTTATAAAAATCCAACAAACTTATTAAAAAACCTTATTCCGATATTAATTTGTTTTTGTGGGCGAATTAGCCCCATCATGTGGTACCACATGAAACAAGTTTTTTATAAAAATCCAACAAACTTATTAAAAAACCTTATTCCGATATTAATTTGTTTTTGTGGGCGAATTAGCCCCATCATGTGGTACCACATGAAACAAGTTTATTATAAAAATCCAACAAACTTATTAAAAAACCTTATTCCGATATTAATTTGTTTTTGTGGGCGAATTAGCCCCATCATGTGGTACCACATGAAACAAGTTTTTTATAAAAATCCAACAAACTTATTAAAAAACCTTATTCCGATATTAATTTGTTTTTGTGGGCGAATTAGCCCCATCATGTGGTACCACATGAAACAAGTTTATTATAAAAATCCAACAAACTTATTAAAAAACCTTATTCCGATATTAATTTGTTTTTGTGGGCGAATTAGCCCCATCATGTGGTACCACATGAAACAAGTTTTTTATAAAAATCCAACAAACTTATTAAAAAACCTTATTCCGATATTAATTTGTTTTTGTGGGCGAATTAGCCCCATCATGTGGTACCACATGAAACAAGTTTATTATAAAAATCCAACAAACTTATTAAAAAACCTTATTCCGATATTAATTTGTTTTTGTGGGCGAATTAGCCCCATCATGTGGTACCACATGAAACAAGTTTATTATAAAAATCCAACAAACTTATTAAAAAACCTTATTCCGATATTAATTTGTTTTTGTGGGCGAATTAGCCCCATCATGTGGTACCACATGAAACAAGTTTTTTATAAAAATCCAACAAACTTATTAAAAAACCTTATTCCGATATTAATTTGTTTTTGTGGGCGAATTAGCCCCATCATGTGGTACCACATGAAACAAGTTTATTATAAAAATCCAACAAACTTATTAAAAAACCTTATTCCGATATTAATTTGTTTTTGTGGGCGAATTAGCCCCATCATGTGGTACCACATGAAACAAGTTTTTTATAAAAATCCAACAAACTTATTAAAAAACCTTATTCCGATATTAATTTGTTTTTGTGGGCGAATTAGCCCCATCATGTGGTACCACATGAAACAAGTTTTTTATAAAAATCCAACAAACTTATTAAAAAACCTTATTCCGATATTAATTTGTTTTTGTGGGCGAATTAGCCCCATCATGTGGTACCACATGAAACAAGTTTTTTATAAAAATCCAACAAACTTATTAAAAAACCTTATTCCGATATTAATTTGTTTTTGTGGGCGAATTAGCCCCATCATGTGGTACCACATGAAACAAGTTTATTATAAAAATCCAACAAACTTATTAAAAAACCTTATTCCGATATTAATTTGTTTTTGTGGGCGAATTAGCCCCATCATGTGGTACCACATGAAACAAGTTTATTATAAAAATCCAACAAACTTATTAAAAAACCTTATTCCGATATTAATTTGTTTTTGTGGGCGAATTAGCCCCATCATGTGGTACCACATGAAACAAGTTTTTTATAAAAATCCAACAAACTTATTAAAAAACCTTATTCCGATATTAATTTGTTTTTGTGGGCGAATTAGCCCCATCATGTGGTACCACATGAAACAAGTTTATTATAAAAATCCAACAAACTTATTAAAAAACCTTATTCCGATATTAATTTGTTTTTGTGGGCGAATTAGCCCCATCATGTGGTACCACATGAAACAAGTTTTTTATAAAAATCCAACAAACTTATTAAAAAACCTTATTCCGATATTAATTTGTTTTTGTGGGCGAATTAGCCCCATCATGTGGTACCACATGAAACAAGTTTTTTATAAAAATCCAACAAACTTATTAAAAAACCTTATTCCGATATTAATTTGTTTTTGTGGGCGAATTAGCCCCATCATGTGGTACCACATGAAACAAGTTTATTATAAAAATCCAACAAACTTATTAAAAAACCTTATTCCGATATTAATTTGTTTTTGTGGGCGAATTAGCCCCATCATGTGGTACCACATGAAACAAGTTTTTTATAAAAATCCAACAAACTTATTAAAAAACCTTATTCCGATATTAATTTGTTTTTGTGGGCGAATTAGCCCCATCATGTGGTACCACATGAAACAAGTTTTTTATAAAAATCCAACAAACTTATTAAAAAACCTTATTCCGATATTAATTTGTTTTTGTGGGCGAATTAGCCCCATCATGTGGTACCACATGAAACAAGTTTTTTATAAAAATCCAACAAACTTATTAAAAAACCTTATTCCGATATTAATTTGTTTTTGTGGGCGAATTAGCCCCATCATGTGGTACCACATGAAACAAGTTTATTATAAAAATCCAACAAACTTATTAAAAAACCTTATTCCGATATTAATTTGTTTTTGTGGGCGAATTAGCCCCATCATGTGGTACCACATGAAACAAGTTTTTTATAAAAATCCAACAAACTTATTAAAAAACCTTATTCCGATATTAATTTGTTTTTGTGGGCGAATTAGCCCCATCATGTGGTACCACATGAAACAAGTTTATTATAAAAATCCAACAAACTTATTAAAAAACCTTATTCCGATATTAATTTGTTTTTGTGGGCGAATTAGCCCCATCATGTGGTACCACATGAAACAAGTTTTTTATAAAAATCCAACAAACTTATTAAAAAACCTTATTCCGATATTAATTTGTTTTTGTGGGCGAATTAGCCCCATCATGTGGTACCACATGAAACAAGTTTATTATAAAAATCCAACAAACTTATTAAAAAACCTTATTCCGATATTAATTTGTTTTTGTGGGCGAATTAGCCCCATCATGTGGTACCACATGAAACAAGTTTATTATAAAAATCCAACAAACTTATTAAAAAACCTTATTCCGATATTAATTTGTTTTTGTGGGCGAATTAGCCCCATCATGTGGTACCACATGAAACAAGTTTTTTATAAAAATCCAACAAACTTATTAAAAAACCTTATTCCGATATTAATTTGTTTTTGTGGGCGAATTAGCCCCATCATGTGGTACCACATGAAACAAGTTTATTATAAAAATCCAACAAACTTATTAAAAAACCTTATTCCGATATTAATTTGTTTTTGTGGGCGAATTAGCCCCATCATGTGGTACCACATGAAACAAGTTTATTATAAAAATCCAACAAACTTATTAAAAAACCTTATTCCGATATTAATTTGTTTTTGTGGGCGAATTAGCCCCATCATGTGGTACCACATGAAACAAGTTTTTTATAAAAATCCAACAAACTTATTAAAAAACCTTATTCCGATATTAATTTGTTTTTGTGGGCGAATTAGCCCCATCATGTGGTACCACATGAAACAAGTTTATTATAAAAATCCAACAAACTTATTAAAAAACCTTATTCCGATATTAATTTGTTTTTGTGGGCGAATTAGCCCCATCATGTGGTACCACATGAAACAAGTTTTTTATAAAAATCCAACAAACTTATTAAAAAACCTTATTCCGATATTAATTTGTTTTTGTGGGCGAATTAGCCCCATCATGTGGTACCACATGAAACAAGTTTATTATAAAAATCCAACAAACTTATTAAAAAACCTTATTCCGATATTAATTTGTTTTTGTGGGCGAATTAGCCCCATCATGTGGTACCACATGAAACAAGTTTTTTATAAAAATCCAACAAACTTATTAAAAAACCTTATTCCGATATTAATTTGTTTTTGTGGGCGAATTAGCCCCATCATGTGGTACCACATGAAACAAGTTTATTATAAAAATCCAACAAACTTATTAAAAAACCTTATTCCGATATTAATTTGTTTTTGTGGGCGAATTAGCCCCATCATGTGGTACCACATGAAACAAGTTTATTATAAAAATCCAACAAACTTATTAAAAAACCTTATTCCGATATTAATTTGTTTTTGTGGGCGAATTAGCCCCATCATGTGGTACCACATGAAACAAGTTTTTTATAAAAATCCAACAAACTTATTAAAAAACCTTATTCCGATATTAATTTGTTTTTGTGGGCGAATTAGCCCCATCATGTGGTACCACATGAAACAAGTTTATTATAAAAATCCAACAAACTTATTAAAAAACCTTATTCCGATATTAATTTGTTTTTGTGGGCGAATTAGCCCCATCATGTGGTACCACATGAAACAAGTTTATTATAAAAATCCAACAAACTTATTAAAAAACCTTATTCCGATATTAATTTGTTTTTGTGGGCGAATTAGCCCCATCATGTGGTACCACATGAAACAAGTTTTTTATAAAAATCCAACAAACTTATTAAAAAACCTTATTCCGATATTAATTTGTTTTTGTGGGCGAATTAGCCCCATCATGTGGTACCACATGAAACAAGTTTTTTATAAAAATCCAACAAACTTATTAAAAAACCTTATTCCGATATTAATTTGTTTTTGTGGGCGAATTAGCCCCATCATGTGGTACCACATGAAACAAGTTTATTATAAAAATCCAACAAACTTATTAAAAAACCTTATTCCGATATTAATTTGTTTTTGTGGGCGAATTAGCCCCATCATGTGGTACCACATGAAACAAGTTTATTATAAAAATCCAACAAACTTATTAAAAAACCTTATTCCGATATTAATTTGTTTTTGTGGGCGAATTAGCCCCATCATGTGGTACCACATGAAACAAGTTTATTATAAAAATCCAACAAACTTATTAAAAAACCTTATTCCGATATTAATTTGTTTTTGTGGGCGAATTAGCCCCATCATGTGGTACCACATGAAACAAGTTTTTTATAAAAATCCAACAAACTTATTAAAAAACCTTATTCCGATATTAATTTGTTTTTGTGGGCGAATTAGCCCCATCATGTGGTACCACATGAAACAAGTTTTTTATAAAAATCCAACAAACTTATTAAAAAACCTTATTCCGATATTAATTTGTTTTTGTGGGCGAATTAGCCCCATCATGTGGTACCACATGAAACAAGTTTTTTATAAAAATCCAACAAACTTATTAAAAAACCTTATTCCGATATTAATTTGTTTTTGTGGGCGAATTAGCCCCATCATGTGGTACCACATGAAACAAGTTTATTATAAAAATCCAACAAACTTATTAAAAAACCTTATTCCGATATTAATTTGTTTTTGTGGGCGAATTAGCCCCATCATGTGGTACCACATGAAACAAGTTTATTATAAAAATCCAACAAACTTATTAAAAAACCTTATTCCGATATTAATTTGTTTTTGTGGGCGAATTAGCCCCATCATGTGGTACCACATGAAACAAGTTTTTTATAAAAATCCAACAAACTTATTAAAAAACCTTATTCCGATATTAATTTGTTTTTGTGGGCGAATTAGCCCCATCATGTGGTACCACATGAAACAAGTTTATTATAAAAATCCAACAAACTTATTAAAAAACCTTATTCCGATATTAATTTGTTTTTGTGGGCGAATTAGCCCCATCATGTGGTACCACATGAAACAAGTTTATTATAAAAATCCAACAAACTTATTAAAAAACCTTATTCCGATATTAATTTGTTTTTGTGGGCGAATTAGCCCCATCATGTGGTACCACATGAAACAAGTTTTTTATAAAAATCCAACAAACTTATTAAAAAACCTTATTCCGATATTAATTTGTTTTTGTGGGCGAATTAGCCCCATCATGTGGTACCACATGAAACAAGTTTTTTATAAAAATCCAACAAACTTATTAAAAAACCTTATTCCGATATTAATTTGTTTTTGTGGGCGAATTAGCCCCATCATGTGGTACCACATGAAACAAGTTTTTTATAAAAATCCAACAAACTTATTAAAAAACCTTATTCCGATATTAATTTGTTTTTGTGGGCGAATTAGCCCCATCATGTGGTACCACATGAAACAAGTTTATTATAAAAATCCAACAAACTTATTAAAAAACCTTATTCCGATATTAATTTGTTTTTGTGGGCGAATTAGCCCCATCATGTGGTACCACATGAAACAAGTTTATTATAAAAATCCAACAAACTTATTAAAAAACCTTATTCCGATATTAATTTGTTTTTGTGGGCGAATTAGCCCCATCATGTGGTACCACATGAAACAAGTTTTTTATAAAAATCCAACAAACTTATTAAAAAACCTTATTCCGATATTAATTTGTTTTTGTGGGCGAATTAGCCCCATCATGTGGTACCACATGAAACAAGTTTATTATAAAAATCCAACAAACTTATTAAAAAACCTTATTCCGATATTAATTTGTTTTTGTGGGCGAATTAGCCCCATCATGTGGTACCACATGAAACAAGTTTATTATAAAAATCCAACAAACTTATTAAAAAACCTTATTCCGATATTAATTTGTTTTTGTGGGCGAATTAGCCCCATCATGTGGTACCACATGAAACAAGTTTTTTATAAAAATCCAACAAACTTATTAAAAAACCTTATTCCGATATTAATTTGTTTTTGTGGGCGAATTAGCCCCATCATGTGGTACCACATGAAACAAGTTTATTATAAAAATCCAACAAACTTATTAAAAAACCTTATTCCGATATTAATTTGTTTTTGTGGGCGAATTAGCCCCATCATGTGCAACAACATGAAACACGTTTTTTATATCCTAGTTAAAATAAAAAAAGTTTTAACATCAAGAAAGATTCTGTTTTAAACATAATGATCTTTTCACTATTTTATAAATAAATTTTTCATTGTACATTTTATAGCACAGTAGGGTTCCTTCATTGGTTAAAATTCAACAATGAATGTAAAAAGTACCAAAAAAATTTTTTTTTTTCGACGCTGCCGAGATGGAAATTTTTTTTGAGTGTAAAGTATCACCAAAAAGATATATTAGCGTTGTCGACATTTAAACGTCACATTTTTCGTTTTTAGTTTTGCGCGTTGAAAAATCATTCGCGAATGTTTTGCGATAAAAAATATATTTTGTCTAGAATACAAAAAAACGTTTTCTTTGGGAAAAGGCTGCAATGAAACAGGTTTTATGTAAAGTGGCAGAATCTAATCCCCCTTTTAGTTTAAAAAAGACGGAAAAAAATGATGTGTATTTGTTTTTTTTTTGTTTTTTGCTCAATAATGTGAAAATGATTTTTCTAATTTTTTTTCTTATTTTTTCGTTTGAATATTTTAAAGAATTTTAGAACACCAAAATTCAGGATTCAGAAGGCTAATCGGAAAAATTTTTTTTGCATAACTCTTTGAACCCTACTGATGCTAAAAAAATGCAATATATACATAATAATACTTCAAGGAATGTCCAGTTTTGAAATATTATTAATCCTAATGAGAAAAAACTCAAAAATTCAACATTTTGCATAATTATTGTGCAGTCTTTGATAAACTGTATTGTTGTTTGAAATTTTTGCTTCTGAAAGAATTTAAACATTTGAATTCTAAATGTGTAACAATTATAGAAAATTCAAACAAAAAAAAAGTTGGAAAACAATCTTGATTGAAAGAAAAAAATGTTTCTGACTAGGAAAATGAATCGAAGGGAAAAAAGTGTCAATAAAAATATTACTGCGGTGTAGACATAAAAACCACACTTTTTCGTGTTTCTTTTTGCACATAAAATTTCACAAAGCAATTGATGTATTGAACAGACGTATATTTTGTCTGGAATCAAATAAAAGATCACTTGAATTGAGATATTCGACAAAAATGTGTGCTTTTTTAAGTTACATAGTTTTATGTAAAATTATTAGATAATGTTTTAAATCAGGAAATATCGAAAGAAATATTTTCGTTTCTTTCTTTGAACGAAGAGAAAAAGTTTTTAAATGCAAATTCTTGTTTGTTTGTTCATTGATAATCATTACTCTGGTAATTTTTAACCGTGTAAAAATAATAAACTATTCAAAACTGCAACACTTTTAATTAAAAAGATCTCAAAAAACAAAAGCTTGAAAACGCTTTTTGCAATTTTTTGTATTTAGCTTTTTGGCGGCAGCATCAGTGAAATCTTTTCTCTCAATGAAAAAAAGAAAAGAAAAAGCACCACGCTTTATTTTATTTCTATTTGAATATTTTAATGAACTTTAGGACACCAAACAATTATTGTCGAGGCATGTTTTCAAAAATTTGTATCAAGCTAAATTTTTCAAAAAACCTCTAGCTGCAATTCAAATAAAATACCGTAATTAAAAATAATTTAAAAAAAGGAAAAACCATTAAATCATCAAATCAAGATGCAAAAACAAAACTTTGGTATTCAGGCTAAAGTTTACATTGCATTAAAACGGAAGGACAAGAAATATTAAAATGTTCTTGATGCCTTGAAACTCAAATAAGTATAATTTTAATTTCAAATTTTTATCTTTGTTTAATCATTAAAAACTATGGTATCAAAATGTGTATAACAAAAACAAATAAAAAAATTAAATAATGCGATCCTTGGTTTTGTTCTTTGGATTGAAATACAAATTTTGCATTTTTTAACAGATTTGTTTTATCAAATAAACATATAATATGATTTTAATCCAAATCAAATATAAAATTTAAAAATTTACAAAATATTCAAAGAAGCAATTTTTTCCAAAAAAGTAAAAGAGAAATGTCTTATTCAATGAAACTTCTCTTGAACAAAAAAGAATGGTGTGCATTGACACTTCTTGTCCCCCGGTTTTTTAACAAATTTTTATTTGATGTTAAATGAAAGTTTGTCAGTCATCAAAAATTTGTTGGCGTGTGACAAAAAAGTTGTTGCAGGCAGAAAGTTTTCATTGATAAAAAAGGGATTGAATAGAAAAAATAAGCTGTTGCTGATGCCATGAAACTTAAATCTAAGATTTAATAAAGACAAAATCGCAAAGTGTTTAAAGTTTAGATTTAATTTGATACGTGCACTTGCAATATGCGCCTTTACGATTTTCTTTAAAAACAAATAATCGGCGGCATTGGGCACATTTGTTACTTATGCAATCAGAATCAAAAAAATTCTTGCATCTGGTTTTTTAAATTTTTTCAGGCCCGGCAGGCCCGCGGCCATCTTTAAAAAAACCTTCCAATATAAATGAATAAAATGTGAAATTTCGACAATAAAAATAAGAATTGTTCTTTAAAGCTTTTTTTTAGACAAAATTTTGTTATTAAATATGACGTGGCAAAGGTGTAGAAAACTGCTTGTTCTTCCGATTATTTTTTTTAATATTTCATTTATAATGTTTTCATTACAGATTATTACTAAAAATATGCAACATTCTTGAAATTAAAATGTATATCGTAATTTTAGGATATAAGCATTTTATCAAGAAAAGCATTCATTAAAAATTTTTAAGACAGTTTTATTTCAAACAGTTGCGAAAAATATAAGAAAAGTCACATACTAGAAAAAGGTTAAAAAGAAACACTTAAATATCCATAGCATTTAATAAAATATCACTTTTTATTTTTTCGGAATTGTTGCGGTAACCGTAATGAACTAACAAACCCTTGTTAATTTCTCTATCAAATCATTGACGTAATGCAAAAGAATTTTACATTTGTCATTTTTAAAAGGTTCTTTCCATCATGGTCCAATTAACACATTCGTTTCTGTCATTTATCACAGTAATACTAAAAAAACCTATCAAACTTTTACATTTTAAACTTTCTAAAATGTTTAAAACAAATGAATGATTAAAAACAACTTTAATATTGTCCTGTCTTAATTTGCAAAGAATTACAACTTATAATTTTCTCTTGGGCTTCGATTTCCTTAACGTTGCAAAAAGTTTAGCGTTTTCTTAAATATACTTTTTTCTGTGAAATCAATTCTATCAAAGAGAAAAACGTCTTTATTTCTATTTCTGCGAAGAACAGCTGCAATCAAACAATTTTTGTGTAAAGTGGTGATTCCATCTCTTTTAGAAAAACCGGACAAACAATTTTTTTTTGGATTTTTTGTTTTTGAAAAAAATAATTAAATTAAAAATGATTTTTCTTATTGCTGTTTGTTTGTTTGAATATTTTAAAGAAGCAAAAGTTGCTTGTAAAAACTATTTTTCCAGAAATTTCAAAAAGCTTGAATTTCAAATTATGCAAAAATTAAAAAAAATGCAGTCATTAATAATAACTGTTTGTAAAGGGAAATGCAGTTAAATTATTAATTCGAGATTAGTGTTCATTCCCCCCCCCGTTCCCCGCGGGGAACGGGGATGTCCTCGCTCCCCGTCCCCGTAAGATTTTCATCCCCGTTTTTATCCCCGTCCCGCGACAGTTCATCCCTGTGAAATTAAAAAATATTTGTTTTTGACTATTTAAAGGGTCGGATCAGTTCTGTTATGTAATAAAAACGACACTTCCACTCATTAATTATGGATTCTGGGAATTCTAAAATTTTCACATCAAAATTCCTTATCCCCGTCTCCGTCCCCGTTAAAATTAGCTAAAAATAAAATCCGTCAAAGTTTTTTAAAAAAGTCGATATCATTTCTCCCAAAACACTGTTTATCAGGAATCTTTTCTGTAAATGTATCCCAAAAACTTTTTGCAATAAACATGTTTTCGAAATTCTTATTTTTAAACGTTTTTTGTGTAAAAATCATTTTTGGTTTTTCGGTCTCCGGAACAAAAAATTCATATAATAAAGTTGCAGTCAGTATTTCTAACTATGAACAATTGTAAGTCTTATAGAAATTTTTTGTGTCTTTAGTTGTGTTCATAAAGCTTGAAAAAGTTAAAAAGAAAATTAAATCTGAAACGATTAAAAGGAAAGAAAAAAAAGAGAAAATACAAGAGCTTCTTCTTTCTTTTCTGTCAATAAAATAATCTCATATAATCATTTTTAAAAATCAAGAAGCTTCTCGGACTGACACAATGACTCCTTCATACATTGAATAAAAAACAGTTTTTATTTATCTTTTTTGCTACATTGATTTATTGTTGGGTAAGACAGTATCTTGAATATGGACGGGGACATAACGAAACTTAAATAGTAATTGCAAAATAATAAAGTATGATTTACTCTGTCAGGTAAATCATACAAACAAATTATTTTTTAAAATTAGTGAAGATAATTATAAATATCCTTTTTTTATTATCGCTTTTTGGTCTTGTGAAATCACTTTATGTAATTTTAATAATTCAATGCTTCTTTTTTGTATTTTCTTAAGGCTTAAAGACCCTGAATAGGTTTTTAACATGTTATTTACAAAATATTCAAAAACAAAGCATTTGTTAGATGATGGTAAGATAAATACAAACGCTAAATTTGCGGCCTTCAAAAATTTTATGCTGCCGAGTGTCAAAAAGTCAAAAAATTATTACACAAAAAATTTGTCTGCCGCGTCAAAGAAAGAAAACTATCGACTGCCCTAATGCATTTGAAATTTTTTTTGGCGAACACGAAAAAAGAGAAAGAATTACTTTGTTTAAATATTTTAAAACTGGTTAAAACAGTATTGTATGCACTGAAAAAAAATCCTAGGTTAAATATAAGAATTTTAACATCCATTAATATTATGATCTTTACAATATTTTATAAAAAAAATTTTTTTTTATTATACATTTAATGACACGGCAAAATTTAATATTCCTTTGCTAAAGATGTTAATTTTTAATTTCAAACAATTTTCTTTCTAAAACCAATAAAAATTAAAAAACTATAATATGCACGACCAAAACAATTTTATTTTATTAATATTGCAATGGCAAAAAAAAACAGAGAAAAACGTCTTTGTTTTTGTTTCTGGAGCAATGTCCATCTGAAGGAGATTTAGGGAATTTTCATTGGGAAATAACGAGATAGTGGTGAATTTGGATTTTAGCATTTCACAATCTTTCCCCGCAACTGACAAACTTTCTTCTTTTTTCAGCAAACACATTTTTAATGTAACAAATTTCGAGCACTTCGCTGGGAGTTAACACCCCGCTTCTTTTCTTCAAAGTTATTTTTGTTAAATGATGATGTGATGGTTTAAAAAAATGCTCATTTTTCTGTTGAGGTATTGTTAAAATATTTTATACAACGATGTAAATGCGAAATATTACTATAAATATGCACTATTTTTTCTTTAACTTTTCTAAAATTTCATAAATGTAAATTATAATAAAATAAATAAACACTGAAGTACAGTGGTAACTATTTTGTTAAATGATATTGTCACAATAAAAAGAAAATTTAAATAGTCATTCGAAGTTTTCAAAAATAAAATTGTTGCATTTGTATATAAAGATACTAAAAATTTTTAACTTTTTAAAACGATCAAAAACAGAAATAAACAAATTAAACAAAGACAAATGAATTTTATCCGATATTGTTTATAAATATTGTTTTCAGAAGTTCACGAAGGCAAATAATAATTTGCATTTTTAACAATATTTTTATTAAATAATCAAATATTTTGATAGTAGTCGAAATCTATAATAATATTTAAAAACTTATAAAAGATTCAAAAAATCAGCAAAACGTTTGGCAAAATCTTTTTTTTCCTAAAAAGAGAAAGAAAAATGTCTTTTTCGAGGAAATGGCTATGAACAAAAAAAGTGGTGTGCAGTGGCACTGCCTAGTCCTTATTTTTTAACGAAAAATGAGACGGACAAACTTTTATTTGGTATAAGCCACCATAAATTTGCTTGCCTGTGTCCGAAAATTTGTTTTGAAGGCAGAAAGTTTTCATTGATTAAGAATGGGGAAAAGAAAAATGAAGCTGCAGTGAAACGAATCGAATTTTTTTCGCCCCAAACTCCGCCCCATTCCCCAGCACCTTTCAAACGTCGCCCCACCACCGCCCCGCGCCCCGACTTTTAGAAAATATCGCTCCATCCACCGCCCCGGAGCCAATTTTTCGCCCCAAATCTCCAAAAATTCATTAAATTTTCAGAATTTTTTCTCAAATAAAATTTTCTAAAGTTTTTTTTCCGTTTTTTAACGACAATTTATGTGATAAAATGTTAAAAAAAACCTTTTAAATATTAAAACAGTCAAGTTTACTAAAAAGTAAAAATGTTTTAATATTCGCTCACTGATACCTTATAAAAAGTCACTCTACCACCGCCCCGCGCCCCAGCAGTTTTGAGAAAATTGCCCCATCCACCGCCCCGACCCAGCATTGGGGCGCCCCGGGGCGAGGTTGGGGCGGGGCGAGTCAAAACACTGTCAAGCTGTTGTTCCTATAAAATGAAAGTTAAATAACATATTCTATAATAACAAAGCAGCACGAATAACACGAAAGAAAATACAGAGAAAAACGTCTTTATTGATTTCTTTGTGGAACAGCTGCAATCAAACAATTTTCTGCAATCAAATAATTTTTGTGTAAAGCAGTAATCCCATCTGTTTTTGAAAAGACGGACCAACTATTTTTTTCGTATTGGTTTCTAGAAAAAAATTAAAGAGTAAAAAAGAATTTTTCTTATTGTTTTTTGTTGAATATTTTAAAGAATTTTGGGACACCAAAAAACGCTTGTTAAAATTATTTTTTCAGAAATTTCGAAAGACTTGAATTTTAAACAATTTTATGCATAAATTATAACAGAATGCATCCATTTTAAGTAATTGTTTGTAAACGGAAATGGACTAAAATTAAAAATTTCAAGATGTAAAAACGTAACTTTTGAATGCTTTTAAAAGTGACAAATTTCGACACAAACAAAGATAAATGTGTGGATTTAAAAATGTTGTTCTTCTCCCCATTATATTTCTTGTTGGAATATTTAAGCATTATCTAAGTTATTGATATAAAAAATCCATATTAGACACAATAGCAATAATCTGTTTATATTTTTGGAATATCAGTAACAAACAATTTTTTTGACCCAATAAAAGGGGGAAATGTTTTTATTTTACAGCTAAAGTGATAGAAAACTTTTTAGGAACTATTATCGCTAAAAAGTATCATGAAAATTTGTGCTTTTTCAATATTTTTCATTAAAATTGTTCCATTAATGCAAGATGGAAAAACAAAACTTGGGTTTGCTGTAGCTTAAAAGTTAAGTTAAAATTTGTTAATGTAAAGTGTAGAAAAAGTTTATTAATGGTTGAAACAAATTAAATATTCAAAAACCAGCAATTTTTTTTATTTAACAAAATAAATGGACAAACTTTTTTTTTCTTTTTAAGCATTTTTACTGCAAATAAAAAATAATCATATCTGTCAAAAACGGGAGAGAGAAAAACGTCCTTTTAGGAAATGCGAATGAAATGAATAGCAATTTCAATCTTTAAAAAAATAGAAACGTCAAAAAACAAAATTATTTTTCTTATTTCGGTTACAACGTTTTTTTTGAAATTTTTTGACCATTTTTTTAATGCGAAATATCCGAAAATGTTATTTTCTTGCTTTCTTTGATCGATGAGAAAAAAAATTAAAACGTAACTTTTAGTTTTTTTTATTATTGAAAACTGATGTTTTTAAAATATATTAGAACAAGATAATCATTACTCTTGCAACTGACGTTCTTTTCAATATTTTAGAATGTTTTTAAAATTATATGAAATTAAACAAAATTGTTTTTCAAATTTTTTTTTAACTAAGAGTTTTTAGTCCGAAAAGCTTTTCAATATTTCATTATTAATTAATTTCCATCCGTGAGAGTAAATACATTATAATAAAAAGATATCGCCTAACAAACATTGACTTTTAAAATAAAATAA
The DNA here is from genome assembly GCA_024447195.1 of Panagrolaimus sp. LJ2414. Lineage (NCBI taxonomy): Eukaryota > Metazoa > Nematoda > Chromadorea > Rhabditida > Panagrolaimidae > Panagrolaimus > Panagrolaimus sp. LJ2414. The sequence goes on along the minus strand of JAMRXY010000093.1, from coordinate 40,280 downwards.
TTGAAAACGCATTCTTTCATCAAAAATAAAATAAAAATATTGTGATGTTACTGAATGGGAAACATTTTTCGTTGTTTCATTATTGGAATTTTTACAGATTTTTTCTGTGATGGTAGTCCAAATCCATATTAAAATTAATAAATTTATAAAATATTCAAAAAAGCAGCAAAAATTTTAGACAAAGTCATTTTTCGAGGGAACTACTTGGAAACAAAAAAACCTAGGTGTGACGGGGCACTGCTTATCCCCCTAGATTTTTTAACGAAAAATGGAACAGGCAAACTTTTAAATGATATACATCAATAAAAATGTACTGACCTGTAACAAAAAAATGTTGAAGGCAAAACGTTTTCATTGATTAAAAATAGGAAAACGGAAAATCAAGCTGTTGTTCCTACACCATGAAACTTAAATAAAAGATTTTATAATAACAAAGCAGCACGAATAACATCCTCTTAGTCAAAGAAAGCACAGAGAAAAACGTCTCTGTTTCTATTTCATCGAGGACCAGCTGCAATCCAACAATTTTTGTGTAAAGTGGTGATTCCATCTGTTTTAGAAAAGACGGACAAACAATTTTTTACTTATAAGATTTTTTAGTTTTTCGAAAAGATTAAAAAAGTAGAAATGAATTTTATTATTGCTTTGTGTTTGAATATTTTAAAGAATTTCGTAACACTGGTTATTACAATAATTTTCTCAGAAATTTCTAAAAACTTAAAAAAAAATTGAACTCAAAATTATGAAGTAATGAATCCATTTTAAATAATTGTTTGTAAAGGGAAATGCACTTAAATTATTAATTTAAAATGCAAAAATTTACTTCAATAAGAAAAGCTATTAAAATTGATCAAAATAACAGAAAATTATTTATTTCAGGATGCATTTTCTGCAAAAGTCGATTGCTCCAGAAGCTGCCAAAAATTCTGAATCTTTTCTAATAATCATTTGAACATTTTAATGTTATCCTAAAAGCAAAAGAAAATAGTTCTTTTATTCTGTTAAAGAAATTTATTTTTGAATTCCTGAATGTTCTTTGTATAAATTTTAAAAAAAATACAGCATCACTGAATGTGAGAAAAAATCAATTTTTTTAACAAATGGTTCATATTTTATTGCTTTTTCTTGCAGTAAAAACTTTGTATTTTTTGACAGATTTTTTTCATCAAATCATCAAATACTTCGAGGGTAGATCAAACCCATTATAAAATTTAAACACTCATAAAATATTCACAAAAGCAGAAAAATTTTAGAAAAAATCTTTTTTGCCTAAAAAATGAATGAGAAATGCCAGTTTCGAGGAAACTACTCGCAGACAAAAATAAAACATTGGTAGGCAATGGCAATATTCATCCTCCCCCAAAATTTCTTAACGTAAAATGAGATGGACAAACTTTTATGTTGCATAAAAATTTGTCCGTAAAAATTTGCTAGTCTGTTTTTTCTGTAAAGCTTTTGATATAAAGAAAAATCATGTGGTATGGTATTTTTAAGACGGGTTTAGACAGTTAATTATGGAGGATAATTTGTTACAAGTATTTATTATTAAATATCGCTTTAATAACGCGTTAACGTTAACGTTATTAGAAGAACAGGATTCATATACCACATAAAGCAATAAGGATGTTAAAAAAACACGTACCACGAAGTAAAATTTTCTCTCTGTCTGCTTAAAATGATCTTAAAAAGCTTTGTTCATCAAAAAAATGTGGTTCCTTTTTACTGCAAAAAACATATACTAAATTAACAAAAGTGGTTTTTAATTAGAAAGCACCAATTAAAAGTTTAAAGATGATCATTGCTCTTTCAAATTAAACGTTTGTGGGTACTCATGTGTACTTCCTTACACAAAATTGCTAAAATAGGTATTTTTTTCTAATTAATTATAACCGCACTTGAGAAATTTCTTTCATTTTTTACTTCCTTTTTACAAATCATCAAAATCATTTATTTTTCTCGCAGGCATGTCTGCATTGAATAATTAATTTGTTAAAATGTCATGTCTGAGATTTCTAATTAAAAACTTTCACTATGATAATAAGGAAATATGATATTATTTGTTAAAGGACATTTTAGTTGTTGCATTTTAACTCAACCGAAATATTAAAAAGATTTTATTTCTATAAAAAATTGTATTATTGTTAACAATGTCCTTTTTTCTTAAACTAGTTTATATAAATGATATTGTAATTCCAATTGTTGCTATTTTATGTAATATTTTACTTTTATTGTTAATAAAAACTGTTAAAACAAAAACTTTAATTCATATTAATTATTCTTTGGTGCCGCATTGTATTTTAGATATTGTTGCTTCTATTGCCACTTTTGTGGTTGCTCCTGTAAGTTTCATCTTTACAAGATTAACAAGAAATACCCTTGTAATGAGGGTACCAGCATGTTTTTAAAACAAGACGTTTCCAATTAAACAGCCCCCAACTAAATTTATGCGAAACCCCAAATATTCGTGGTGAATGTGCATTCCTTATTCAAATTTTTAGAATTGAAGTTCAAAAACCATTGTTTCTCAAAAACTTGAGAAAGTTTAATTCAATAAATTTGCATAACTAAAGCACATTCATCGGTAATATTTCGGGACATAACTGTCATAGGGCTCTCATGGGAAATATGTCTCGTTTTAAAAGCCGCGGGTCATGTGGATAGTTGTCCTAGTTAAACCTATATTAAAAAATGATATATTTTAGCATGTTTTTCAAATTGAAGGAAATCTTTGCATAGTTTTTGGAGATTTATTTGGATCTTTATTCCCATTTGACAAACATATGATAGGATATATAACATCATTTTATTCTGCAATACTTGTTATCAGTATGATGTCGATTACAATTTCTTTCTATATTCGATACTTGGTTATTTGTAGGTATGATTGTTTTTTATAAATGTTTTTTTAACGATGTGACTGTATTATATCACACGATTTTAGGTATCAAAACATTTCAGTACAAACTATGATTTTTCCATATTGTTTACTTTTTGCTTTGTTCATTTTTTCATATTTATTATTTTTATGGTTTTATTTGATATCAAATGATTTTACCAAACTTACAGAAATATCACTTTTGAAAATTTTTTGGAAAGACGAGTATGGCAGAGACCCTATATTTGTTGCAAATAAAGTTGTAAGTCATATTCAAATTTTTCGTATTTAAAAGAATTAATAAAAATTAGTCATCTGTGCCGTTTTTCTGCATCTGTGGATTTATGCTTACAATCTTTGGTGTCGCATATGGATTAATATTTTTTTACAGTCATCGAATTTCAAAATATTTAAAAACTCATACAGAAATTTGTTATAATTCTTCCGCAAAATTATTACACAAACAAATTCAACGAACTCTTTTAATTCAGGTAAAACTTAGGTTGTCGCTAATAAACTTTCAATCACAAACAATAATTTCAGGCAATAGGACCATTTTCAATTGGAAGTATTCCGGTGCTTTTAATAATATTAAAAAGTTTATTGGTTATAAGAAGCAATGAATTTTCTTTAATTTTATCATTATTTTTTGCATGGGTATCAATTGCAAATCCAATTGCGGCTTTAATGAATATAAAACCGTACAAAGATCATCTTGGAAAAATTTTTAAATTTGCTTTAAAGCCTTTTAAAAGAAACGCAAAAACATCTAAAATTATATCTGTCAAAATATTAAATGATTCAAACAAACTTAATGGTGTTTGAGAACTACATATAAACTTTTGTAGATTGTCATAAGCTTTGATATTTCATTTGCCATGTATTAGAAAAAAACATGGGAAGGAAGCCACGGGTACTTTTTTATTGATATCTTTCTCTAAAACTTTGTTTCATGTATTGTTGCGGTTTTTAATAAAGAATTTTTTACAATGCACAAAAACTTTTATTATTCAATCAGGAAGTAAAGCAGTAGGCTAAAAAATTGGAAGGTCAAACATTTTCAATTAAAGACAAATTTTATTCCAAAGAAAATAATTAAAACTTGAAATCTTTAGAGCAGAAAACTATGTTACTACACCTGCACTTTAGTGTTGTGATGTGAAATTAATTTTTCAAAATTATAATTGTACACAAAAAATTCATTCTCATATGTGTTGTAGGCAAGAAGCACCAACTGACACAAAAAATGTGCACTAAACTACAACAATAATTTTTTAATGTTGTTAAAAGGTTGTTTACATAAACATCGTAAAATGTTGTGTTCTCCAGTAAAAAAAACCACGGACTATAACACCATTTATTATTTGAATAATTTGTTTAGAATAAAAAAAATGTCAACTTAAAGATTTACAATAACCTGAGCTAATTTATGCAGGCAAAACTCTGGAAAAAATCTGTGCATTTTTTCTTTGAAAAACAAGTTTAGTGGCAATTTCTTTAATATAATTTCGATACGGTTTAATAAATATCATTGCTGCAATCGGATTACACAAAGACGCCCATGGAGGAAAAATTGATAATACTAAAGCAATGTTGAGAGTTTTTATTACAAAAAAACTCAATATCATCGATACTGATAATGGGAAACTTCCAATTAGAGATGGGGCAATTGCCTAAAACGAAAAATGATAAAGGTCAAATTTCAACGAAAGTTTACTACCTGAATACAAAGTGTTCGTTGAACTTGTTTGTGAATTAGTTTTGTCCCAGAATTAACATTGTCAATATGATTCATTAAGGTTTTTGAAATTTGATTACTAAAGTAAAATATAAGGCCATAAGCTAAAGTGAATAAAATCAATAAAAATCCAGAGAACCAAAAGAATTGAATAGAGAGCTAAAAAATGTTTTATTGAAATTTTTTTCGCAAAATAAATTGTATTACATACAATCCGGTTAGCAACAAGTATGGGATATCTACCCTATCCTTCATACCAAAATCTTGTTAAAATAGAAGATTCAAAATAACCATCTTCTTGCATTGTTATTTTAAATGTCCAAAAACAAGAAAAAAAGAGAGACAAAAAAGCAATCAAAACTAAAAATAATGGAAGAATCATGGTTTTACTGGTAATTGTTTGATCCCTAAACGTTAAACATAAAACTATCATACTTAAAATTGTTAATGAATATTTCAATCTAAACTTTTTAAATGAAAGTGGGTGATACAGATGATAATTCTCTGTGTCAATGTTGCTAAGAATTGTTTGAATAAATAATATTGTTTTTCCAATTTTCTCAATTTTGTGCAATATTTTACTTTTATGGTTAATTAAAACTGTTAAAACAAAAACTTTAATTCATATTAATTATTCTTTGGTTCCAAATGGTATTTTAGATATAATTTTATCGATTGTGACATTTATTGTTTCTCCTGTATGTTTGAGAATTATAAAATATTTTGACTGTTATAACCGCTGTAATTTTTAGCTTGCTATTCATAATGAAGGATTTATTTATGTGTTGTTTGGAGATGTTTTTGGATTCATTGATTATCAAAAAGCGTCATATCTTGGATCTCTCTATTCAGCTTTACTTATTTTAAGTATGATATCGATTACTGTAGCATTCTATGTACGGTATTTGGTTATTTGCAGGTACGCATTGTAGCTCATAAAGTGTAACATTTTAACATAGTTTTATCAAATTATGTATATGCAAATTTAATTAAATTTTCATATTTGTTTATTTAAATTTAGAAATTATACATTGTCATTTCGAATGATGCTTCCTCCATACTTTTTACTTTTCATCGTCTTTTCAACTTATTATATTTCATTTTTTTGGGTTATGTCATTATCAATTAATTATCCCAAAAATCTTGACACGATTGCTTTAAAAGATTTTGGTAAAGAAGAATTTGGTCGATCCCTTCTTTTTATTGGATTCGAAACTGTATGTTACTATAAATATATAGTTAAATAATATATATGTATTTTTACAGTCATCACCTTCATTTCTTGCGATGTTTGGATTTATGTTCATACTCTTCTTTTTTGCATATACGTTAATCTTTTATTTTAGCAAACGTATTTCAAAAACTTTAAAAACTCAAATTGAGAATAAAAATAATCCTGGTACAAAATTAATTCATAAACAAATACAACGAACACTTTTTATACAGGTAATTAATTTTAATAAATATTTTTTTAACAACTACCGTATATTTCAAGGCATTTGGACCATCTTTAATTGGTAGTATTCCAATGTGCTTGCTAATGTAAAAAAGCTTTTTTAACATAAATCTAAGTTCAAAGGAAATGTCATTAGTGTTCTCTTTATTCTACCCATGGCTGCCAATTACAAGTCCAATTGCGGCATTCATCTTCATCAAGCCGTATCAAAATTATATTAAAAAGCTGCTTACCTCATCAAAACAGATTCTTCGAATTGGATCTACTCCAAAAAATGTCACTGTCGTTTCATAATTTTTATTAATTAATTAATAAATTTGCTAATATTTTGTTGATATAAATGGTAACTGAAATTAATAATTATGTCAGCAATAACAAAAAAACCTATTCAAACTAATGATGAAAAAGAGTTAAAAAAGCTTGTTCTGAAAATTTTTGTGAGACAGAAACATAAAAACAATTTTTCGAAATTCTTGAAACTACTGAAAATAGCTAAAAAATAAGTTAAGTAAACATTTTTGAAAGTTTTATTAGCGAAAAATGGAATTAAATTTAATTGCAAGTATATATAGCGGATACACTCACTTTAAAGGTGCAAATTTTATTATGATAAAAAATTACAGGGTGTCCCAAAAAAAATGGCGGTGGGCCTGTTATACAAAAACGAAAATGTTTAGATATCTAACTATATGTGGACTGGTATGACCCTTGGAGAAGTAATTTATTACAGTAATCTCACCTCTTCACAACTTTCGCTTCGGGACCCACAACGTTCACAAATTAAAAAATGACCGTTTTTCGTGTGTTTCGTAGATACAGTATCCTAATTTTTCCAGAGGGTATTTTTAAAATCTGTTACGTAGATTTTTTAGACAACGAATGGAACTCGTCCGTAGGCAATGTTTTAAGACTTTAACTCAACTCCCTGATTTTAGGCGAATTTTTTTCTGACCGCTTGCGCAAAATTTTTCATTTTTGGTCAACTTTGACGAATCGCCCTACTTTTTTCTGGAGGAGGTGGGGGCTAATATTTGTTGCCAACAAACTTCAGCCTGTTAGTGACTCATTTCATACCAAAATATTGAAATCTAGAAAATTGAATTATTGAGCTGCCGTAATTTTTGTATGTAAGTAAGTATACATAGCACATGACGAGTTTGAATTCAATGTTAAAGTATCCAAATTGGTCGTAAACGCTTAAAATGTATTTTACTGTATTTGTCTGGACTATATTTATTGATTTATAACAAACATCAGCATTTTTAAACTTTTATGTATAGATAGTTACTCGCTATTTATTAGTATATTCGTTTAAGCAGCCGTTTTTCGGCATTTTTAAGTATCGAAAAGAAGTCAATTTTCTAGATTTCAATATTTTGGCATGGAATGAGTCACTAATAGGCTGAAGTTTGTTGGCAACAAATATTAGCCCCCACCTCCTCCAGAAAAAAGTAGGGCGATTCGTCAAAGTTGACCAAAAATGAAAAATTTTGCGCAAGCGGTCAGAAAAAAATTCGCCTAAAATCAGGGAGTTGAGTTAAAGTCTTAAAACATTGCCTACGGACGAGTTCCATCCGTTGTCTAAAAAATCTACGTAACAGATTTTAAAAATACCCTCTGGAAAAATTAGGATACTGTATCTACGAAACACACGAAAAACGGTCATTTTTTAATTTGTGAACGTTGTGGGTCCCGAAGCGAAAGTTGTGAAGAGGTGAGATTACTGTAATAAATTACTTCTCCAAGGGTCATACCAATCCACATATAGTTAGATATCTAAACATTTTCGTTTTTGTATAACAGGCCCACCGCCATTTTTTTTGGGACACCCTGTAGTTCTAGGTCTTTAAACTGCAAAAGCTTTTGTAGAAAAATGATATTGACAAAAATGACAAGTTTAACGATTTTGTAATGAAAATAAGAATTTTAAAAACTGTGCTTTGAAGTGGCGACTGTTTGAAATACCGTAACTTCAAGAATTCATAACTCCAGATTCCGGGGTCACTAGTCGCTTATATTTCACACGTTTGTTTGTAACCCTAAACAAACAAAAAATACTATTCGAAAACGACATGGACATTATAAACAAACAAAAAAAACATTATTCCGACAATATCTGAGAGTTCCAATGTTAACGAAAAAAAGCAAGAATCGAAAACAACAAAAAAGACAAATCAGTGCATGTTTTTCATTTTCTGAGTTAAACTTCTGCTCTACTTCCTTTAATTAACAGGATGCTTATTTATACATTTATCATGCGAATTTTTGCAGTTGAAAATTAAAGCAGTAATCTTTTTCTACATTCTTGGTATTAAAAAAAGCATATTTAAAAAAGTTGTAAAATGGGTGCCAAAATTTAAATAAACACCTGTTTGAAACATGTAATTTGTCGTAAAATCATAAAAATAAAAAAAACCTAAAATTGGCACATTAACAATTTTTTCAAAAAATTGGCATAAAAATTATAACTCTAATAAATAAATTATTTACGATTGCACTTTTTTAGTTTTATTACTTTTTTTACAGGGTGTCCCAAAAAAAATGGCGGTGGGCCTGTTATACAAAAACGAAAATGTTTAGATATCTAACTATATGTGGATTGGTATGACCCTTGGAGAAGTAATTTATTACAGTAATCTCACCTCTTCACAACTTTCGCTTCGGGACCCACAACGTTCACAAATTAAAAAATGACCGTTTTTCGTGTGTTTCGTAGATACAGTATCCTAATTTTTCCAGAGGGTATTTTTAAAATCTGTTACGTAGATTTTTTAGACAACGGATGGAACTCGTCCGTAGGCAATGTTTTAAGACTTTAACTCAACTCCCTGATTTTAGGCGAATTTTTTTCTGACCGCTTGCGCAAAATTTTTCATTTTTGGTCAACTTTGACGAATCGCCCTACTTTTTTCTGGAGGAGGTGGGGGCTAATATTTGTTGCCAACAAACTTCAGCCTATTAGTGACTCATTCCATGCCAAAATATTGAAATCTAGAAAATTGACTTCTTTTCGATACTTAAAAATGCCGAAAAACGGCTGCTTAAACGAATATACTAATAAATAGCGAGTAACTATCTATACATAAAAGTTTAAAAATGCTGATGTTTGTTATAAATCAATAAATATAGTCCAGACAAATACAGTAAAATACATTTTAAGCGTTTACGACCAATTTGGATACTTTAACATTGAATTCAAACTCGTCATGTGCTATGTATACTTACTTACATACAAAAATTACGGCAGCTCAATAATTCAATTTTCTAGATTTCAATATTTTGGTATGAAATGAGTCACTAACAGGCTGAAGTTTGTTGGCAACAAATATTAGCCCCCACCTCCTCCAGAAAAAAGTAGGGCGATTCGTCAAAGTTGACCAAAAATGAAAAATTTTGCGCAAGCGGTCAGAAAAAAATTCGCCTAAAATCAGGGAGTTGAGTTAAAGTCTTAAAACATTGCCTACGGACGAGTTCCATTCGTTGTCTAAAAAATCTACGTAACAGATTTTAAAAATACCCTCTGGAAAAATTAGGATACTGTATCTACGAAACACACGAAAAACGGTCATTTTTTAATTTGTGAACGTTGTGGGTCCCGAAGCGAAAGTTGTGAAGAGGTGAGATTACTGTAATAAATTACTTCTCCAAGGGTCATACCAGTCCACATATAGTTAGATATCTAAACATTTTCGTTTTTGTATAACAGGCCCACCGCCATTTTTTTTGGGACACCCTGTATCAGAGAGACAAGGCAGATGGTACGAATTGATATAAGTTTCATAGCTAGCCATTTAGCTGTAGGTCTAAATGGCTTTTTAATTTGGTTAATTTGGAAAAAATCAACTAAACAATTAAGTGATTACCGAAAAATTTTATATCTTGGAGCTGTTTTTGACTTTGTATTTTCTATTGCTTTTATTTTGTCGATTCCTTCGATTGTTACAGCACAAGGATGGTATTTTATTGTTATAAATGGATGTACAACTTTTTTTGGAACTTTTTGGGAGTACATAACTGGGATTTTTTATATGTATATGTCGTATGCGAGTTTGACTATTGGCACTGTTCAATTCATTTTTCGATTTGTTCTTATTATTTTGTGAGTTTTTTCACGGCTTTGTAATTTATGTAAATTGTGAAGCTTAAAGGGGGAGTCTCAGTTAGTACAACTTTTTTTGGTCAGGATCTTACAAAAAAATTGATTATCTTGACAAGAATGCACAAAGTTGGTGAACGCTTGAAATTTCACTGGTCGATTTTTTGTGAAAAACGGCAAAGAAAGAATTTTTGAATGTCAACGCTTTGGCAAAATGCATAAAGTTTTTTCTCGAGGAAGCTTGAACGTTGACATAACTTTTTTTGAAATACTCATTTTAAAGATCTCAAAAAACATATATTTGTAGCCCTTGATCCCCTGATTAAAAATATATAAAGGTATAATAACTTTGTTCTTCTAGAAATAGCGGAAAATGACAATGAAAATTTGTTCTTTTTCCTCTAGTATTTTACTTTTTACATGGGAACAAATTTCTTTATTTTACCGTTAAATCTACAATACTTATTCTGAAATTCTGAGAAAACATATTTTTGCAGTATTTTTTGTGCTGATTCTGATTCTGAAAAAATAAAAGAAGGTTGTTTATCTAAATATCTGGGAAAATAACTTTTTAGATTAATGTTAAAACTTTGTTTTAAAAAAAGGTCCCAAACGGAAAACGACTTCTTTCAAAAATGCGGTTTTGTCGTTTTTTTAAAAAAATCGACCAGTGATTTACTTTTGTTGGACAAAATATTTTTTTAACCAACAGTTACTGCAAATGTCTTTTCGTGTTGAGATAATCAATTTTTTGTAAGACCCTGACCAAAAAAAGTTGTTTTAACTTTGCTTTCTTATCATCCGTGTTGTGTTTTTTTATTTTAATCGCCTCCGACTCCGCCTCCGGAGGCGCAAAGCGGCATTCTCATCTTCGTTCTTTTGCAAAACTCGCTTTCGGAGGCGAAGGCGCAACAAGTTGTTCACTGTTTACCTTTTCTCCCTATTAGGGTAAAAAACACGTTAAATCCCCTGTTCATGTTTTTGGAACTCAAGCTCAAAATGCCATGGTAATAGAAATGCCGGAATTTTGACTTTTATGGTCCCGACACGATTTGCGAGATTCGGAAATGCGGTTTTCGGGAATCAGCCACCTCGATTTAGTTTGTGCCAGAACATATTAGACCTGCTATAGCACAATAAATTTTAAAATGGCGTTTTTAAAAACTGCGACAAAAGTCAAAATTGCTTTACTTTGAGCTCAAACCATTTTGCTCTAGCCCTTTTAAACATATTTGAAATTATAGAAATTCGGTTCAGGGCGTATTTTAAGCGATTACTTATTTACATCATTTTTTTTAGCAACAAACTTCTCGATATAAAAATATTCATTTTGTTAGTATGTTTGGCACTTTTGATTCCAAGTTACATGCTTATAAAATGGTTTATATTTTTTGTTCCAATCCCAGAACAACATGATTCATTTGTTACAATCTTTTTTTCAATAAGTGGTCAAGAACAAGATCATTTCATTGTCGCATCATCTGTAAGTTATTAAATGAAAATGAAAAAAAATGGAATTTTTTCATATTCACATATCTTTAAAGTTTTAGACAGCTCCAAGAGAAACTGCAGCATTTGCATCAGTTTTGGGATAATGATTTTTTGTTCCATTGGAATTTACGCCAACATAATCACACATCTGGTATTGCAAATAAAGAAAAACAAAAAATTCAAACTCAAGTTACCATTGTTTTGACTTGTGAAGTAAGGATTATTCTTTTAAGCAAACACAATAATTCAAAAATTTGCATAATTACAGGCTCTTGTACCATTTTTCACGTTGACTCTTCCGATTGTTGTTCTATCAACCTTATACCAAATTTTGCCATGGTTTTCTCAAGTTTTTACTTATATTATTGCTTTTTCACCACTTTTTAATCCTCTTGTAAAAATGCTTATAATTTCACCTTATAGAAAAGCAATTTTTGGATTCATTAAAAAATGTACTGCGACAGTTTTTGTTATTAGTACTACTAGTTCATAATATGTATGTTTTACAGGTTTTAATAAATTTGTTATTTTAACAGTATTTTCAATTAAAAGATAAAAACAAGCAGTGCCCAGAATGACGTTTTTGAAGTACATCCGAAATATTTAAACACCAATTTCATGAAATTCTGAAATTTCACAAATCATTTAATACATTGTAAATTGATAACATAGATATCAATGAGTTCAACATGTTTACATCATTTTCACCGATATGATGCATACTTTAGTTTAAACAAAATTAGAAAAATAGATGGTGGACCAATAGAAAAAGAAGAAAAGATTTCATAACCAATTTAATTACAAAAAAATTTGAAAATTTTAAAAAAAGGTTTTATTTTGAAAATACTTTTTTAAAAACGTTGGGTACTTCTGCAGTTTTGCACCCCCTTCCAACTTCCTTCCTTGAACGGTAATCTTCCTTGTTGTTTTTCTTCAAAGTTTTTTACAAAAAGTAAAAACTTTGAAGAAAAACAACAACGAATACCACCGTTCAAGAAAAGAAAAAACATGTCGAAAGGAAAGAACTCGATTAACGACATTCACCAGCCTTTTATACTATTTTAAAGCATTAACATAATTTGCATTGATAAATTTGAATTTACAAATGAAGGAATGCAAAAAGTACAGTAGTGTAGCACCGATTTGCTGTTTTTTTCTGTAGTTTTGCATTACTTTATCATTTCGAGAACAATTCAAAAAAGATGCAAATTTGACAAAATCACCAAAAAGTAAAAATTGATGCAAATTTGACAAAATCAAGGAAGTAAAAAGCAAGGGGGTGCAAAACTGCAGAAGTGTCAAATGTTGTTTTCGACATGAATCAACAATTTGTACAATTATTTTTCCATAGAATCAAATTTCTTTGATTTCAAATGCAGAAAATGTGACAATGTTTTTTATGACATTAAATACAAAACATATTTTGATGGTGAGTTTTAAGAATTAAAAAAAATGGAAACTACTGGTGTTCAGTGTTATCGCGCTACCACTTTTTCCGCTCCCGCTCCGCTCCCGCTCCCGGAAAAAGTTGCGCTCCCGCTACCGCTCCTGCTCCCGCGCTTCCGGAACCGCTCCCGCTACCGGAGCGCTCCCGGGAGCGCTCCTGATTTTTACCGCTCCCGCTCCCGCTTCCAGCTTTTTTAAAGGATAAAATTTTTATAACAGTAACAATAAAATTGTTTCTTTTAAACAAACAAACAATAACAATTAATCAAACAGTAACAATAAAATTGTTTCTTTTAAACAAACAATAACAATTAATCAAAAAGTGAATTATTTAAATAAATCATTAATTTGTTATTAAGATATTCGTGTTTGGCACGATTCTTTAAGCCTCTTGTGGCAATTGCTGCACTTGAAAAAACTTGTTCACAAGGAGAAGATGAAGCAGGAATCGATAAATGTGTAAATGCTAGATCTTGAAGAAACTTCTGAAAAGAAGCCCTTTATTTTTTATTATAGGAATCTGATTTAAAAAACTTACTGTATCTGTTGGAATTTGTTTCCAAAAGTCAACACTGTTACGATCCAAGTATTGTCCATCAACCATTTCTTTCACAAAACTTGTAATTCTTGAATCTTGACCATTTTGCGGTTGCTGTCTTTGTTGTTGGATTCTGAATGCAATTTGATCTCGAAGAGATAAAGTTGATTGTGGTTCTTCAGGTTGAATAGCAGCATTATCATTTTCAGTAACAGATGGAAGACGCTGTTTAACAAAGTATGCAATTCTTGCAGATGGAATATCTTGTAAGCAAATTGCTTGTTGAGGATCAAAGAGGGCACATAAAACAAAATGTGGATCGAAATCATCATGTTCAATATTAATAAATTTCCCAAAACGTTTTAAAAGTTCATCATTCATTGAATTCTTTAAAGTTTTTAGCACACCAGTTGCAGCTACATTTGAAGTAATAGCGATTAAATCTTTGATTTCTCCATAAACTGCAGAAGATGTAATACTATGACTTTGAAATTTCATGATCGCATATTGAAATTTTTCCAAGAGAAACGCAAAATCTGTTAAAAGAGCAATATTAGCAGAAGTAAAAGAAATTAGCTTTTTTGCAGGTGGAACTTCATTCAAAATCTGAGCGACTTCTTTCCAATATTTGACAAATCTGATGAGCATAATGAAATGACTGTTCCACCTGGTCTTTGCTGGCAGAATCAAAACGGATTTAGTTAATTCATAAAACCGTGCTTTTGCTTTCGGACTTTTTCGGATAAATTTAACCATCCGGCGAGCTCGAGCAATAAGTTTCCATATTTCGCTATTCTTTTTTTCAAATTCTGCTCTTGTTGTTGAAAAACGATATCTGATAGTTTTGGAGCATCAAAGAATGTTTTTTTTTTGGAGTTACAGAAGTTGTTTGCTTCGCAGTCTTGGTGAGAGAGAATTTTCCATCTTCAGCTTCAACTTCATTATAAAGTCCAGCATTACAAGATTTAAGATGTTTTTTCAAATTTGAACTTTTTGACTTGAAAACTCTTTTGCATTTCTTGCATCTTGCTTCATCAGAGACAACATTAAAATGCTGATAAACGCAGCTTTTTTGTTTAAACATATCAAAGCTTTTTATAATTAACACATTCCAAACATTTGTTAAAACCAAAAAAGAAACAACAAAAAATAGCTGTTTGTTGGCGTTTTTTTATCTTGAGTATTCGCATTTTGCCAAAAAAATGTTGTTTGAAATTTAAAATTTTTGTTATTTCTTTGAGAAGAAAAAAATCTGTTGAAAGCTTTTGGGAGCGCGCTCCCAACAGAACCGCTCCCGCTCCGCTCCCGCGCTCCTGGAACCGCTCCCGCTCCTGAACCGCTCCTTGTAGTTGGAGCGGGAGCGGGAGCGGGAGCGGTAGCGGGAGCGGGAGCGCGATAACACTGCTGGTGTTTGAATGAAAAATATGTATTTTGCTTATCCCTGACTCACCCTTTAAAGAAAGAATGCTTGTTTGTTTTTTTGCAGAAAAACTTTGCTTAAATAGAATAAAACGAGTCAAAATTCGTTGGACATTGTGTTAAAAATAAACAAATACAATTAAATTTCGAAATGAATATGTTTAATTTATTTTTAAAGGATTAAAGCAAACAATCATTTTATTTTTATCATTTTAAAGGAGGAGATCCATCGTGAATAAACTTTTTTTTACAAAAATCAGGGACTCATTGGAGCTGCTTTTTTCTTTCCTTTTTTGCAGCTGCAGTAAAGAAAAAAACAAGCTCCAATGAAAGGTGCTTTCGCGTCGAGACATTAGAATCAAAGTTGCGTATCAAAAGTTTATTCACGATGGGTCTCGTCCTTTAAAAAAATTGCGTTTTTAAATTAAAGTTAAAAAGACCTTTGTTTCAATTTTTTGTGTTTTTGGAATGAAACCCCCAGCTCACTTGCTTTTTTGTTCATTTATTACATTTTTGTTCTTAATTTTTACTTTTATTTCCACAACAATATCGACATTTGATTCGCCTTGGTTTGGACGAAAATTAGATGCAAATTTGTTTTTGAGCAATTTCAGTGAAGTTGAAAAGTTATTTGTTCAAACGAAAATCGATGTTGGATTAGTTTCTGGTTGCAAAGTTAATTTGCAAAAACTATATGGAGATGGATGGAGTAATGAAAAAAGTGTTCCTTGTCAAAGTTTTGTTCCGAATGATGATATATCTTTGAAATTTGATGTTTGTAATTTTTAAACTTTTCAACTAATTCTCATAAATTTTATATAGCTTTCGTGGGTAAATCAGTGCAAGATATGGATGATCATGACCTTCGTGACCGAAATTCTTTTGGCGTTGGTTATCTTTAGCTCGCCATTATATTTTTGTGCAGCTTTCAAAAAATTTGTTCAGTTTTTATGGCCATTTTTGATTTTTATTTTGTTAATACTTACTTTTGTATCTCAAACGACCGCAGTAATTTCTTCTGCTGAATACAAACAAACTTGTAAGGTATTTCGTATTTCGGGTTTTGTTAGATTCTTTTAATTTCTACAGTTAGTAAGCATGATTAACTGGGATTTTGCGATTTTTAAAGTTGGATATATTTTCGAGAGCGATGAAATCCAAATTCTCGTGCCACAATTTTCGTGCTTTTATGAACATTATTTCTGGTGAACAGTACATTGCTGAGGGGGGGGGGGGTTGGTGATATTCATGTGCTCAAAAATATATCACGTTTTGGCAAAAATTATGCAAATTTTTATAGAAAGCTGTCTTTTTAGCTACCATGGTGCCATGATTGAGTTTAATCTTTTGGTAAATCGATCAAACTTTAAATATCCCAAAATCACTCGTTCAACTATTAGTTAATCATGTTTACTAACTACAGGAATAAGCATAATCACACAATATCGCCAGTTACTTTTATCGAAAATCTAGTTGATTTAAACTTGTTTCTGATAGATGATAATATCTTTTTAACGGTATAAACACATTTTTCTATCATTTATATTCATCAAAATAATGGAACACCAATTTTTGTTTTAACAAAACTAACAGCCAATATCGGGTTTTTCTTGATTTATCTGAAATGAAAATATTATGTCTTCATTTGTCAGTTTAGCTGTTCTAATATAAATTGTAATATCTTGTTAACCATTCTATTTTAAGGGTTAACGACTACAAATTATCATTCCGACGTTAATGAAAGTTTTTCAAGTAATTGGATTGCTGCAGTCGTCTCTTGTTGTTTTCTATGCTTTAATCTTATTATTTATGGAATTTCAATGGCTTTCTTCGTTGCAGCTTTGATTCAGAATAACCACAAAAGCAGCAAAAAGTCGCCACATTAATTATAAAATTATGCATATAATTATATCAATTTAACTGTTGTAAATATTTTTGACGCCCATTGATAAATTGCCCCCTTTATCGTGATTTAAAACGCATTTGTATACACCCCCGGGTGATTTAAGGAAAACACTTATAAATTTATTAATTCTAGAAATTTATGGCAAACTGTTGCCATGATTTCTAGAAGCTTTTATGTTCAAGAACCGATTGTCTTAAAACATGAGAAAATTGTTTTACCTCAAATTCCAAATTTTACATGTCACATCGAATTTTTTTCCAGAAAAAACCAGAAAAACGTGAGACAAAGTGTGGCAAAATGTTTATGAACGCCATGTGTAAAACAGGCTTTCGAAAAAAAACGAAAAGACTTTTCTTTTGTTCTTCTTAAAAACAAAAGAAAACGAAAAATCTCAAATTTTTCTGCCTTCGTTTCGATGTGATGTATTTCGTGGACGATAAAAGAATGATAAAAATAAGGACGTCAGCAGGGTGAAGCACGAGTTTCCTTTTTACGTCATATTTCTTATCACTTGATTATTCCTTTGCTGCTACGCACTCCAAAAACACTTCTTTTCAAGTATATTTTGTTTTGATAAACTTTTTTTTTAAAACTATAATTTCTAAACGTACATTTTTATTTCTCATACCTAAAAAACTCATAATCTAATATTTATTAATATTTTTGTCAAATGCCAAAACTTCCAACTTCGCCACCATTCTCTGATTTTCCATCAGATGTTTTAAAATGGATGAAGAAAAATGCAACAAATCCAAAAACAGTACTAAAGCTTATGCAAATTTGTAAATATTTTCAACATCAAGAATTTCCATATTTTGTTGTTAAAAGATTATTCGGATACAATTGGATTCAGGGCTGGGGATATAACTCTTTGGGTGAAGATGGATTTAAAGTTATTCCATTAAAAAATGTTACAAAAAAAATATGGATTACAGATTATTTGCAACTTCGTGGTGTTGATGATTATCAAATGCAATGTTTTATGCAAAAAATTGCTGTTTGTGATATTAAACATTTGGACTTTTTATGTCAAATTGATATCACATATGAGCAATTCAAAATTATTACTGCCGCTGGCAACGTTCGAAAATTAAAATTAGACCATACAGTAATACATGATGAAAATAGTGAATCTATTCCACTCGAAAATATTTTTGATTGTGTTCCAAAACTTACTACATTAAACATGTAAGCACTGTTAAGTTAAATTTATTTTAAATTTTTTTTAAACGATCTCCGAATTTTGGTTTGTGGTCATGTTGGACCACATATACCAGACCAGACGCTCAATTTCAATGTTTTTCGGAAAAATTCTTTAATTTTCATCTATTTCTACCATAAATTTGAAATTCAGCCTAAAACCAATCATGTTTTAAACGTTCATACCATTTTTGGAATGAGAAAAAATAGTTATGAAAGAAAATGATATCTGAATACTTCAATTCAAAGTTTAAAAAATTTTCGGGAACCTTAATCAAAGTAAAGGCAAACAATTCATACATAATGCGCCTCCTCTTCTCAAAAAATAAAACAATGTTTTTAGTGCAGGAAACTGTAATTCAATCGCTTCACATCAAAATGCAACAGCAGTGATTCCCAGAAATTTCAAAAGTTTTTGTTTGTGTAATATCACAAATGAATTTGACATAAATGAATATTTTAAATTTCTTTTGGTAAGCTTTGATTTCAACCAAGACCATGCTCTAAAGTAATAACATATGCCCTTCTTAGAACAATCAACATGTATGTTTTACTTTCCGTATTTTTCAAGAACATGATTCTGATTTCATTAAAGAACTTCAATTTTTAACTGATGCCCTCATTCATGCTTGGTCACCTAATTTTAAACCGCCTTTTATCAAGTTTATCGGACAAACAAGAAAGTCTAAATCAAAACTTAAAAAAATGGAAAAACCTTTTTATCAAAATAATAATGTGCAAAAGAGTGATAATTTCTTAAGCTATTTAAGAAAATGGATTTAAGTATCTTTAAATTTCTTGTAAAAATGTTTAAGCTTAGTAATAACAATTTATTCAATCAATAAAGCTGCTTTTGTTCTACTTTTTGTTTTGTAATTTTAAAAGTTTGTACAAAGCAAAAAATTGCACGATTCTTTTTATTAATATCTAAATTCTCGTCAAAAATCTCTAAATTTCCTAAAATATCCAAAGAAACATTTATAAATTTTCTTTGCACTTTTAAAACTTTTTAAATTGAGCTAAAACAAACAAAAAACAAAGCTAATGAAGCATTAAAATTTGAGGTCAGGAGTGTGTATTTTTCCTCATAAATGTTATTTATTTTGATTCGTATCTCGCGTCACTGTATTATAAAAGTATAATTTCTCACAAGATAATAGTCATTTATTTTAACACAATCAAGAAATAATAATAATGAAGTAAAATTAGTCATATTTAATTAAAAACGCATCTTAAATGTGTAAAATGCGTTATTAATATAAAACAGCGTTGTTAAGTCTCATATATTTTTTGTCTTTTATAAATTTTAATTAATATTTTGATATTTTTTATGATGAAATTATTTATTCAATAGTAATATTATTTTTTGCCTTTATTTTTTTTAATTGTTAAAAATGACAACAGTCTCAGAAGATTTGCATATTGCCATGTCTTTTGAAGATTTATTTCCATTTCTCGTTCTTGGACAAGTTTTAATAACATTTTTTGTCCATATTGTTATTTTATACAAATGTATTATTTTAATTAAAAATAAAAAACTTGTAACAAAAACTTCACCAACTTTGAAGCTATTTTTTTATTATTTAACAACGCTTAGTTCAACTATGATAATTTATAATGCTATTTTGTTAATATGCTGGCGAAGATATGAGGTTCTTCTAAATGAGAGAATAATATATTTAATCGGAATATTTCCATGGATGTTGTTGATTTCAAATCCAATTTTTGAGTTTTGCCTTTGTCTTGAACGTTGTTTTGCTGTTAGCTGCCCATTTGATTACAAACAAAAATGGAAAAAAAGACTTTGTGCTTTTGCTTGTTGTCTTTTTGTTATTTTTGTTATTCTTAATATTCTTGTTAATGAACTTTACATCCTTCCAGATGACAGTACTTTTTATTGTACATTTTTTACATGTGTTGTTTATAAAGCAAATGATAGACATGTAATGGAATTTCGTCTTACAATTGCTGGAATTGATATTACAGCTGCAATATTTTTGCTAATTTTAATGAGAATTAGAATTGCAAATTCTCAAATTATGTCAGGAAGAAATAAGAATCGAGTAATTTTGTTAATTATTTGTATTACGGTAGTGCTAGAATTCTCTCCAAGTTTGTTGGATATTATTTTAAATAAAGTAAGCTATTTACACAAGTATTTATTTAAATTTTTAAAAAAATATTATATTAAAAAAAGCAATGAATGAAACATTCAATTTTGATAAAAAAAACTATTTTACATATAAAGAAAGGATTTTCAGTTACAATTTCACGCTCTTATTACTTACATCGGCCCTTACCGCACTACAATCAGTTCAATAACGTTATTAATTATAATCATTTTATACAGTAAAGTTTTGCAAAAACCTTCAAGTCAAGTCACAACTATTCAAATCAACACTATTTTAAGAAGCTCTGATATGTAATTCAGTTTAACCATAAAAAAAATTTGCCCCAAATAACAAGCTCACAAAAGTGGAAGACGTTATTACATAAATATTGTGAACTAATAAGTACTAAATTCGAAAAACAAAAACATTCCACTGCCATTTATAATGTGCCTTCTAAAAGGAGGTGTTTCATATGCTGCTTTTTTTATTTCTCAAAAAAAGTTTGCGATGCTGAAAGTTATTAATTCGTTTTGTTTCAAATTTTTCTAACAATACGCGGTGGAATATCAGTTTCCCGGTATTATATTGTTAATAACAGTTACCCAGTGGATTATAAATTACCAGATGTTTTATTGCTCATATGAGTATTAACAAAAAAATTTCCGTTATCTGATACTCATATGAGCAAAAAAACACCAAATAACTGATATTCCACCGGGTGACTGTTTTTAAAAATGAAACACCGGGTAACTGATATTATGATATATATTTATGTGCATACTGTGGATTAAAACAGTCCAGATTCTGCATATTTTTTAATAATAAATTTATTGTAATGAAATCGGCGATATGACATTTGGCAAATACAGTATCATACCACCATGATACAGTTTATGTAGATACTGTGGATTAAAACAGTCCAGATTCTACAAATTTTGTAATACTAAATTTTATGTAATAAAACAGGCAATATGACACTTGGCAAATCAGCATTTCCATTATTATCGGAACAAAGAAACTCAATGGGATATTGCTCGAGGTGAAATAGAAAATTATGCATTATTTCATGTAAAAGAAGGTGGCGAACTTAAAGGGATTGTCCAAGCCAATACAAAACTTTTTTTATATTTTAGATGACGTATCTTAACACGAAAGCAATATCTCAGGCAGCAACAAACAAAAAGAAAAGAGAGAACACAAAAAGAACACATGTTTCACTCGCGCCTCCATTGTTTTTCCTGAGCATATTGCTTTCGTGTTAAGATACGTTATCTAAAAAATAAAAAAAGTTTTGTACTGCCTTGTACAATCCCTTAAATGATTTTCGCGAATTTCTGCATGGCAACAAACCGGAAAAATGGAATCTCATCATGAATGGATTGGTATGCAAAGCAGTATCTTACAACCATGATAAAGTTTATGTGGATACTGTGGATTAAAACAGTCCTGATTCTGCCTATTTTAAAATTCAAAATTTAAGGTAATAAAACGGGCGATTTGACATTTGGCAAATACAGTATCTTACAACCATGATAAAGTTTATGTGGATATTGTGGATTAAAACAGTCCTGATTCTGCATATTTTTTAATTCAAAATTTAAGGTAATAAAATGGGCGATTTGACATTTGGCAAATACAGTATCTTAAAACGATGATAAAGCTTATGTGGATACTGTGGATTAAAACAGTCCTGATTCTGCCTATTTTAAAATTCAAAATTTAAGGTAATAAAATGGGCGATTTGACATTTGGCAAATACAGTATCTTACAACCATGATAAAGTTTATGTGGATACTGTGGATTAAAACAGTCCTGATTCTGCCTATTTTAAAATTCAAAATTTAAGGTAATAAAACGGGCGATTTGACATTTGGCAAATACAATATCTTAAAACGATGATAAAGCTTATGTGGATACTGTGGATTAAAACAGTCCTGATTCCGCATATTTTTTAAAACAGAATTTAAAAGAAATAAAAGGGCGATATGACATTTGGCAAATACAGTATCTTACAACCATGATAAAGTTTATGTGGATACTGTGGATTAAAACAGTCCTGATTCTGCATATTTTTTAATTCAAAATTTAAGGTAATAAAATGGGCGATTTGACATTTGGCAAACACAGTATCTTACAACCATGATAAAGTTTATGTGGATACTGTGGATTAAAACAGTCCTGATTCTGCCTATTTTAAAATTCAAAATTTAAGGTAATAAAATGGGCGATTTGACATTTGGCAAACACAGTATCTTACAACCATGATAAAGTTTATGTGGATACTGTGGATTAAAACAGTCCTGATTCCGCATATTTTTTAAAACAGAATTTAAAAGAAATAAAAGGGCGATATGACATTTGGCAAATACAGTATCTTACAACCATGATAAAGTTTATTTGAATACTGTGGATCAAAACAGTCCTGATTCTGCATATTTTTTAATTCAAAATTTAAGGTAATAAAATAGGCGATTTGACATTTGGCAAACACAGTATCTTACAACCATGATAAAGTTTATTTGAATACTGTGGATCAAAACAGTCCTGATTCTGCATATTTTTTAATTCATAATTTAAGGTAATAAAACGGGCGATTTGACATTTGGCAAATACAGTATCTTACAACCATGATAAAGTTTATGTGGATACTGTGGATTATAACAGTCCTGATTCTGCATATTTTTTAATTCAAAATTTGTTGTAATAAAAAGGGCGATATGACGTTTGGCAAATACAGTATCTTACAACCATGATAAAGTTTATTTAAAATGAAGTCGAAAAGAATCTGCAAAATTTTTTTAATTTTTCACAACACCAACATTTTACTACTTTTTGCCTTTATTTATTATATGTTAAAATGAAGTCGAAAAGAATCTGCAACATTCTTTTATTTTTCAAAACACCAACATTTTACTTCTTTTTGCCAAATATTATCTGTAATTTCTTTGACAAAAGCTAGTAAAATAGCCAGTGTTTTCTATAAAACTACTATTGGTTATAATTAGTCATCATTGAATAATTAATAAAAAGCAAGTATTTCCTGATAAGTATCAATTATATAAGTTTTTTATAAAATATCGAGATCTCAATCATGTACTTCTTCATGTATAATTTTTTTTTCTTACTGGTCCTATCTTCATAGCATTTATTACTATTTTTTAAAATTTTTTCCAGAATATTTAAAGAAGTTGTTTCATTTATTTGATCTCTTCTACCAAAAATATAATACATTTGTTCGTGTTTTTTTACATCACAGACATTTGTTTGTGTAATAATGATTTCCCTGAGAAAAAATATTTTCTTTTTTTAACTTTTTTTAACTTTTTCTATGGCAGGAAAGAAAGAAAATGTCAACAAAAAAAGAGAGAAAAGTTTTGTTTTAAAAATTTGTCGGCGAACAAATTTAGGTTTTTTCGAGCTCTTTTTTAGGTTTCTTTGGACGTTTTTGTTTAAACAAAATTTGTTTTCTCTGTCTAGTTAATTTAACTGAATCTTTTCGTCAAAGAAAAAAAATGAAAATGTTTTTTGGGCGAATGAGAACGATAATAGAAGTGACATCTGTTTTTGGCAAAAGTTAAACAAAAACATTTTACGAACCAGTTTTTTGAATATAATACAGAAAATGGAATTCTGTTAGATTCCAAGATATTTTAATATTTAATAGAATTTTTTATTGTTAATTATTACTAAAACTATATTTACAAATATAGGACATGTTTTAAAAATATAAGATTGCAGATTATTTGAATATGTTACGTTAGAAATTTAAACGATTTTCGAGTCTAACAGTATCAAATTTATTAATTAGTTTAAAATTACGAAATATTATGTTTTTGTTTTCATGATTATTGAAAAATAATATTTGAAAAATAATACTTTTTTTCCTAATTTTTCAGGAATTTCTGCAGCGAAATCCATAACAAACCTTTCTCATAAAAAATCCAATAAATCCTTCAAGGATTTACGAGGTCAAATAAACTTAAATATAAGCAGCCCACACCACCCGAAAAGTCAGTCTTGGTCGTGCGAACTTGAAAAATCCATCAGCAACCGAAGAAAGAAAAGAAGCAAATTATTAAGGAAAGGACAACAAACTCCGTGCGTGGTCTTTTTCGTTTATTTTTTAAAATTTCTATTACCGTTTTTTGCTTATTTATTTTAGTTAAAAAGCCCAAAATCTTACAAATATCCTCTCCTTTTCAACCGTCCTTTTTTCCACCCCCTTTTGCTCATTAATAAATCTTATATTTTTTTAAATTTTTTCTATGCGTTTGTCATTTGAATTCCTAATCCTTCGGTAATCTATCGATTATCTCTGCTTTCAGATTTTCGTAGAATGGATAATCATCATTCGTTTCCATATATTTCACCCTTCAGTCGTACAAATTTTCTTCAAACATATCTTAAAAATCAACCGTTCTCATTCCCAGATTCTTTAATATATTATATTGCAAAAAATCCATCATCAACAAAGGTATATCAAAAATTGGTTAATTTATGCAAATATTTTTTTATTCAAAATAGTACTATTGTTGTTGGTCGTTTTTATCTTTTCCGTGATGAAAAAACTGGATGGCAAATTTATCTCAATAATAATCGCTTCCCCGTTGATCTAACCAATTTTTCCGGGAAAATTTGGATAAACAATGAAATTTCAATGAGATCTTTTATGTCAATAAGCTACAGACGCACCCCAAAAAAATTTCTAAAATATTAAAAAAAGTATGTTTGAAAAATTTTTAATCAAAAAATGACAGATCCATAAATTTTTCTTTCCATTGCTTTCTTTCCTTTTCTGGCTTTTTTCATTCATTAACTTGGTCTTCCCAGGAATCAAAAAAAAAAACACACAAGAAGCCTAAAAGTTTTAAATATTCAAAAAAATGTAAAACAAAGCTGGTAAAATAAAATTTTTCTATCTTAATTTTATTCATCAAAAAAATTGTGGCTTTTTTTGCTTTCGATTTTATTGATTTAAATAGCGATAAGCCGTCGTCTTCAAATCTTAAATGAAAGAAAAAACTGTCGAAGCGAAGATCGCAAAAACATTTCTTCATTTATTTATTTGAAATCGTTTTTGAATATTTTATAATTAACACTTGTTTTATTGCTATGAGTTAATTAAAAACGCAATTTTAAAACTTAAAAAAGTGTTAAAAATTTTAAAGGGTCATGATGGTTTAACTGATGAAAAAGTAGCAGTATAAAAAAGAAATAAACATGATCATTGTTGCTTCATTAATGATAAAAATTATTTATTTATTTAAAACCTTTTTTTGACGAACATATTACAAAACCAAAAAAAATTAGTTAGACAAAGAAAAAAAGTGATAAAATTAGAGAATTTTTTCTTTGTCTTTTATCAACGTTAAAATGATAAATTTTTCGTCACACTTTGATTTATTTTGTTTTTAAATTGTTTAGGACATGATGAAACCAAATGACCGATGAAAAAATGGAAATTTGCAAATTTTTAAGGCCTTCCTGAAATACATTTTTTTTGAAGAAATTACTTAGAATTAATTACAATTCCTACAGTTAGTTTAGAAAACTATAAAAATGTTTTCAGTATGAAATTTTATTATGAAATAGTGTTTCTGTGGTGTAAAACTAAATTAAGGAAAATTGCATTTTATTATAATTTCAAGTTTTATTTTATAATGAATTAGTTTTCCATCTTTTTTTGATAAAATATGTCTTTTTTGGAGTAACTTCGTCATGACTCTGGACTATGCTCTTTTTTTTGCATGATTTATAAATTTATGGCAACAAATGCTGTGGAATTTTTTGGTACAAAGTTTTATTTTCAAAATATTCAAATAAAGTTTCAAAGTTTAAAAATATTAAGAAGGTGAAGTTCGTTTTTACACTTTTTGTCATAATTTTTGTAGAGATAGGTTTTTCTGTTTTTAAATCAATGAAAAGGAGAGCAAAAAAAGGAAACGATGATGAAATAAAAAAAGTGTAGCAACGAAGACTTGCTAAAATATTTTTTGTATTTTAAAAGTGGTGTCTATTTTTGATAGAAAAAAGCTCGCCCGCTCTTTTTATTTTTTTTAGCAAAAACTCGTAAAAAGACTTTTTTCAGTAAAGCAGATGTGCAAAACCGGATTAATAATTATGGAAATTGTTGTGTTTTTTTCTGCAGCTAAAAAAGTATAATGTGAAGAAATTCATTTTTCAACCAACTAGAAAATCATAAGTGAGAAAACCTTGTCATGACATTTTTGAATATTTAAATTTTTGTTAATGATTTTTGAAATGAATGAGAAAAAACAAAATTGATTTCACAAAAAAATAAAATGTGAAAAACTTGATTTTTTAAAAACGTTTTATTTAATTCATATTGCCATTTGAAATAATAAACATAAAAAATTTTCAATCGCTGCTTATTTCAAATAAATAAGTTTTTGCTTATGCTATTTCTCAGTCCCAATTTTCTTACTCATGTGTCAGTACAAAAACAATGAAGAAGAATAAAAAGTTTAGTGAGGCATTCTTTTTATTCTATTTTTGTTGGATTTTGACAAACATGATTGTGTGAAAGTTTGTTAGCAGTTGAACTTGCACATTAATGTCAGAAAATTTTCGTGAATGATATAAATGAATGTTTTGAAACAACAGCTTTTAAACATGATCATTACTCTTTTGTTTAACTGAAGTGTTACTGAAAAAAATACTACAAATATTTTTTTATTATTGTTTTGTTTGATTGTGATGCAATTAAACTTAAACTAAGCTTTTAACAAAATAAATGACATTTTTTACCCTTGAATTAGAAAACAAAATAGTCATTTAAAAAATTCAAATACCGAAAGCGTCGATTTAAGCCTTTTTTTTTCGTTTCATTTATGAAAAATGAACATAAAGAAGTAACAACACAAACAAATTGTTGAAATTCGAATGCTGCGGCAAATCGAATTTTCTTTTTCGAAATAAAACGAGCTTTTTTTTATTTTTTGCATTTTTAGTGCTGCGATTGCTCACACCTACCTTTTTTTGAATGGTTTTGAATATTTTTGACTATTTTATAAACTGTAGAGTATTTATAAGTTGAGTTTTCATGATTTAATAGGATCACATAAAGATTGAAAATAAACAAATGTAAACTTGGATGTCGATATGCATTACAACCAATAATTAAAAACACTTACTATGACGAACGCAGTCTTTACAAATTAACATAAAATTATAACAAAATTAACAGTTTGTATTAATCGAAAGCATTTTGTTGTCTGATTTTTGCGGACGGTTTTCCAGATTGGAAACAACATTTATATTTTAAAAAAGACCTTGTTGTTTTACCTTTGTCAAAATACTGAAAAAACTAAATTCCATCGAATATTTTAATTATTGTATTCTTTAACTTCAATTGATATTACAAAACTTTAAAATGTTTGCAAAAATAAATTAAACAACGACATTTTTTAATCTTGAATTATGAAAGAAAATGGTCATTTTAAATATTCAAAAGAAGAAATCGTCAATTCATGCTTTTTTTCTTCATTTCATTTACGAAAAATGTTCATAAAGAAAGAAAACGAACAAATTGTAAAAGTCGGAATGGTGCGGCAAATCACAATTTCTGTTTCGAACAAAACGGGCAGACAAACAAAGATCAAAGAGTTGGATATGCGATAAGTGCAACATTTTCGTATTTTAAAAGTTCATTTGTCTGGCATTAAAAATATTTATAAAACTTTATATTTTGCATTGAATGAAAACAAAAATGTATTTGCTTTGGACATGTACAAATATAAGAACAAATAAAAAACGAATAAAAAGAAGCTATTATTGTAGAACAAAACCTTTGGTGATGATTAAAATAGATAGACATTAACATTTTTAATAAGCAATTCATATTTGCAACTTTTTAAATCGCAGATTTATATTTTTGCCAAAACATGTCTTAAGTATTTTTTTAATAGTAATTAGAACAGAAAATTTTTTAAAAATGAAACATTAAAAATTAGCTCAATTATATTCTTTAAAACGTGACAGTGAAAATTCATTTTCTAGTTTTTTAAAGAAAGCGAATTTCGAAACAGATTTTACCCCCACAGGCAGCAAAATGTGTTTCGAAATAAAAAGGTTCCGAGAGATTTGCGAATGATCAAAGGATGACACCACATTAATAACGAAGTTGTTAAAATCAGTCTGGACTAAGATATCGAAAAACTCCCATTTTTAAACCTTTTACTTCAATGTTCAATCAGAAATATGGTAAAAAATAAAGGGGTTTTAGGTTTAAGTATATTTTCATGCAGAAAACGCAAATTCACTGTTGTAAATTTTAAAACATGTATCTGACAAAATCCAAATTTCAGGGGATTAAAAGTGTTTCACTGGTAATCACCTCATTTTTATTTCCCCCAAGGGATTTGACCACCCTCGGGAAAAATCAAAAAAGTTAGGCGTTTGCCTTTTTATTGATTTTTTGCAGCTTCTAAATGAAAAATGGCAGCTTTAGAAAAATCTTTTTTCAGTTCGATAAATACAATAAAAAATGCGGAATAAACATTTTTTTCAAAAGTGTCTTCCTTTTAAAATCTATCTTTGCACTTTTAAGAAAATTTTAAATCAGGAAAGAAAACCAAACCGTGACTTCCCCTTTAAAAAAAACCTGCATTTTTTCTTCTATTACTTCAGTCTATGACACAATAATGAAAACAAAGAAAGAAGAAGAAGAGACAAAAATAATTAAGGTCAATTTCTTTTTACCGACAAAACAGAAAAAAAAGAAAGGTATCATTTTCATTGACGACAAAAAATCGGGAACGTAAAAAAATTGATATCTATTTTTTTGTCATTTTTATTGCTCGACGTAGCATGAAAATTTTTAAATGGATTTGGTCGTTCAGGATATATCTCTGCTTCCTAAGGCTCGATTTTGGAGTTACTAAAAAAAAATTCACTGAAATTCAATGCCTTTTTTAATTTTATTCTTTCTCATTCAAGCTTTTTACAATTGTTATGGATGTTTGCCAACCCCGTCGGTAACGGATTGTCCAACAATAATCCTTGGAAATATGCTAGAATTAGGAGGAATTTGTACTCCTTGCAGAAATTTGCATATGGGATGTCCATATTTAATTGGTGATTGTGCATCTTCAGATCCTGCTATACTTGCTTATATGCAAACTAGCTGTCGATTAACTTGCGGTTTTTGTAGTAAGTTTTTTTGGAGGAGTATTCTTGAATATTATTTTTTGAAATCAGAATTACTGTAAAATTGGAATCGGGCTTACCTGAGGTTGTACGGATCCATTAAAAGGGACGGATTGTCAAAGTAAAAGTATTTTATGTTGATTGACAATGAAAATGAACATATTTTGAAAAAAATTTATATGCAAATTTTAGCTGTTTACACACCATTCATTCATAGTTTATTTCGATTGATGTAAAATTTTGGGAAGTAAATCACCATTTCATCGAATTCAATAATTAATCTTTTTTATGCTAATTTTTTTACGCTGACATTTTTGTGGATATTTTTAACCTCCATTTTCAGGACCAAGCCAAAGCTGCGTTTTATCGAAAAAACATGTTCAAAACAATTAACAAAAAACAAACAAAAAATTTTAATAAAAAAATACAATTCTAATGGATAAATTTTGTTGGTTTTTCGTTTTTTCGAGTGTCAAGAATTTGTTTAAAATCTACGTCTAACAGATGAAAAAAACTATAAATCATGCAAAATGAGATACAACTTTTTTAAGATTTTTATTAACAAATTTAAATTTTTAGCTGCATCACATGAATGTGCAACAGTTCGAGAAATTACAGGAAATTGTCCTCGAGATTGGAGGTACAATTCAGCAACAAATAAATGTTACTTTGTAAGAACTATTTGTCACTCTTTTTATCATTTTATTGATTGAATATTGCAGGCAACAGGATTCATAGATATTTATGCAAATATTGAAGCCACATGCACCAACATTTATTCGACTGTTGCTTCTGTAACAGATGCCGCAGAGAATGTTTGGATTGCTAGTGAGTAAATGCCTTGAGGGAATAAGGTTTTTAATATTAATTTTTAGATTACCTTCCTTCCTCTGACAAAAGCCTTGGACCATTTGGGACACTTGTATGTTATTTTATTGGTCTAAGACGAAATCCAAATTGGGCAACCTCATATTGGACAGATGGAAATCCTTCAACGTATCGAAATTGGGATACTGCATCTCCACCTTCACCAGCTGGTTTTGGTTCACAACCGAATGATGTGGCGGGTGAGGACAATGCTATTCTCTGCCATCCTGGTTCTCCTCCCGGTCAACCAGTAATCAATGATTATACATGGCATGATGATTTTACGACAGTTGCATATCCTGGGATTTGTAAACGTGAAGCATGTCCTCCCCTTGTTGGTTAATAAAGTTTTTATACACTTTTCTACAGTAAACTTTAATGATCTAACATCAAAAATTTGCATATTCTGTTTAACAGAATTGATCGGGATTAGATACTAATGGATAAAATATTTCAAATGGGATTAAAATGCAAAAACACAGATTTATTAATGAATTCAAAAGATTTTTTAAAATGAAATTTTTTCGGAATCAATTTTTATCGATTATTTCTTCAGTCCAATTGTATTTCTTATGAATATATTTTTACAAAAAAAATTTTTTGTGTTGAGAACATGTTTCATAAAAACGAATCTGATGTTAACATTTTTTTCCAAAATTACTTTAATGGCGGCAAACATCAAAGGAAAAGTAAGACAGAAGGATTCGTGAGTTACATTAACTTGGATTTTCTCTCTCAGTAAATTTTAGCTATCTCGAACTTGATTACTTTAATATGCAAATTTTTTAATTATTATAATAATAATTTATTAGCAAAAACAAAGAAAACTAAAACTATAACCTTTCTTTAAACTAGACAAAACTTTTAAAAACTTCAATAAAATTTTCAATTCCTGGTAAAAGATCAATTTCTTGATGAGCAATAACAACGGATTCAAAAAAGATCTTTAAAAACTCCCATATCCTATTCAGAGTTGGAATTGAAAAAAGTACAAATTTATTATCAATTTCAGAATAACAGCTTGCAAAAATATCATTGACAACAATATTTCCATTTGCTGTTAAAGGGCCATAAATTCCTGTTTCGTTGATTATCTCGATTTTGGATATTCGAGTTGGAGTTAAACGAATATTTTGATTAAGGGAAAGCAAGCAATCAGATGATTGAATGTTTTCAGCTTCTATCAATTTTATGGATTGATATGACAAATCGTAGTTTTGAGTTTCTGAAAAATAAGGTTTCTTAAAACTTAAAATATCGGTCAAAAACTGAATATGCAAATTTTTTTATGCCCTAAAGGGTATCACAAAATTTAAACTTTTCAAATACAACTTGCTCAGTTCATGACCACAAAATATTTTTGTCTGGATATTCTGGCCTTATCTGGTGATTTCGGTTTTTCATGCCCTGAGGGATAAGAGATATTCCCCCAATAATCCCAGGGGTTCTTTATCAAAAACAAGACTGTAAAGATATTATCCGAAACCAAATATGCAATTTTTCATGGGCTGTAAATGGTTAATGAATATCTGGTTATGAAATTTGTTCAGTAATTGCCTAGGGGTAAATATTCCATTTTGGTTATTTCGTCTTTCTCCGGCAATTTCGGTTTTTCGCCTCAGGGGGTTTAAACTCCACAAACATACCATAACAATCAATTTTGTAAATGTAATGTTTCTTTGTAATTTTCAAAGTTTTCCCATTTGCCAAAGTAATTTTTAAAAATTCCATTTCTATCTTTGGCATTTTATGTAACCATGAAACAACCTTTTCAAAACCAATTTTTTGTCCTCCAGCTGACAAAACCCAATCTCCGATTTCTAAATCTTTCATTCTCTTTGCTGGGCCATTTAAGATGTAAACAAGTGAATCAGCCGAGAAACAGGCACTTGGATTTCCACCTGCTGCACCAGCACCAGCAGCAGAAGCACCGACATCACCGGCAAATGGAAATGCATAAGCCGGAGGCCGGAGTAATCGTTGATTATCGTTGTTGTTATTATTAGGATTCTGATTCTGATTTTGCTGTTGCAGTTGTTGTTGCTGCTGGAGTTGATTATTATTATTTTGTTGTGCGTTATTTTGGTTGTTATTGTTGTTGTTGTTTTGGGAATTTTGATTGGTGTTCTGATTATCATTATTGTTGTTGTTATTTTGAGAATTGGAATTAGATTGGGAATCACTTTCACTATTCGAATTAGCGTTGAAATTGGATCGGGAGTTACTGTCAGAATTGGCATTGGCATTAGCATTGGAGTTGGAATTGGCATTAGAATCACCATTGGCATTAGCGTTGGCATTTCCATTGGCATTGTCAGATCCTGCCCCTCCAGAATCACCAGAATCACTTCCATCATCACCCTCATTAAAACCTGGACAATTTCTTCCAGCTGCAAAAGAAATTTCATGATCCTCATCCGCTTCATTCTCCAAACTACTGTCAACCTCATCATGTATTTCGTCATCTTCTGAAATATCTGGCGCAGGTCTTTTAATTTCTGTCATGAAATTTCTAAGTTTTGGAGCTTGATAAAGTTTATGCCGTTGATTAAAAGATGGATGTATAAATGATAGGAAAGATATTGGATGAATGTTTGGGATAGTTAATTTTGAAGGTTTTTGCTTTTCACGGTCGTCGTTTGTGCACTTTGAAGGACAAACACCAAAACTGACAGACGTAAAATCATCTTCATCTTCTTCCGTTTTTGTTGAATTACTTTGCAGTGCCAAAAATGAATTTGATTTTCCACATTGAAATGAATTGAAGGATACTTTGTATATCACACTAAAAACAGTAACTGTGTGCCATCAATTTACTTAAACTTTAAAACGTTTAATATAATGTGAATTTAAGATTTGAAAAATCGAAACTTTGAAAATCGAGATACTTATTTTATTAAAAAAATTAGTGACTTTAAAAAGGTTTTTGACTTCAACAAGCCTCTTTAATTATCGCATAATTTAAAAACTTACTTTTCAAATCCGCGGATAATTTTTTCAATATTGCTAATATATTCAAATTCGATTACTGTATTATTGCCATCCATAATATGCCCTCGCTCAATGCTTTGTCCTTTTCGAATATTGTACATTTTCATAGAAGTTGAAGATGCCTCCAAAACTTCATTGTAACAACATGTTAAATTTAAGGATTCTGAGGTAATGGAGGAATTATGAATTTTATGAATCCATTCACCTCTCAGTCGACATTCTGATGAAATAAAATCAAAGGAACAAATCTGGGAGATAATTTATGAATATTTTAGAAATTAATGAAAAACTATACCTGATAATTGATGAAATCAAAGTGTTTGTTTTTTTGTAGTTTGCGATATTTTGGAATTATTGATTTTAGGCATATTGGCATTGTACATTTCAAAACTAAATCATTGGATTCTGTAATCTAGAAATGTGGAAGGTTTCAATTTTGGGCTTTTTAAATGTTTCATAAGCCTTCTGAATCAATAAAATCCAGAATCCTGAGGCAAAAAAAAATTGAAAATTGGCATTTAGTGAACTTAGACATCAGCAAATTAAAATGAAAAGTCAGCAATTCCCAATTTAAATAATCTTGTTCTCTAATTTTCCCTATTGAAATTTGCATATTGCTTCAAGGGCATCGCTTTTTTTATCTTTCTTTTGAAACGGATAAAACCATTTTAATGGGGCACGCCTTTGATCTTGTGCCGATAGCGGCAAAAGTTACAAGGAATTTTATGGTTTCAACGAGGTCACGTGTCCTAACGAGCTGATCAAATGCTGTTTTTTTAGGTGGATCAAAAACTTACTTCAAGACTATACGGTAAAGAATTCTTTCCACAATGTGTTGGTTCTGAAATGACAAAAACAGAAAATAAAAGTAATAAATAAATGTACATGATTAAAGCCAAATCCAAATGAAATCACTTTTATATTTGAAGCATTAAAAATACCCAAAAAAAGACACAAAAAATATATTTTTCTTTTTTTTCAATTTTCAACCTTTAAAATGGAACATTTTTTTACCTTCGAGAAATCTATCCTTTGTTTTTCATCAAATTTCTTTTCTTGGATGAACGATTCCAAAAAATATGTAATTGAGACGGAAGGAAATAAAAAATTCGAGATAAACTGAAATTGATTCTGTCGTAATTTTTGACCTGATTTTTTTTGTCGGTTCTTTTACTTCCTTTATTTGACGGTCTCTGAATTTATGTAGTCAGCTTTCAATTGTTAAAAAAATTGGTTTACGGTATACTTTCCAGAAAATTCGAAGAATTAAAATAACATTTTTTTATTTAATCCAAAAATACTATTAAATATAAATAAAAAATAGTGCAATGGATGACCTAAAAATATTTTTTTTAACAGAAAAAATAAAAGACTATTTTTTGAAAGCTTAATTTTGGAACAAGAAAACAAAGAAGATTAAATTATCAAAATTTGCATAACTAGTATTGTTTTTAATTTTACATTATTCATTTTGGAACAAGAAAACAAAGAAGATTAAATTTGCATAACTAGTATTGTTTTTAATTTTACATTATTTATTTTTACAGTTTTTTTCTGTGTGCTCGATCCTGTCAACTGGCCAACCTCAAAATTTGCATAAATTATTTTTTGAGATACTATATGTGTAAACGTCGATTTTTAACAGGGATTTTGATTTTTTCAGTCTCCCCATCCTCCGAACTACTTTGCAAATTTTGATATTGACTACCTGAGAGGAATCAACATTCAAATTTGCATAAAAATTATTTTATCGTTTTTTGGTCATTTCGTACCCGGGCTTCTTTTAAACGCAAACCAAATATATCATATGTCATTGCAAAAATTTATAGATAATATAAAAACGTATAAACAAATTTTTACAAGAAAAATTTAATTAAAAAAAAATCAAACAAAATGTTTTAAAGTTTATGGATAAGTCTAAATAATTTCAAATGGGCTGGAACATTTTGATTATGAAAGGAAATCAAAGGAACTTTATAGTCATGGTTTTCAGCTGCAACAATTTCATTTACAATTGTTTGAAGTTGATTTTGGTATTCTTCAGAACATGGTTCCCGAAATTTAAGAGTTATTGCTGTTTTCTTATTTCTCTAAAATTAACGAATCAACTTTTTAAGATTTTTGAAAGCACATTTGTCACCTTCATATAATTGAAAAATGTTTGCATGTCAAAAGTTTCTGGAATAAATTCCAAATGAAACAAATTAAGCTTGGGAAAATGTGGAAGTTCAATTAATTTTTGCGCAGTGTTTGGGGTAATAACCTCGACATACTTTATTGAACTAAAAAGTAATCAATCAATAATGTGTGACCGTGGGCTTTATAATGGGTTAGGTCTGCGTCAAACAGCGGTTTCATATTTTAGGACCTTCCCTTGTGAGACTTATTTGACGGTATTTTTGTAAAAAAAATTGAACTTACCAAGTGAATTTTTTAAGTTTTGGAGCAGCTTCAACAAGTTTTTCAAGAGGAATAATACATCCATTTTCATTGCTAACTCGAATCCTGCTCACCCAGATTGTTTCACATTTTGAAACAAGAAAAACAAAATCATTAAATGAAAAATGTTGAGCCAAAAGAGCAAGATTTAAGATTTCAGAACGATAAATTTTTGGAATAATTGATGAAATAAGATGAGAACCGCCTTGACCATATGACATACGGCATGTCATTGAAATTTTGGCCATTATCCAAAGTTTACATGAGAGTTTAGTAACGTCAACAGGAAAACAACTATTGAAACTAGTTTTCCATCCGGGTTTTTCACCATGATAAAAATTAAGATGGGCGATAACAATAATACCATTTTGAACAAAAAAATATTTGCATAAATTAACCAGAGCCCGATATACCTTTGCTGAAGACGGATTTTTTGCAATATAATACATTATAGAATCTGGGAAAGAGAATGGTTGATTTTTAAGATATGTTTGAAGAAAATTTGAACGAGTAAAAGGCGAAACATATGGAGTTGATGGATGAAGCCTGTCAAAAATTGATAATAGATATGAGTGACTCATTGCAATTTTCAAATAAAGAAATTCTTTCTCTAAAAATAAAGAATTACTTTATTCTTAAAAAAGGAAAAACAAAAAGTAAAACAATTTTTAAAGAGAAGCAAGCCCGTATCCAAGAATTTTTTTTAGTAGGGGCTGAAAAACTTTAAGGGGGGCTTTCCTTTGATCTTTTGGGGCCGGCTGCCACCGGCGGCAAAAGATCAAAGAATCTTTCTCGATTTGGAGGGGGGCTGAAGCCCCTCCCCCTAAGTACGGGCCAGAAAAGAAGTTACAAAATTTACAGTCATAAAAACATATTTAAAGAAGTTCCTCCCCAAAATTTAAAAAAAAATCAATTTTTAAATGTATTCAAGGTGAAACATTAAAAATATAAAAAGCTATGAAAGTGTTGCAACCGTTTGGGTAGATGAATGAAAAAGGAAAACACACAAAAAATCGATTTACAAGAAAAGAAATGTTTGTTTTTTTTGACCGTTGCTTTGGAAGACAAAAATGTTGTTTTCCTTTTTTTATGACGAAACAACATTTTCTTATCTTTTATATTTATCTGAGCACAATGAATTTGTTAATATATAGTTGAATGCTTCACTTTTCGACAGAATATTGAGTTCAAACGAATAATTAAATATTTTTTTCCATGGTAATAGAACCTGACTCTTCTTTTTAATAATTACAACTGTTTTATGGCTTTTTCACAATATATTCCTTTCTTTTTTTCCGGAAATTATATTTTTAAAAAATTAAAAATGGCTAGCAATTATTGTTTTCATTTTCTAACTATCACAATTCAATATCGAATTTAAATTTCTTTAAATATTTAATATCTTCAATATATGGAAATTTAAGAACCTAAAAATTAATTTTTAAAAGTTAAGTCCTTAGAGAAAAAAATTAGCATTATTAAATAAAAAAAGTTTGCATTTTAATTTGCATATGATTGTAAAAAAAGAAATTATCATTTTCAGTAGTAAGTGTATTTCATCAAACAAACATACGCCATCATTTTGACATTTTTTTAAATTCTTTGTTTTCCTATGTGTATATTTGTAGTTGTCGACTCGTTTAAACTCAAAATGTATTTTCCTGCTAATAAACATAAAAAAATCATTGATAAAAAATCTTTTTGATTTTGTTAAAAAATAGATGAAAGAAAATTATTCAATTGAAACATAAAATTTTTATAATTTATAATTTTCTTTGTTAAAAGTTCATGTGAAAGAAATCATTATTATTAATGCTTGATTTTCAGCATCCTTAATAAAATTAATCTTTTTTAGAGCATGCTCAACTCAGCTAATTTATTATCATACAAATTTTTTTAATTTAAAAATATAAAAAAATTCAAAAAAATCAAAAATTACTTTTGTTAAAAAACTAAGATGACCATTGTGAAAGATATATTTGAATTTTGAAAAGACAGAACAAATATAAATTGAAAATTTTGTTATTGCACTGTTTCAAACAATTAAAATGTCCACACTGCCAGATGTTCAAAAATTATTACACTAAAAGTTTTTGTTTGTCATCGGCACAAAAAAAGCAGCCTAGTAACAACCAAACGTTAAAAATTTCGGTTTTTGTCAAAGGCCAAAAATAAAAATTATACAAATTTTTTGTTTATTTTTTGGTTTTTAATGTCCAATCTCCCTGTTAATCCTAACAGACTTGATACAATGATGTTAAAAAAATTCATAGATAGATAACACTTTCAGACAAACATAACAAGAAATTTTCAAATTCTTATAAAATATAACATAATTTATTTAAGTTTATGAAACAGACAGAATAATTTCATATGTGCAGAAACATCTTGATTAAAAAAATAAATCAAAGGAACTTTGTAGGAATGTTTTTCAGATGCAACAATTTTGTTTACGATTGTTTGGAGTTCGTTTCTGCTTTCTTCAGAACATGGTTCTCGAAATCTGAGAGTTATGGATGTTTTCTTATTTCTCTAAAATTTATTTACCAAATCAATTTACAAAACTTTTCAAAAATATCAGAATTTAACCTTTACGAAATTAAAAAATGTGTGCATGTCAAAAATTTCTGGAATATTTTCCAAATAGAATAAATTAAGTTTGGCAAAATGAGGAAGTTGAATTAATTCTTGGGCCGTCTTTGTAGTAATACTGTTTTCTGCAGTCTTATTGAATACACTAAAACATAAAAATTAA
Organism: Panagrolaimus sp. LJ2414; assembly: GCA_024447195.1. NCBI lineage: Eukaryota > Metazoa > Nematoda > Chromadorea > Rhabditida > Panagrolaimidae > Panagrolaimus > Panagrolaimus sp. LJ2414. The sequence continues at coordinate 1,784 of JAMRXY010000093.1, read as the reverse complement.
TGTGAGACAACCGAACGATCTGACATGTTTGGGAGCTATTAATGTCAAAAATAGTTTTTTCAAATCTTTGAGGGTCAAACAGAAACATAGAAGTAATAATGCTATCACCTACTAACCCTGAGAAATTTGGTATGCCAACACTCAACAAACTTGGGGTGTCAGTGGGCATGGCCAAGGGACCATTTTCCAAGTCCCGTCCCGTCGTCGGGACGAAGACATTTTTTCTGAAATTTGCCTTGATACCCCCTTTGCATATTTTTTTCAATCCGAAAAATCGAGTCCCGGTCCCGTTGCCCCAAAGCGACGGGACCTGGCAGGACTAGTTGTCCCTCTGCCATGCTTAGGTGTATGTCAATAACACATATTCTTGTAATAAAACAGAACTTACAAAGTGAATTTTTTAAGTTTTGGAGCAGCTTCAACAAGTTTTTCAAGAGGAATAATACATCCATTTTCATTGCTAACTCGAATCCTGCTCACCCAGATTGTTTCACATTTTGAAGCAAGAAAACCAAAATCATTAAATGACAAATGTTGAGCCAAAAGAGCAAGATTTAAGATTTCAGAACGATAAATTTTTGGAATAATTGATGAAATAAGATGAGAACCGCCTTGACCATATGACATACGGCATGTCATTGAAATCTTGGCCATTATACAAAGTTTACATGAGAGTTTAGTAACGTCAACCGGAAAACAACTATTGAAACTAGTTTTCCATCCGGGTTTTTCACCATGATAAAAATTAAGACGGGCGATAACAATAATACCATTTTGAACAAAAAAATATTTGCATAAATTAACCAGAGCCCGATATACCTTTGCTGAAGACGGATTTTTTGCAATATAATACATTATAGAATCTGGGAAAGAGAATGGTTGATTTTTAAGATATGTTTGAAGAAAATTTGAACGAGTAAAAGGCGAAACATATGGAGTTGATGGATGAAGCCTGTCAAAAATTGATAATAGATATGAGTGACTCATTGCAATTTTCAAATAAAGAAATTCTTTCTCTAAAAATAAAGAATTACTTTATTCTTAAAAAAGGAAAAACAAAAAGTAAAACAACAAAAACATTTTGACGGTTTTGTTGGTAAAACGAAAATCAATTTCTTATGGATTTGATAACTCCAAGGCCGGAGAGGGGGGGGGGACACGTGCCCCCCGGAACTGAGGAAAATCCCTTTGATCTTTTGCCGCCGCCGTGTTAAGGCTGCAAAAGATCAAGGGCGTGCCCCCCCCCCTGAAATGAAAATGCCCACACCAAAATTGTTTTCTCCCTACGGCCTTGGACAACTCCGCCGCACAAAGAAGAAAAAAGAAACGAGCAAAACTATAAGAAAACATTTAAATTTAGCTGTTTTTTAATAATTTTTTTGGAAATAAATACGCTTCTTTGGTTAAATGTCATGGGCAAAAAAGGAAACAAATATTCCGCCCAAACTTGTTGATCTTTTCTTTCCAAAGATAAAGGAACAACTATAAATCCACAAAAAGGAACACGACGTTTAAAAGACTAAAAAGCAATAATTTTTTATCTCCAACAAAAACGACTTTTTAAAAAACAGGAACACTCATCGATTTTAAAAATATTAAACCATTTTTAAAGAGAAGCAAGCCCGTATCCAAGAATTTTTTTTAGTAGGGGCTGAAAAACTTTAAGGGGGGCTTTCCTTTGATCTTTTGGGGCCGGCTGCCACCGGCGGCAAAAGATCAAAGAATCTTTCTCGATTTGGAGGGGGGCTGAAGCCCCTCCCCCTAAGTACGGGCCAGAAAAGAAG